>OY728134.1:1221139713-1221564713 GCA_963277665.1 Viscum album | reverse complement strand
TAAAATGAAAAATCAGGTATTCCAAAAATAAAGGAATTAGAACAAAAGTTGTTCATATTCATGATGGATGGTTTGGAATGGAAAGGCTATCAAATGATCATAACATTAATTATGAAGAACATTTCATAAAAATATAGATATAGATGATGTATTGTTAAAATAGAACATTTCATTAGTTTAATGATTGAAACTCTTACGGATTTTCAAATAGACGAAGAATGTCATAGTTAAAGAATTATTCAATTTGTATCACACAAAAATGTTTCAAGAATTACATTATTTGATAAAAAATGTTCACTCATCCAAAGTATAAGTATATATACTTATCAAAGAATAAATCATGTGATATAGAAACCTTTTGTGTAAATCCATTGGAACACGAAAAGTAAAATGGATGTGAATACAAACAGATTATTTAAAATCATTATTCAATTGATTTAAAATAAATAAATACTTCTCACATTTTAATTATGTTTGGAGAAGGTGAAGTGAATTATTTTTAAAGTTTTTAATTTTAAAATTAATCTCAAATAATTGATCCTTGAAAACAAAATTTTATCTTTTCGAAATTTGGATCCAGATATAAGACAATTTATAATGAAAGGAAAGGGTCCTTTTAAGTATTTTCAAAATATATAATTTGAAATCCCAAATTGATAAATTGTTACAAAAGCATCATTATGTTGAAAATAATATTCCCAAATATGATTATAAAACACAATGTAATAAAATATTTGTGTGAGATAACACAATAATGGAATAAGAAATATGATTATAAAACTTTATAACACTATGATAACATATTAAAGCTTTCGGAATCTATTAGATAAAACATAGGTCAAAAGGCAAGAAGAATTCAATATGTATTTATCTAGTTCGATGTTTTATCAAGATAAAATAATGAGATAATACCATATAATATAATAAATGGTAAAAATTACAAAATATATAAAAATAAATTTTGAGAGCCAATCATAAAGAAATGAATTAATGTTGACTTATAAAATATCCAAATTACTTGGGTAAAAATTAAATAAAAAATGATTTAAGGATGGAATACTATTTATAATAGGATATAGACTAAAATAAAAATATAATATGATGAAGATATTTTGATGGATTGTGAAGACACCATACAATGTTAAAATGGAGAAAAATATATTATAACTCAATGAATTGAAATTGAGACCATGAAAGGCTTTACATATTATTCTAGAATTAATGAATACAATCTAAACAACATTATATGAAACATTGATATATTGAATAATTTTTTTAGGACTATAATCATATCATTTTAATATATTATATTAATTTATAATCATTGTTTATATGATTTATTAGTAGTGATTTCTTATTTATAACATCATGTGTAAGTAATTTTGATAGTTTCAAACATGTTTTATAAGAATTGTGTTGGAATTCATTCTTGTTAAAATATTTATTATCCTTATATTAGTAAATGTACTAGAATAGATGTTTCATGATATTTATAATGTTATAAATATATTAACTGAAATTTTTTTATTTTACTCCATATTGATGAAATCAATGATGATAAAACATTTAAAAGATGGGACCAAGTCCATATGATTGGCCCCCATTATATTGAAAAGAATTACAGTAGTTTAAAGTGACTGACCCCCATTTTGAGATGACAATATATTAGTTATTCTTATCAAATAAAATGTGTTTTATGTATTAATGATTTTAATTTTAATTACAATTACATAATTAAAATATCATAATTTAAAGATTTATATCATATTACACCAAATAATTACGTTCCCATGGTCATACTTGATATAAGTTTATATCCTTGTTTCCGTAAGTATTTAAACCGTCATAGATATCAAATAACCATGATTAATGGATGGTTATGTTGTGTTTTATTTATAATGTCAATATAAAAGAAGAATAATGATGTTATTTAAAAAAATTTATTTTGATGTGTCTTATATAACATTATCATGAAAAATAAGTATTAGATATGAAAATATTACCTAATATGAATTAAAATATTTTCCTCTTAGAATGATTTTTCTAAATGATTGAATTAAAGTTGATTGTTTGTGGGTTATATCATTAATAGTCTCTCCAATTTGTTATACCATAACATCCTTGATTTCATAAATATTATATTTATCAACTACCCCAATCCTTAATACAATAATTGAAAGGTTGTAATTAAAATAAAAATAGAAATCACTCATTACTTTGTGATAGCATTCCACATGTATAAGTTGTTGATGATTTCATTTTCAATATAATGAGATAAATATATAATATTATTCACCATTTTAGAATAAAAAAATATGATATAAATATCATAATTAATTATTAATTACTACATTATGATTGTTCATGTATTTTGGTTAAGTAAAACAAAGCAGATGTCTTCATGGTGACAGGGATCCCCACACATGCACGAATGTCATTTTTACCTTAAAGTGAATGCAATAAAGTGAAAAATGATTATTAAATTAATATAATAACATTAAATATGGAAAAAGTTGTTATGTTACAAAATAGGGAAGATAATATATGAATTGAAACGTTAATATTGAAATGATTTCAGTTAAGTAAAAAGGATTACTCATGTTGATCAATTTGATATATCCTTGGAGGATCCCTTAGAAATTGAGGCATTATTAAAAAATATTGCGGCCAGATGATATTGGATGAAATAGAGGATTCTTGGAAATGAAAAATGATCTAGGTTTCAGTTTGAAATAGATTTTTAGAAGTGGTATTGATGTTGGGGTGAGTTTCCCCATTAATAAGTTAGCATGGATGAATTATTTTAAATACAGATAACTTATTTTTATAGGATAGTCAATCCGAAGGAAACTTTATCTAAAATTGAGAAATCATTTTTTGGATATAGTAAGGTTAATAATGTCCATAAAAGGCATTATAATAAATTTTTCAATATTTTTTATCCTTTTTCAATGGGTATAACCATTTTAACATTAATTTAATCTTACACCAATAACATTTTTTCTACTTTATAGTAATATATATTTTATGAATTAAAATAATAAACTCCTTATTAAATAATATATACCTAAACATACCAAATTTGGAAACAAATTTATTAAATTTAATTTATTCAATTAATAAAAATAATTTCTTTAAAATAAAAATTGTCCTATCTGTGAAATACATTTTACAAAACAATTTTACTAATGTTATTAAATATAAAATATGGGACTGTAAATTAAGAATGATATTTTAAAATAGATAATGTTTCTTATAAAACATATTCTTTTTATAAAAAATGATTCTCAAATTTATATATAACAATAATTTCAGAAAATGACATAATTTGATAGTACGATATATAACTCTATTTTCATAAAAATGAATATTTGTATAAAAATACCTAATATTTATCTAATGTTTATATTGAAAATACAATACCAAAAGATTAGTTACTTTTATAAAAATCAAATTCTAATAATTAGGAATTTATCCTTCAAATAAAAATATGACATATAATGAAAAACTATTTTTATATGAAAATATATTTTTTATAAATATTAACATTTCTCATTCATTATCCAATTAAAATAGTACTAACCAATATTCTAAAAAATTTATTTTATCATAAATACTCACAAGATTAATGTAATAGATATATAGGTCACCTAAAATTAAGTATTTATAAAAAATACATTTCTATGTATAAATTGATTGTATTAGTGGTTTTAAAATAATTAATTGCATTTCATTTGAATTAAAAGTAAAAAATACATTATCTTCTATAAATAGTCTAAAAATTATATAATTATTTACAATTTCTCTATTTCAATGTCTCTATTTTAATGGGAATACATAATTTTTTTTATCAAATTATATTGTCGTTTTTTATGTTTTGTGTTGTGTGTGGACCAAGATATCAAAAGCATTGATTTGTCAACAGTAACCATATATTAATGTTTTGATGTGTTATTCATTCAAACCTATATATAAATTGATTCCAACCAATTTTAATTATCACATGCTAATATATTTATTCATTATGATATATATGATATATATATATATATATATCTTATGATATAATATTTAACTAGGTTTGTACATTAATATCCTAGTTATGGCTAGGAAACTAATTTTTTCTTCCATCATGTTTACCGAACTCTATATTTTCCCTCCATATTTAGTTTCCCTATTTCGGTATTTTTATCCCAAAAAATTTTCTATTAGATTGAAGACCTTTACATGTATAATTCATCGCATATTTTTATTTTGATGAAGACTGAATATTTGTTCCTTAATTACCGTAATAAATATACCTTCCATAAGAATCCAACCTTCCCATATTTTATTTTTTTAGGATTTAAACAACCTTCACATAATTAGTCATAAATCATGATAGTATTTATTTCATAATCAAAGGGTTTCTATCTCAGACTACTAACCAATAGGTTTCTTGTTTGGAAAATCTATATATTATTAGTGGCATCCCCTTCATTAATAATTCATTTTTAATTTAGTGCTAACTAATATATAAATGATTAAATGTGATTAATAAAGCATAATAGAATTATTAAGAAGATAATAAATTCAGCCTGTAAATGTCTAACAATTCAAAATTATCTTTTAGCTTAACATAAATAAATGTGCATTTAATCGTTGTTCTATTATATTGGGTTCTCTAAAAATTATTATCCTCAATCCTTAATATAATTAATCATTAATAATGGAACGTAAACAGAAATTAGTGAACAAAATCGTACCCCCAATAATTTTAAAATAGTTATAACGTTAGGCCTCTTTTTCATGCACCAGATGAAGATCAAGGTAATAACCAAACCACCCTTTCTAGGTTAATTACCAATAGATATGTCTATGTTAGATCTTGCATCCAAATGTACTATTCAAATAGAAATGTCATTGATAATATAATAACATAATAAATAATTAAAAAAAGAATTATAATTCTATAATATTCTGATAATTATCTCTTAGACTTGTCAATTTTATTATCACTAATTTTTTATTATCTAAATTCACAAATATAATGATATTTATTACCATGAAATTAATTATATATTATTCCATTTTCTTTCCTTTTCCTTTTATATTATGACCAGTCTTCTTGATTTCAAACCATAAATATTACTCAAAAAATCATAACCTCTAAAATAATCTAATCCCAAAATTGATACTAACTATGTCACCATAAACCCACACTCCCAGATCTAGTTCCAT
The DNA here is from genome assembly GCA_963277665.1 of Viscum album. Classification (NCBI taxonomy): domain Eukaryota; kingdom Viridiplantae; phylum Streptophyta; class Magnoliopsida; order Santalales; family Viscaceae; genus Viscum; species Viscum album. Next base: position 1,221,559,493 of record OY728134.1, on the reverse strand, counting down.
AAAAATATGCATTACATAATATTTTTATACCAACTATAGATTCCCAAATATATCTATCACATAATTAAATGATACGTTTAATATTTCATTACATGCACTCCCATGTACTTTTAGGTTTATATGTTTATAGAAATAGTCAAATTAAAAAATTAATATACCTAATATCTTTCTAAACTAATTGATATTTCTTCCACAATATTTAAATCCATTTAATCTATAAATGGTCATTAATATCTACAAAATATTACCACATTGTTATTTGATTAGAAATATCATCTTTAAAAATTTTCATCATACTCCAATGAAATAGAAACATAAATAGGGATGAGATCAAACACCCATTAAGGGTAAACTTAAGATATAATCCTTTAAGATGATAAGTGATTTTACGATAAGATTAAATATTAGAGCCCCAAAAAATAATGAAGAGATTAATGTCATAATAAAATTAAACTAAAAGTTTAACATATTAATGGATAACAATATTAATGATATGATCAAATGGATAATAATTTCTATATCTTTATTGATGAATTTCAGAAGATTAGGTAGCTAATAACATACCCCAAGATAACAAATTGTGATATTAGAAAACATTATCTTACCATCAAGTCCCTTCCCTATGAAATATCTTAAAATTTTAGATATACACAAAGTATACATGCATATTTTTATAATTCACACACCAATTTATTCATGGGCTATATAAAATTGTGTCGTATAACATTTTTTTAAATATATTCATCATAAGAGATAATGAGTAAAAATACATAAAAATCCTTTAAAATGATAATTTTTAATGGATTAATTAGATACGAAACACCAATACATTTCCACATTACAAAAAATGGGATAATATGACATTGGTCAACCTAGAGAAAGAACGTGGATGGATAAAAAACATAGTTATCTTTCTAGAGTAATCAATAAGAATCCTTATAATAATATCAATTATATATATTTTCAGTAGTTACCCAATAAATAAATGGAATAGATTTATATATATGCATCCCTAAATCTAGACATGTTCTGATTAAGGGTTATACAGATAATTCATTAATTTTCATAATATATCGATGTGTGTAATCTAGTTAAACACCCTTTAACCATGTAAATGGAAAATGCTGTATTTATAAACAACATTCATTGGATGAAAATTTATTCATATTAACATTATATATTCAGACATGAAAAAGACAATGATGGATCATATCCTTTATAGAGAGAAATGAAATATAACCCATCTAGAGAAATAAGGTTTATGGTTCCAAAACAACATATCCCTAGTGTTACAAATGGAAATTCCTAATCATGATGATATTGATTAAAAAAATATTTGAGAAATAATAAATTGAATAGTTTCACAGCTGAAGATATCAATAATCGAATTGTTTGATACTGGGAATTAACTCAGCAAAATAATTAATATATATATTATCGTGGAATAAATCTTGTAAAAAACATCATGAGAAAAAAGAATTTTTAATATGAAAAGTAAAATGGAGGTGAACACAAGTAAAATATTTTAGAAAACATATTTAACATTGATAAATAATATAAAGGTACATGTTATATTCATTATTATGGTTTGAAAATGTGATGTAATATATATATATAATTTTAATTTTAAAATTATTCTCCAATAATAATTTCTTGAAAATAACATATTTTATTCTTCTGGAAATGTAAAGATAAATATAAAATATTTAATAATGAATTGAATGAATCCTTTTTAAAACATTGAAAATAGCATTTTTGATAAATTAAGTTATAAAAATTGTGATAAAAAAATATTTTCATTAAAACATAATTTCTAAAAATAGGATTATAAAACACTATATAGTAAAAAAATATTGTTAGATAACTTAATAATTAATGAAACATATTTTTTATAAAACATTTTAACTCAATGAACGAATATGTGATCTATAAACACACCATACATGAAACATACACTATATGGTAAGATATTTTTGACACATATTTATGTGGTTGGAATATAAATCAACCTTATTTAATGTGATAAAAAAACATAATATTATCAATGATTTAATTTACCTATCTTATTTTAAATAAGTTTATGATATGAAAATTAACCATCGAATGAAATTTGTTTTACAATAAATTTTTACTAGTTGAGTAACAATTGGTTATATATTCATTTTATGGAAAACATATGATTTATCATTGTCTATCCTATGAAACAAAATGTTAAAACTACTGCTATGGGAAATAAATTACCATATAATTAAAATATAGTGCAAAAAATAAATTATGCCTCAAAGAATAAGAATTGGGACCCAGAAAAACTTTACTTATTATCATGGAATCCAATTACACACTCTAAAACATTATATAATTTATATTTCTATCATAATAACATATTACTAACATTTATCATTTATTTACATTTATAATATTCATTTACATTCATTCTATAATGAAATTATAGTCATTTATTTGTTATTTTCAATATCATCTATAAGTAATCATGATCTTTTAGAAATTGTTTTATAAAATAATTTTTGGTATTCATTCTTAATATAATTTTTATCATATCATGTTCATTAATGGAATTTGAATATTTTTCCCAGGATAGTTATATTGGTATAATTTCATTACATGGTTGTTTTCGTTAAAATATACGAATGTAAAATAGACGATGATCATGTTTTGATGACTCTTGATGAATGAAAGGTGTTTTTAGAATTAACAAGACTAATAATAATGATACTATTTCAGAAAAAAATATAATAATTTATATATTTATTTCATATTATACTGGAAATTAATTTCTCATAGCCTTCAATGATATAAATTTATATCATTATTCTAGTATGTGGTTAAGCTGGCCCAAACATTGAAAATCCCTAATTAATGTATAATTATGTGGTGGTTCTGTTGTAATGTGATCATACCAAATCCAAAATGATCATATTTAGAATTTATTATTATTATATATCATAATTTAAAGGATCTAGAAGATCTTATCAATATGAAAAAATTATATAATATGAATAAAATTATCTTACTTTCAGTATGATTGTTTTAAATGATTGAATTAAAAATGATCTTGTGTTAATCATTTCATTAAAAGGTTCTCCAAAGTGTCATGAAAGAAACATAATGATATCTGATTAATTATATCTATATATTAAACCCATTATTGGGACTATCCCTGAAATTTAGAAATGATTATAAAAATGAAAATCAATCACTACATGGAGGTGGCAGTTCACACATATGTATGGTTGAAGATTCCATTTTCATTTTTATGAGAGAAATGTATAGAATGTTGTATCATTAATGAATCAAATATTTATATAAATATCATTATCATTTATTTCATCCCATTTTAGGACCATCTATGTAAGGTGGTTAAGGAAAACAGAGCCTAATGTTGTGTAGAAGAAGTTATCCATATATAGAAATAAATATCGTTATTTTCATTAAGGGAGAAGGAAAAATGTGCTTAATGATCACTAAAATAACATAATAAAATTAATTATATGTACAATAATTATTCTACCATATATTTATTTGGAAAATTATAAATTAGAGGTGTGTTATAAAAGAAATAAATTATGTTATAAGGATTGGCTGCATTGAGGAATATGAGATTTCATATGACAATCACTTGAAAATGGAGGGAATGTGATAAAATCACATAAAAAAGAGATAATGTAAATAATATATGGTTATTGAGGAAGTAAAATGGGTTTTTTATTATAAAACCTAATTTTTGTATCTGTTATCAAATGGTGGTGTTAGACCCCTTTTTTAAGTGAATGAAGATGTCATTTTAGAAAATACAAATAAAATTATTAATTAGAAGTCACTCTCAAGTAATGTTGCTTCTAAATTGAGAAATAATTGACTAGATAATACATTAGTTTGATAAAACTATCAAATAAAAATTATGACACATGTTTCAATTAGATGTTTTTCTTTTGATTGTGTTTAACAACTTTAGGGATAATTTACTATTATCATGATAACTAGTTTTACCTAAGTCATTCGTCTTTTGTTCTTATAATGAAATTGGAACTTATTAAGTAATTTAGACATAATGAATCCAATTTTAAAATAGTTTTTTTTTAAATTAAAAAGTGATAAAGAAAGAATTTAAAATACTAATTTTATAATGAAGTAAAACATTTTTAGAGAAAAATATAACTTATGTACTAAAATATCAAATATAGGTTTTTAAATTATACATAATATTTTTTAGAATGAAAACTATTTCTTAGAAAAAATATATTTTGTTCAATAAAAAAGATTAAAAATAATTAATTACAAATAATTTCATAAAATAATTGTATTTTTTTGAATAATATATTATATTATTTTCTTTAAAATCCATGATTCTGAAAAAAATCCGAAAATGATAAAATTGGAATGAGATTCCAAAAAATGAATTCAATTATATAAAATTAAAATTTAAAAAATTAATCTTACAAAATTTTAATTTAAATATGATTATTAATGAAAAGCAGTTTCTATTGGGAAATTATTATTTTTGGAATATTTTCCATCATCATTCAGATATCATATCACTTGATAATAAATTAGTATTGACCAAATATACATAGAAAATAACTTTTATCATTATTAATTATGAGTTTCATTAAATATAAATTTAAATATCATAGAAAAAAATTATAAAATTAGAATTCTATGAATAAAACAATTGTATTAGTTGTTTCAGTTATTTCAGTTGAATTTCATAGGTATTAAAATTATCCATTATATTTTTTTATTTAATATTTTATAAATTGAATACTCATATCTATTCACATTAAATTAATGGATTGGTTTTAATGACCATACATCTATGTATATATATATATATATTATATGTTTGTAAATATATTGTGGTTTTTTATTAATGGTTTTGTTTGTTGATAATTGTTTCAAACAAATTGAATTTTCTAAAGGTAATCATATTTTATAATCTCTGGGTGTTATAAAAATGCATGAATACACATACACATGAATAAAAATACAAGCACATGCACATACATATACACATAAAAAAATATCAATACATATACATGCATATACATAAACATACATATACTAAATCATAAATATTAATTTACATACAAATAAACAAATATGACCACACATATATACGTATCTACACACATAAATACACGTGAATACACATAGACTTAGATATACACATATAGACACAAATACATGTGAATAAAAATATACTTATACAAATATATACATATATACAATCACATACATAAACATAAATATAAACTAACATATATACATATAAAAAAAGATTCATACAAAAACTGACATAGTCAAAATCACATAAACATAATTACACACACACATATATACATATATTCACACAGACACACCCATTCAAACATATTCATATACATTCATATATATTCATACACATACAAACACATAAATAAAAAACACACATACATATATTGTGATGATCTGCATCATCATGGGTTGTAAAATATAAGGTAAATTTGAAGATGTTCTTCTAAATGTTTTTTAGAGTTAAATGGTAATTTATTCAATTATATGATATCAGATAAATTATTTGACCACTCTCTTGGTCTTGGAGTAGGGTTTTTACCATAGAACATGAGTTTTGTGGAAATATGAGTTATTCATAATTTCAACGAATCATTTGTATTTAATTAAATAAATATTAATTTATTCATCCAGGTTTTTTTGGGTATCATCTTTTAAATAGAGTGTGGGAATGAGATTTTAACATCCCAGATCGAGGTGCTGCCGAATGGTACCACAAACTAGTTTGGTCACATGAACTCAAGTGAATTTCCTGAAATGCAAGAGGATGCCAACTAGCAGCAACAATTAAGTTGTGATATTGGGAAAAAAATTCCTTTATTGGCCGAGTGTTCACAACGAAAAATAAATAGTAATCAATAGTGGCAGCAATAATACCAAAACAAATATGCAGAAGGAGAAAGAAAGTAATGTCAAAATAATCCATACTATATATTTCATTATTAATTAAAATATTTGTATGAGAAAACATCCAAACAATTCACAAGTCTAAAAATACAATATTATCCAATAAAAATGAAAAAAAGTAAACTGAAACAACATCACAAGCCTTATCTCTATCACTTGCTCTCCAACACCAACAAAAATCCAGAACCTGATGAAGATGGGATATTTTCCTTATATATATCTACAAACATATAATCTTTTTGGGTCCAAGACATGACCAAAAAATATTATCAGACGAATCCCAGTAAGCAACAACCAAAAGACATGTTTCTAACTATCATTGAATCTATATATACCAACTAATATGCAGGAATGAAACAAAACACTAGGTTGTTCTCATAATTAAACAACCCAACAATTTTCAATTATATTTATTTACATTTAGATATTATTCGATCCGTTGAATCAAGAACCCTAGGATATAGCCTAATCTCTATATCCCCCATGTAAACTAACAAAAACGGTTTCATATAAGACCATCCAAATAATTAGGTAATACCTAATCCAAGCTCATGATTTGGATTGGATGATGCTTCAAAATTATTAATAATTCACACATGACCCTTTGGGGATGTTTTCATTGTCTATCCCCTCTAGTACAACATATCACAAAATAATTTAAATAAAATACATCTAGGATACTCTGATAGTCTATCCTCTTTAGTCCAATATTCCTTCAATCATTTATACATGACCTCCCAGGAATCTCTCACGGTCAAAAACATGGGTTCAAACATTCATTTAATAAAATATAAATGACCACTTAGTCATGTCTGACGGTCTAACCCTTTTGGTCTAAAATATCATCAATCAATTATAAACAACCACATAGGCATGCTATCATGGCCTATACCCCTGGATCCATCATCTAAACCAAGGCTCTCATGGTCACGTGAAAATAATCTAGAAGTCCCCACATAATTCCTATTACAAGGCTCTCGTATTCAATTAGATTAATAGTGATCATACCATATCAATGTAGCTAAGGTAATCTACCACAACTACGTGGCTAAAAATTATAAATCTTATCTGTGGAATTTCATATAATCAACAACTCCATACTAATCAATAAGTCATTGAAAACTATGTATGCCTCAATGAAAACCTAGAAGAAACATCCATAAACAATCAATCAATGGAAATGAACCCATGGGGTGTCACATAAACAAGGTATCCAACCATATGCATTAGAAAAACCTTTCATTGACTAACAAAACCATAACAGGTAGTAAACATGGTTTAATTAAAAATCAAGACATGAACAAAATGTTGGTATGCAGAATATTTATCATATATTATCCATGATAACAACTAATGTCACAAAACCTCATACCTTGATGTTTTATGATCAATATACATGAACATAAACCCTTGAATTGGCCAATATCTGCGTAGATATATAAAATGGTGGAAAACCCCCACCATGAATAACTCACAAGAGAGGTTGTATTGGGAAGTTAAGCTGTAGGGGTCTTGAAATTTCAACGGTGGGATTCCAACACACCTGTTGATGTCTTAATCATAGATAACATGTACAATCGGGTGCTCGATGTGTTTCAGTCACTTGGGAGTGATCCTGTATGAAACACAACCAGAATAATAATGTTCCATACATGAGAATTGACCCTTATACAATATATAAAATAAAAATAATACTATATGATGTGTTGAATAATACTAAACTCTATGTATTAGCCTCAATCGGCCTCCAAATTATGTGTTCTACTATGTCGCCACCCGATCAAGAAATCGGCATTTACACAGTGAGTACATCGATGTGCACGGCTACTGGGTACACGATGTGTACCATGATGTATATGGGATGTACTCTTGGAAATTACCATATTTTCCTTTATCATAAAAAAACATGAAATCAAGAAACATACCTAAAAAAATTCTAGTTATTATATAGATTATTTATCATCTATAGAGTTCAAAATGGGGTTTTTTCTTATATAAGGAATAACCATCTATCGGGTGTCAAGGTAAGGCTCGGAAACCCTTTCCTTTTTCTTTTTGGTGTTTTCATTATTTTACCTTATATTGTCACATATGACATGGGGGGGTTCTATTTGGGGAATTTATAAAATATATGAAATTGGAGAGATGGTAGGAAGTGGGAGAGGATGAGACACCATTGTAAATCTCGGGACGTGCTAGATCATCGTATAGTATATTGAGATCGCAGATCAGTGAGACACTTCAGTGGTTTTCACCCGGTGTCAGGACCATTTAATATTTTATGCCACAAATCCATTTAGTTGATGTTTTTTTGTTTATTAGTCCATTTATGAGTTTATTTGGACCCCCCAATGGGTCCTTCTATGGAATTTATAGGGAAATCAACATTTTTTTTCATTTTAATGGATTCCAATTAGGGTAAAACTTTTTACAATGAATGTTATTCAGAGAACAAATGAGTTGTGTTCTTTAATGTTTGTAGAACATGCATTTTTGGGAACTAAATTTCATGTACAAGGGGTAGGAATTATATATTTGTCTTTAAAGGTATGGTTGAGTATGCAGTGAATTACACCATGTTGGGGTACATGTCCTTGCAAGGATCAAGACTGGTTCCCATGTGGGGTGCATACTATACAGGCATACACGATCCACTATGGTATATGGAAGCTACATGGGTAGGAACCCATGTAGAGTTACACACTATGTACTGGAGGTGGATTTGTACGTACCCTTGTTGGGTTACACTCCTTGTACTAGGGGGTACATGCAGTTTACTTTGAAAAGTACATGCTGATTTTCCAAAGGCATGTGGATAAGGAGGCCTTCTAGGGTTACACACCACGTTTTTTTGCCTTGGATTTTTTGGACTATTTTCACCTCAGAGTCATATATGGAATTTTGAGTAGTCCATTTGGAGAGGTCTTTTTCATAGATCTAGATAGGGATATCCATTCAGTTTTCAGAGACTGTCTGGATGGTGTTTGTACTATTAGAGTTTGGAGGTATTTTTTTTAAAATATTGTTTCAAAATTCCCTAGGGGTTTGGTTTATGAGTTGAATGGCCCATGTGAGGGTTGTGAGTTCGATGATCATCATTGGTCAAGTGGTCTGTGTAGATCTATTTTAGTTTATTTGGAAGGATCATGGTAGGTGGGATCAATTAATACGTCTATGGAGATCAGGGTTTGTCCCTCTATGCTAGGAACTGTTTCTATATATTAGAGAAGATGAGGTTTGAATTTTTCATTTAGTGACCATAGATGTTGGAGCCTTTGTAATGGTTTTCTCCTTCAGAAGTTGGTTACAACCAAGTTATTATGATCTTGTGAGAGAAGTCAAATGAGACTCACAAGAATTCCCTTGTGGGATATTTTATGATCAATTGATAATTGGTTTCTGTAGTAGGTAATTTATATGGCATGTATTGTATGTTCTATTTTTGGTTTTGATGAGAAACTTTTTTCTAGGGCCTCATATATTTCTGGGGTGTATGAGGAAAATTTTGATTTACCCTATTTGTTGGTGTGTTCTTTTTGATTCACTTTTTTGGTTGTGTTTTGGATCGAGGATCAGCTGGTGGCCATTGAAGGTCGTTTGGGATGCTTCAGAATTGGGAATATCCATTTATTATTTTATAAAATAGAGGTACCCCTCTTATGGTGTACTACACTTAAAATAGAATTAAGGATGGATGAGGTTGCTTCTGTGGGTGTGTCTTAAGAGCATTGGTGTAGTAGGGGAGAGCAGCGATGGATGATTCATTATGTTGTGGCCTTAGGGACTATTGGAGCCCTGAGTTTGGAATGAAATTGATGTAGGATATGGGGAGCTCATGGTGGTTGTTTGGTATAGATGGTGGGATCTAGGGGACCATGAGAGCCCCATTCATATTGGAAGAGAATGAATCAGTGCTAAAAGTTCATCTATTTGGATAGTGGGTTTGAGGATGGATCATCTTCTGTACTGTTGGCCTTTGGTCATTATATTTGATGAAATTTATGCGCTAGATTTTCTTTTGAGGTGCAGATCATCATTATATCGTTGATTGGTTGTTGTCCTTGAGTTTCAATTTATTTATTCTCCATCATAAGATGAATGTGGTTAGATGGAAATTGGGATCAAATGGATGATCTAAATAAGTGAAAACCCCATCTAGTAGATTGGTATCCCATACTAGTGCGACTTTGAGCACATGAGGTTCTGAGTCACTCAAGGAGTGGGTTTTGTGTACCATTTATGCTTAGCATATTTGGGGCCATTGATGTTGTGCGCTTCGTATTTTTATGGAGTTCATGGGACCATTTTTTTAAGATCATAGATCATGCCGAATTCATTGTAAAAGTCCTTCAAGACTGAAAGGATATTCAGTAATGATGACCATGATGTTTCAGTCACCAATTCAAATTGTTCAATTCTACTCTTAGTGTTTGGGATATCTGTGTTCTTCATGTGGATGCCTATATTTATGCGCTAGGGTCTATAATTCATGTATGTTGTGTTTAGACATATTGGAGCTAATTTGTATATTTGGAGGAAGTTTCAGCTACTATTTTTTGGGGTGAGGGATTTTTCATAATCCTCCCGCATGGGCTAGAACATGTGTAGAATGACTGCAGGTGTCAAATTAAAACCTATCAGTTAGATGCTTTATTATGTTTTTTTCACCTCTTTTCGATGTTGTTACCTTTCCCATTGTTGTTTGTTTTTTAAAAGGATAAGCATATCACAAGATGTTATACTTGTAATGAAAATAGAATTATTGGTTTTTCATTGGGGGATAGCAACTAAAATACATTTATCACCAACTTTATGTACACATTAGTGTGCATGTACAACTAATGTTAATTTTCAGGTTGGAGCATGATTTCATGGTGTATGGGGTCAAGGACCAGTGTTTCATTATCGATAAAAGACACTATTGTTGAGTCTTCTGATCGAGATAGTGAAACTCAAGTGTTATCAAGAATAGTTAAGTGGTTTGGATTGATGTTAACATTATAATCAATTGTATTTTTTTAATAGATTATTTTTTTAATGTGGTCAACCTTGTGGGAGACCAACTTTTAAATTTATTTCATACATTAAGGGTTTGTATGACTATATGTGGAATTCCATTTATTGTTTCAATATTTGTTTCAGTTTATTTATTATGCATACTCTGATGTTGATCCATGTGCATGAGTTTTTTTATTTTATCTTATTATTATAGTCTAAAAAGAGTGTATAGTCTCCCAACTACACCTTTTATGCCCTTGATGTTTGCTTGCATACTCTTCTATTCAGGTAGGTGCACTTGAGACCTTATGAAGAGCTAGATCAGGTGACATGATAGGTCAATTCATGTTGAGTAATGACAAACCAACACACACACAAATCAATATCTTCTATAACAGTATCCACCCGAGATTTCTTATTAGGTATATCACATGTAATAATTTTCTTCATATCCCATGGAAATGCTAACATAATAAGTATTGATATTAGATTATTAGTAAAAGAAAACATTAAATTGATGTAATCATGATATATACATGACATAAATATTATAACACGAATAAGTAAACAACATGAATCTATAATAAACTAAAATTGATTTCATGTTATTCCCATGACAATAAATGAAAAAATGGATATCAGTATTACTGATGCCATGCCAATGGATTTTAAAATTCTCTAAATATAAAAACATCTTTTTAGGGCCTTTCTCCAATATACTATCATGTCTTGAGAAGATGTATTTATTGGTTCTAGACACAGTGGAATCACCATTGGAAAGTGATATATTATAATTTATTTTAATATAGTGTTTTCGTAAAACACCAGGAAGAAATCATTGGACATTAAATTTAAAATTAAATTATTTTAGTTCATAAAATTTTTAACCAATTGTTAGGATATTTTCTTCAATGTAGATGTTGACCACATGAATGCCCCTTTCATGACTACTTTCGTTGCATTATAAGGATCCATGTGTGGAATCACTCATAGTGTAATCCACATGTGCTCCTTTGATCTCCAAGAAACACCAATTGATTTTAGGGTAATGGAATAGTGACTCAATTTTATTGCGTCATTCATGTTGATCAATAATCCTTCGATCATGAAGGATTTACTCGGGAATTTCTTGTTTTTTAGAGGGATAAAAAAAGATGAGTTCAAGAGAGAAATCCATTGTTCAGAATAATATTCTATTTCTCAATGAACCCTACAAAATAGACATTACAATATATTCATAGATTTATGATTTTGGATAATATATTATTTAATAGTTTATCAACCATTATAAAATATTATAATCTTCATTAATCACCATTCCACATAATAATAATAATAATATTTTTTTTATAAATTTAGGGCGCACACACAGTAACTTTCATAATAACAAATAGTATTTTACTGGCTTGAAAGTTAATATTTTTTACCGGTAGTGGTCTTGGTCTATTTGAACTCCTAAATATTTTTTGAATACCCAAATAATTGTTTTTCATATATAAATATTTTTATCAAAAACATAATATTTATTTATTAAACAATAAATAAATAAATAAATTTTATTCAAAATTCTATGATTAAATTTATATTTAATTAATATGACCAATAAAACATGAATTAAATAGTTCCACTATAATGGGACTAATTTTTATTTCCTTAATTAAATTAAAAAAATTAATTGAATCAACATAAAAATTTAGTGTGTGATCATCAAGGATTCATTCCCATTAAAATTAGGTGGGAACACCACATATCTAAGATTATTATCTTGAAATGGGTCATGAAACTCAAGATAAAGTACATAATGTCACAATGTCGACAACTATATATGAACACGTGCAATGTAATATATTATAATTTTCTCATTATCTCATAAATCATGTTGCACATAATTATTACCAACCTATATGATTGATACATGTTTCTTTGAATATCTAAAAGAAATGTCATAAAATTTTGACCATGGAATTTATGAGATAATTTTATTTCAATCAAGGATTTGAGATATTAACTTCCATAAAATGGATGGGACAAATCATTCATTGATGTATCCTTTGAAAACAATACAGTCATGATTTAGCCACATACCCTACTTCTCGTCAACATATGTGCCGGAATGTTTATCAATAAATCCATGTGCGCGAGTCATGATATGCATTAATGATAATCGTGATGTCTAAGGACCATTACCCACGCTCACAAATAGTAATATCTAATGGCACCAAAACATGATGAATTCATACTGGTGGGTCTTTTCTCATAACCATCAATCATGGAGATTACAAATTGTGAACTTCATGAGAAGAATATGCATCTTTTTATGAGTACACAAACCTGATATTCACATTCTATGTTTTCCATCGTAGATTGTTTTCCAACTGTAAAATTATATTTATGAGATATTATCATAGTATATCAAGGTTCTCATTTTAGAGGGGAACTGTTATGACCTTATGAATGCGACAAATACTATATGGCATAATAACATAAACACTTTGTAGAACTATAATCAATATGTGATGGGATATTTCTATTAATATTTACTTCATTTAACATACATGTAATTCAATATACAATGTAGTTGGTTTTGGTACACCAAATCCAACAAAATCCCACTAGATTTAGAGCTAAAAGATAATGACCAGTTAATCCTCGCATGTAAAACATGCATCTTCTGATTATGTCTATAAAATATAAGTATTCTACATTTCCATTGTTAGGGGTGGTAAATCCAGATGTAAATGTGGTGAGTCTATTTACTACAACATTAATATCATAAGAAAATCCCTCAAATAGTGATATAACCAACTATCCACCTCTTTATCCCATGTATGAATATCGATATCCTAACGAAATCCATATCCACTGCTTATCCTAAAATAATAAATCTATTTATTTTCATATAACTCAAAATCCGAAACTATTTTACAAAAACTCTTCTTAAGATTCATATGAAGTCGTAATGTACTAAGTTATTATAGATATGGAAACCATTAAATATAATAAGTATTTTTCTCTTAGTACTATATCTTTATCAGTGATACTATGTCAAATTGAACTAAATAAAGACATTCATTCATGGAAATTGATGAATTTTATTCTCACTTTTCCAAACACCATGAACTCATCTAGTTTTACATCACATGTCCTGTCTGATCGTTCAAATTGCACGTCTATGAAATTCAGTTGGATCTGTATGAAATTCACCTATAATTTCTTATTCATTAATAATAACAAATGTTAGTACATATCATGTATGATGAAATAATTTCCTAGTACTTATACTTGTTAAATTATTCAAATCTCCATAATCTCTTCTTATTCCCATGAATGTTACATTAGAAGGATTATATTCCTAAAAATTTCGACCTTCAATTTTTTCAATTTTTATTTTTCAATACTACGTTAATATACACCCATGGATAGATTTTGAAATATCATAGACCCATTATGAAGATCTTATTCCCTAGAACAATATTGATACATAAATTCATACATGGAGAAAAATCATTCCTCGGATTTCAAAAACATGAAAGACAAAGAAGATATATGTTATCAAGATACCCATCTTTAAAACTTATAGCACTCCGTCTATATTGTTTGTAACACATCTCATTAATTAATTTAAAAATTAATATTCTATGATCACTATTAATCTGTTTCTAATTAATGATTTTTATAAACTATATATATTATTATAATTTATTGATGTCACTAATCCTTGCAGTTTTTTAAGAACACATACATCATAGGGCTCCAATTGGGATGTTTCATATAGATATATTCCATATAGAATCCTCTAAATGGGGAAGAATTGACAATAAATAACACAAAATGATGACAATAGTAATATTATTTTACAAGTGGATATCAAAAAATATATTTTAATTATGGTGAATGGTGAATAATTGTTTTCATAGACTAAAACATTCAATAATCATTCATCCTATATTTGTACCATCTTGAACCATCCATGTGCAGTTTCTCTTGAATACACACAAATAGTATCAAGTATTAGAAAGATTCTAAAATATAGAGTCTATGAATCTTGTCACATGGATTCCATAACATGTATATATACATACTTTTAAATATGAGCATATTACCATTTAATGCTTTATTATAGGAATATTTATTTTGAAATAATGATACATTTATTACACATTGCGGTGAACATAGAATACCTCTTTAGTTAAAAATTCTAATGAAGAATGTGTCCCTATAATTACTCCTCCCAATAAGATTAGTGGATTCCAGTATTCATATTCCAACTAATTTGAATTCAGTTCCATAACTCGAATAAGTTTAGACTTCTCCAACAATATTAAAAGAGATGGGATTCCCTTATGGAAAAATAATTGATCTTGACTAGATTTTAATATCATCAATGGTTATATTATAATTAATTTAGATGCACCATATGGTATTAATGTTCATTCGTATCTATGACTATTTATTAGCAAACACCTCTCAAAAATCACTTGTGGTGGTGTCTTAATATATTCTTGTCATATAATAATTGATATGATATCTATTAGACAATAGGGTTTCCATATGGGTTGTTTTTTAAATAATATATTCAAATCATTTCATTGAAGTAGTGAATGAATATTTTCAATATATATAAGATTCAAAGTTTATATTACCTTTAATACCATCATGTAATTGATTTTCACAAGAAAGTATTAGCTAGGGATAACATTTACTACACATATATGATCAATGATTACATGGAAAATTTGTATTTCGACAAACAAGCTCAATGATTATACCGTCTTTACCATGTACACTCATTTATATCATATATTATTTATAAAATTTTGTAGAGGAATCTCATTAAGTATAAAAAGTTACTTATAGCTTTATAATAGTTTACATTACCATGATAAACTAACATTAGATGCTTTATGATTTATCTTTATGTAGATAGGTTTCTTTATCTTACCATGATAAATTGACTATTTTTATACCTTGTATCTTAGGTAAATAGAGACTAAAAAACTATTAATGGTATAAAAAATTAACTATTTTAAATTTTATTTGATAAATAATTATCAAGACACAATCTAGTAAGAGTTTTATATTTTAAATTCATTATTCTTTGTAATGGACATTTGTGATTCCAATGTTACTCAACTGTAATTTTATTATTAAAGTGCAATAATTTAATTTATTCAGGGATGAAATAATGTCTCGTTATGTATATCTGGACGCTAAGATAATGGTATTGGTAACACTTATTAAAACATTAAATCAATCATATATGAGAATGTGAAAAAGTGATATCCGGAGATCTGATATAAGAATCACCCTTTCTAAGCTCGCTTTGAGTTCACTCTATATATTTTCTATTATTAATCATTTCATATATTTAAATACTTGTATATAGTAATAATTTTTTATTTAATATACATGTGATGGATATAATATTCATGAATATACCTAAATTGGATGTAACTGCTAAATTTTTGATGAACAAATATTTATTTTCCATCCTTCATGCTTTCTACATGAGAGGAAAATAGCCTAATGTTTATTAGGTTTCCCTTCCATCCTTTGTCCCTTTGAGGGATGCTGTATTGGATCTTTTTTATTTATATTATCCTTGAGATCATAAAACTATTATTTCAAACTCTTCACCACAATGGGTTAAGAAACATTTTTCAAAAAAACATTATCATCTTTTGAAGTATGGAAGAATATTTCTTGAGTGAATTACACATTTATTTCACCTAGACAAGATAAACTAATGATAATCATGGTTGTGAGGATAATATTATATGACTAATAGAAAGTTTATTATCTAATTGGATGTTTAATTTCATTAATTGATTAATATTCCCAAAAAACAATAAGGCATGATCCTTTTCTATATTTCCCTCTTCCAATTTACACTAATATAGTGTATTCTTAATCTTATTTATATAAATATGATGTTTCACATTCTCAAGATAGTTGAGAATATATATTATTTTGTTGGAATCCATGTATTTATGTTTTATCATCACCTATATTATATTATTTGATAATATATTACAAAAAACATAGGAAGAATCCCTAATATATCATTACTAGGGTACACTTTCACCTTCACTCACTTACTGGGGTGGACTAACCTGAATAAGGGATTCCAACACGTAATAAAATTTTTCAGATTATAGTGAATCACATTATAGATGGTACCATAATAATAAATTTTCATTTGTAAGGACAAACGTTAATTTAAGGAATAATCACACTTTTGTGGGTTTTTTTTAATATGTTCTATAATAATTTAAATAGATGATTAATAACTAGTACATTACAAATTTTCTAATAAAAATAATTATTTTTTATTAAATCTCAAATTATTTTATCATGTTCCAATACCCATCACCATTGAACTAAAAATTTATAGATTTCATGACATTATATTGGAAATTATTCTTTTCCCCTTCGCATAACCCGAGAAAGGGTTGGTAAAGATATTAAATTGTATTTAGGTTTGTAAAGTATTTGGGAATTGTATTCTTGCAGTTATTTAATCCATTGAGTGGATTTCCAATACATAAATCCTGATCATGATTTTATAAATATTTTCCTCTATATTACCACAATGTAAAATGCTTATGTCAATTCAAATCCATTATAATAACTCCCATTATAAACGTATGTTTCCCGATAAGGGATGGTCAAACCAAGGTTCAACTTCATTCAGTACACATAAAATAATGGAAGGACATGTCTAAATCAATATATATTTGTGGGTTTTAATTTATTATTCATAAATTTTATCTTGTTTTATCCAAAACAGGTATTTTATATATTAATTAAATATTTCATAATTAATTAATTATGTTAGATAAAACATATAAACATAAACCATATATTCATAACCCATCCTTAAACAATAATTCATTTATTTATGGAATAATGGTATTAAATCCATTAAATAAATATTCCATAAGAAATAAATAAATAAATGACCAAATTATGAGCCTATAATGCGATTGATTTAATATTTAGGCAAAAAATCAACCTATGTCATATGTGAATAACTCATTGTTCCGGTAATGGAATCAGTTACATCATTATAATTTTATACTTTCTTTCACCTATATTGGTATCAAAATTCTTACTTCTTGAACCAGCTCAGTGCACCTTGGTATACTCTATTAAATATAAAAATTTATAAATCTAATAAATTTGAGTGGAAATAAATTACTGGTTAAGGGGGATTACATAAATAACATTGGACATACTTGTCATAAATAATAATGGAGGAAGGGATGACACAGAGACAATCATATTTAATTTAATAATTAATAATTTCCAAGAATTTAATTAAATAAAATTAAATTAAGACATCATATACACAAGACTTGGTCAAGCTCATGAATGTTCATTCAGTAAATGAATGCAGAAAAGTAGAAATTATTGGCATTCATTGTTATTTATTCATTATTATTGATATAAATTCACATTAATTAATATATATATATATATATATTCATTTACATCAAAATGACTATCCAAATTCATTTTGAGATACAAATAATTATTGTCATAATTTGAAAATTAATGGTATAACTAATAATAATATATTTATTAGAAAAAAATTTAAAATTCATAAAATCATTATTAAATTTTCAAACAATCCTGACATTTTTTCAATAATATATAGTTTTAATGTTGTGATATTTATATTTAGTGTAATTTTAATTCTTTCATTAATTGAAATACTAAACAATGTGTACTTATGGGCTACATGTTTCCTCTCATGCCTTTCATGTATATAAGTTATATTTTTAGGTCATTGGCGTGTTCCTTGGATGGACCACATGATGCGTACAATCAATCTACAAACCATGTATCTATATTTCCTTGTGTCTGCGTGATCCACTGAAAGACTTGAATGTTATTATGATGAACGACCACAAGATGGGTTCTTCAGCTACACATTCCATGTTCCGCTTGTCGTGTTCTTGTATGACTCTTTGAATAAAAATGTGTGAAATTCAGATGCAAGAAATAATGAACCACATAAACTGTACAGGTCGAATACATGTCGTGTAAGTAATTATTAGTATAGTATATCAGTATCATATGGTTTTGACTATGTTTATGACCACATGGGATGGGAGATATTCACTAATAAATGGTGTTGACTAAATTGTGTGTACACCCTTTATACAGAATGTAATCTGATATGTCGTTTTCATTGTTGGACAAGTCTAAACATTATGTGAAACAAATTCACCACATGTAATTACTGCTAGTGGTGTCATATATTTCACAACATGACTATGTATAGTGCACTAGGGTGCATGATATATACTCTTGGAACACACTCTGCTGTCTCTTGATACCTAACCAGATTCCTCGATATTTTCTAATTGAATATCTAGTCATTCATCATTTATTATTAGACATAGGAAATTGGGAATCTAAAATGAAGAAATTAAAATATCTAGGGAATGATAAGTAATAATCATTTCTCATATTGAGAAACTTGATATACCCATGGAATATCCATTAAAAATTCATGGTAAAATCTCTATTTATAATAATATCAATATAGTGGAAAATTTTTATATTATAAGAAACAATCATAGTATTTCATGATAATAAATATTTTTAGGAGTTTCTTGAAGGGGTGTTGAGAGGCCCCTTTTATAATAGAAAAACGGATTGCAATTTTGTAAATACCCAAAAGTTATTATGAATAGGATGTTAATATAATGTGAAGTGGCTAAAAAATTGATAAATGATGGAGGTTTAATGGATATGATCGAGAAAAGGCTCAAAAAACCATTTAAATATATTTTTTAGATATGTTTTAGGACTTTTACTCTTAAATTATAACTTTTACAATTTTATCTTTCATCATGGTCACTAGATTTTATTTATTGTAACATGTAATTTATTTATAAAACTAATTTTTCCATTATTAGATAATTTAGACACATTGAATCAAAGCTTCACCTCCATTTCATTTAGATCAAGTTATAAAAATGATATTTTTTCTAATATACAAATGTATCATGTATTAAAAACAGTTTTTGGGAAAATGTTACTTTTGTTAATAAATATCAAATATGGGTCTGTAAATAAAGACCAAATCTTTTGAAAAATAATTTTCTATTTTTATATTAGTTGTATTAGTATTTTTAGCAAAATACAATTATTTTCATTCATATTAAATGTATCCTTTATTTTCATTCAATAAATATTCATTAATGAGAATAGGTTGATATATTCTTACAAATTTAATGGTTATGTTTTAATTATTATACATAATATTTAAATTTTAAGAAAATATATCATGGTTTAATTTTATTTTTGTGTTGTGTGAGAAATAGGATATAATACAAATTTCGATGATTTAAATGAATTAATATATTAAAATATATGTGTTTTACATTATCTACCTGAAATAAATTATGTCCTCTAAATTTTAATCTTAATAATTTCTATATGAAAGTCATAATTAAACATACAACACTTCAAGATCGTAGAATTTTTTAGGATGTTGAATGATAAATATCAATTAGAAAAATTAGTATAAAATCATTATAAAGGGAGCTAACCCATTCTAAATTTAACATAGAAAAATACTATGACAATATGATCTGGACCCATAAACAATTACTTCCCGAAAACCATGAAAATTATTTTTTATGATAATCATAACACTAGGGGTTTTTGATTATAACTAAATATCTAGTAGTTATTGAAACAAATACATGACATGGGATACTATAAAATTTTGAGTGAATAGTTACTATCCTATTTATTTTGGTATTTTTATGCTTTTCTTTATTAACATGGTTGTTGGTGACTGTTTCACTCACCGACCCATTGATTATAACATTAAGAAACATAATAAAAAACACTCTTGCAATTTAATCAATGTAATTTAATAGTTTATTTATTTTCATTACACCTGTGAGTTTTTTGGAATTAACTTCCATGAATATAGCATTTCCTCACCCCTTTATGAAAATTAATGTTATGATTATTCTCATATTTTTGACTAATAATAAATTTAATATTTTTTCTATTATAAACTTTTTCACCCAAAATTCAATGAGATTTAATACTTCAATTATTTGTTGTGTTTTGGATTTAAATTGTGTTCATAATGTTAATCACAATTATTAATAGTCACTATTTCATAATAACATGATTTCATACTCCATCCCATATCTCATTATGTTACTCATTGAAGAAATTAACTCATTTTACATGGAATAAATTGTTAATTTGGTTTCATCAGGCTCCAACCATTAAAAAAAGTGTTAACATGAGTGAATATCATTATAAGATAATTATCATTAATAACAATAAGAAATCTTCATCTCAATATGCCTTACATTAAAACATTATAATGTTAGCTTATATTTCATACAAATCAATTTGTATCATACATGGATCAATATATATCAATCTTAGTTTATGATGTATAATTCTCCATTCAATATATGTTTCATTTAGTTGGATTCTATAAATTTTAAGAAAAAAGTCTCCATATTTAGACCCTGAATTACCATGAAATTTTATAAAATATTATAATCTCGAAAAATAAATAAATTAGATTCTCTCAAAATAAATCCTATAATTTATCTAGGAAAGAATGTAACATTTTTATGTACAATAACATAATAATACCTAAAATTTTATATAATATTTATGTGGTCATTTTTATATTAGGTTATCTAATATAAATATATTCAAATCCATAATAATGGTTCATAAATTGGATTTGAATTAACGAAACAATACACCATAGTGTGAAAAAAGGTTCGAAAATCGTCCAGGTTTTCATGCACCTTGTGTGTTACATCACAATTTTTTTAAATGTAATAATATGATCTAAAGCGTATATAACACACAAAATCCAGATTAAATGAACAAATAAATAATGTTATTAAACTGTTATCATTACAACCTTGAAGTTATAATGGAATTAATGAATATTTTTTTTAAATAAATTAATGAAAATATAGTTTAAAAGTGTTTATATAATTATTTCTTTGGTGAAAATTGATTTTAAATTAATTTAACACATTATTAAAAGAAGAACTACTTTTCTGAAAATCTATTCAAATGTGTACATGTGTGTTTTATAATAATAAGTTAATAAATCACAAATATTAAATTTTATTAATGTAATATATATTAAATGTATTTAATTTAATGTTTTACACTCATATTATGTATTTTATACACATGATATAAAAACAAATACAATCTTATAAATAAAATAGGAATTTCCCAAAAAAGGCATTTTTGCCACATTTTAATTGAGAACACATTTTAAATCTAGTTTTCATGATTTTATAAATTCTATTTGAAAAAAAATAAAATTATACATTTGAATTGAGACATAGAAATTTACTTTTGTTAATTTTTTGGAATTGTTCTGATAAATTTCTTATTTTAATGAATAGTGAAAAATAATGCATTTGAAATTCAGACTATGTTTTCATTTAAATTATTCATTTAGTTAGAGAATTATTTTAATTGGTATTAAAGTATAATTAAATAACTTTAATATTATTTAATCCAATATAGTTCATCTGAATCATGTTCACATTGAAATTTTAAATAAAAACATTGTAAACTATTGAAATTTTTTACTTTGAAAACGTATTTTCTCATTCGGCCAATGAGATTTATTTTTTATTAATTTCAAAAAATTATGAGTTTTGATATTAGAAAAAATAATTTGATATTTTGATCAAATTATTCACATTATTTAATTACATATCGTATCTTTTTATACATAATGAATAACAACATTGGTAATTTTCTATATTACCATGGTTAAGGGTAAATCAGTTAAACAATGGAAAATATTATATAATAAATATTATAAAATTACACTAAAACATCTTCTTATTTGATTTTATAAGATTTTTTACAATCAATAAAATTCTTGTGATTATTTTAGGGCCACATGGTGCCTCTTGAATTGCCATAATTAATTTATAATATTATTTTCAAATAGAAGACTTATTTTGTAATACCCCTATTTTTAACAAGTAATGTATTATAATAATGGGCATAAACATGGGACATATTAAACTATAAATATTATATATAATTATAAAACAATCACCTACATCATAATAATTTATTTAAATTGTTATGGAATAAATAACTAAATTAAAATGTGAAAAAATGCCGATTCCATAATTGCTTCATTAATGGAAGAATCAAATAAATGATATGAAAAAGTTTTAAAATAAATATAATTTGATATAATTTATGTAATACACGAATTTTAAGGATTAATTATACATGATTCTGATGTTTAAATAGGATTTTAAAAATGATATAATGTTTTTATGATATTTTTATAAGTGAAATATTGAATATTGTCAAATTGACAATAATTATATTTTCAAATATAAAAAATTCTATTAAATGATATTTAATTTATAAAAATCAAATATTCAACAAACTAGATATAATATGAATTTTAATGTCATAAAATATTCATTTATTTGTCTTTTGGTATGTTATTGTAATTATATTTAACATTAATGTTTAAATTATATTTTATCATTGTAAGAATTAAAAGGATAAAATAAGTGTTAGAAACTAAATATAAGGATTAAGAAAAAAATTCAAAGATGTATAATTTCCATTGGATTAATTTCATTCCATTGAAAATCATCATATCCTATGTATAAATTAATTTGGACTCATATGGAATACAAAATGAATTTATATTGTTTTAATACTTTAAATATTTCAAGGATTGGCCCTCCCCTCTCATACAAATGGGAAACCATTATTATGTATTTTTCACACATAAAATACTATTTGGTTTTGAAAATATCTACCCAAATTCTTTACTATAATCTCTACCAATATAATATTTGTCTTATATTACGAATAACACCCTCTTTAATGGTGTTAAGGTCTTAATAAAAGGTTATTCTACGAAGGAAATGTTTCATTTTTAGGTTTTTTTGTTTTATTTATTATTCAAATTCAATCAAATCTTCTTCAACGAGAGTAAAATAAAAAATACAGTATCCCCAATATAATGATATTTTATTGTGTTAATATCATATCCAAAATCCATCTTCAATTCCATTAAATTGGAAATGAATTATTCGTTCTTGTCTACAGCGGACTACCACCTCATAAACTGATATAATATATTTTCCATCACAATCTATCAACACTAGTAATACCTATTGAATTAATGATTATATGTTATATTAATGAAATATTTACCATTATACTGTATAATTTTTTTTCCATCCATTCCATTCACATAAACATGATAACAACGATTGTACGTACTTGTGAGCTATCTTCTCCATGAAGCGATGTGATTAGTTTTTCTTCACCGCATAACATGGATGATATATATGACTATATTTAAATTATTATTATGAAAATAATGATGTTATAATAATTATGGAATGATAAAATTATAATTACATTTTTTATATAATCCTCATTCAAAATTTTAAACGTTACTCATTCGTACATATAGTCTACAGTATCCATTATTGTAACATTGTTCATTTTTCATACCCATATATAAATGGATTGATTTAAAACTATAATTAGTGTATAAAAGTGGTTATTATTCCTGGAATATTATTCATGTTTTGATGGAATCATAAAAATATTAATATAAAAATCATTTCAAATTCATTTGGGATTCGAGTGCTGAATATCGACATAAAACATAATGTGAACATAAATAGTTATGTATTTGTTATAACATGATAATAGTCATATAAAAGTAATATTAATATTTATAATGTTTTTAATGAAAATTAAAAATTATAAAAGGATTATTATTCATTAAGATAATTCTTTTATATGTTGAGTTAGACTCAAGGTAAGTGACTTTCTTTTAATACCCACTTTTAATGTCACATTTTCATTTATTTTTATAAAATAAAAAAGGACTAATCATTTTAAAATATATTTCATGAATGTAATTTATCTGATTTCATGTATACTTATTTTTTGATGATTTCATTTACATGTTTTGAATGTTATTTTCAAATAAATCATGTTCATTTTTGAGTGTATATCTTATTAAAAAATGATTTTGAAGTGGAAATGTTATTTTTAATTTATGATTGGTTTATGAGTTATTATTATGTGATGGTTCATGGAATTAATTATGAATATGTGTCGTTTCATCATAAAACAAGGGTTGGTGAACACATGATATCTCTCCAATGTATTTTTTAATGAGACGGAGTTAAACAGTAGGGTTTATTCATAGAGATTTAAAGAATAAACTCTTATGGATATTCCAAATGAAACTCTAAAGGTTACTCCTTGTGAATCTATGAAATCTAAAATGTAAGAATTATTTGGTTTCCATGAGTTACCATTATTATTTATGATTACTATGGGTTTTTAAATGAATATTATGATTTCATTAGGTTAGATAAAGAGTTTATTTTTTATTGTTTAAAAGTATGATATTTTGAAAAAGTTTTCATGATTTTGAAATATTAATGGACTAACAGCTTCTTTCCTTATTTTATATCCCTTACGGTTCATTTTTTCTCACCCCGTTTTTTAAAATGCATTTCACATTGTATAATGATGGGTATGAGAAACAAGGTCGTCCATATCAATGTTATAAATATTTTTTCAAGAAAAAAATCAACATTACCTTTAATTGTTTAATATTTGAAAAAAATGTATATTATTTAATTGTTATCTAATTTTATTGATTTTGGGATGCTATGATTGAATTATAGAATAATATAATAAAAATATAAACATGAAAATACTGTCAATGTTAATGAAATTAAATTCATGACTAAAACTCAAGATCACATAATGTTTAATGTTTGTGCAATATAGATTGAATCGAAGGTTGGTATAGATAACATAATAGGTTAAGGTGTCATTTAAGAATAAGTAAAAAATATTTATATAACCACAATGGTTATCATATTAGAATGATTCATGGTTATTTTAGAAAAATTTATGAGTTTAAGATAACATAAAAATGAATATCTTATGGTTTATCTTCATCATAATATAGTATATGTTTATTTTATTGATATACACACACTAACCTCTTTGAATTTAGTAAATGGATGTATCTAGCAGACATTAATTTATTAAGGGATATAATTGAAAATGTGATGGTTCACTGAATAAGTATCCAGAGAAAATGGGAGTTGCATTGAGAACTATTATTGGTTATTAAAATCAAACTATCATGACTCGTGATTAACCAAATTTGTAACATCCCGGTTCCAGAAGCCACATATAGGTGCCCCGTACCCGGTTGGCCACATGGCTTCAAGCATATTTTCCCGAATGCCAGAGGCTTCGGACTAGCAGTGAGAGCCTTGGGTGTGATAGGTGGGAAACAATTCCCTCATTGGTAGGTTCCCCAGCGGAAGTAAACAACACATACAATAGAAAAAGTAGTAAATATCCAACTACGGTAAACAACGGAAGACTAAAATAATAAAAAACTGGAGAACACATATATATGAAATGATTCATGATACATATGACTAGGAAAACAGAAAAAAACATTCACAAAGCTGGTAATAAAATAGTGCTAAACCGAAGTACAAAAGAAATGTAAAGAGATAAACTTCTTAGCATCGCAAGGCATAGCTTGGTCCCATTCTCACCATCTCCACATCAAGTCATGTACCTAAAGAAGAAGGGAACATTACATTATATATACATGCAACAATATAGTCTGTTTAGGCACAAAAGCATGACCCAAACATGGTGTGAGACTAAATCTCAGTAGGCAACAACCCGAAGATCTGTGCCAAATAGTAAGTGAGTATATGGAAGGTAAAGTACAGTAAACATTAAACATTAAATAATCAATAGTAAACAGGAATGTACTAAGAAGTAAAAAATCAATAGTTCAATCAAGAAAGGGTAAATCAAACTACTAACCACAAGCAGGTAACCCTCTGGGAAGTACTCACAACCATCCCCTCTGGTCCAACCTAAGAAGTACATACAACCCTTTGTTCAGCAGACTCAGTCTAACCCCTCTGGTTCTGTACAGTAATTAAATAATGACTCTCTGAGTAAGAACTCACAGTCTATCCCCTTATTTTCAAACTAATGCAAGACTCTCTGAGGAAGCTCACACAATCTATTCCCTGCATAGTCTAAGTTAATCAAGGACTCTCTGAGAAATCTCACATTACAATTCCCCATATAGCCCTGAGGTCTAGGACTCTCTGAGAATACTCACTCTATCAATTCTGCTTATATCCCAGGTCACTTAGTTCAGACATAGAGTCTCTGAGTATGCTCACTCACTCAATCACCTTATAGTCCAACTAAATCAAGGACTCTCTGATGAAGATCACTCGGCCAATCCCCTTATTAGTCTAAGTGGTTCTAGGCTCTCTGAGGATGCTTACTCGATCATTCCCCCTTATAGCCAAAAGCGCTCCAACACTCTCTAAGGAAGCTCACCCAGTCAATTCCCCCTATAATCTACTACAGAAAGTTCTCACATCCTTGTGTAATTCAATGAGAATAGAAGTAAAATATAGAAAAATTAAACCTATAAAACTACTAGTCTAAACATTCTACAACATATCAAGCATGTCAGAAATATAAATACCCCATCATTCAGTAATAGTCATGGAATAAGGCAAAGCAGCCAAAGCTGAACTTGACCAAATGGTCGTAAACATATCATGAATGGGAAATACACATACAAATCATAATAATCAACACTATTCATATCCAAATATCATCTACACAGACATACAAGTATTCTAGGCATACAATAGGGGTGAAACAGTAAACACGTAATAACCCATTCAAGGCTATTGGTGGAATTTGAACATAAAACTCAATGACTTCGAATGGAAAGGCACAAACCACCTACCTAGGGGTTAGGATATCAATATAATTGAACCAAGAATCTTGAATCTCCTTGGAATGCCATAGATCTATAAAAACCTCCAAGATGTTCAACCCACGATAACTTGGAAGAAAAAGGGGAACTGGAAAAGAAGGCTCATGAAAAAGAGATAACTCACCAATGTGATTCCAACAAAATCAACAGTGCTTGAATCGGAGGACAGACAGATGATCAGGAAACTGTTGAAGATCCGTTGATGATCAGTATTCTTGAACGAACGAAACCTAAAAGAAGTGGTTTATGTCCGTCAGACGCGACCCCAAGTTCCTTTAATTAAAGATTGAAAGTACATGGCGTGTACTTTTAGATTACATAGCGTGTACTCTCCTTTTCCATACTCAACGTTCAGTGGCCTCTAAGTCACTCCCACATGGAATTGTATGTAGCTACTAAAAAGCGAGTACACGACCTGATGTGGCAAGAAAGTACACATAATGTACTCATAAAGTACATGATGTGTACTTAGAAAATTTCCAGAAATTCCTCCTTTGTCAAAAAATCAGTAGAAAGGAAAATCATACCTGAAAATAAGATACAGGTTCTTACAAACATACCCCATTAAATAATTTTTTCTCTGAATTTTGTAGCGTGGTATAGAAGAAGAAACCCTGAATAGTTTCGGCCGTTGTGCTCGTACATCGACCTCCCTCTCCCAAGTCTCGTCCTGTACTCGCCCATGCTACCAATGCACTCATTCCAGGGTAATAGACAGGCCACAAAGAACCTTTGTAATACAATCCACAATCTTGATAGGATGCTCCTCAAAAGATTCATTATCATCAAGATCAACCTCCTCGGGTTGAAAGACATGAGATGTGTCTGAAAAGTAATGTCGGAGTTGAGAAACATGGAAGACATCATGCATTGCTCGGTACCTTTGAGGTAACTGCAACCGATAGGCTACCAGCCCAACTCCCTCCAACACCTCAAACGACCCGACGTACCTCGACGAAAGCATACCATGTCTCCTAATCCTATAGCGCCTCAACCCCGGTGTGACACGAAGGAAAACCTAATCCCCGACCTTGAACTCCAGAGGTCGTCTCCACTAATCAACATAAGGCTCCTGTCGAGAATGTGCATTATCCATCCTCTTCCAAACAACTCTATCTACTATGAGGTCTCTAGAATAAGACGAGGTCCCATCAAAGTTACCTGTCAAGCCTCCAGCTAACATATGGGTGATCAGCATGGCCTACCATACAAAGCCTCATAAGGTGCCATCTGAATAGTATCTTGAAAACTATTGTTGTAGAAAAACTCTACAAGAGGTATATGTTTCTCCCAAGAACCTCCAAAATCCAGAATACATGCTCATAGCATATCCTCAAGCACCTGAAACGTACACTTGGACTAGCCATCTATCTGGGGATGGTAAGCTGTACTCAAAAGTACATGTGTACCCAAAGCCTTCTAAAGCCCCTTCCAGAACCTAGAAGTAAAACGTGAATCCCTGTATAAAACAATGGAGTGTGGAACTCTATGCAGACGTACAATCTCTCAGATGTACAACCGTCCCATCACATCGACACTGAAGGTCTCCTTGATCGGAAAGAAGTGTGAAATTTTTTTATGTCTGTCAATGAAAACACAAACTGCTTCATTCCCTCGTGGAGAACTCGTCAGCCCTGTCACAAAATTCATCGCGACATCTTTCCACTTCAACTCAGGAATGGGTAACTTCTGCAAAATCCATGGTGGTCACTGATGCTCTTCCTTCACCTACTGACAAGTGGAAAACCTCATGAAGAAACCAGAAACGTCCCTCTTCATACATGGCCACCAATACTGATGGTGTAGATAACTATACATCTTGGTGATGCCCGGATGAACTTCCCAAACTACGGTATTAAAATATTTCATCATCTCCTCATGTATGTCTTCTGGTACACATGCGCGTCCCTGGAATTGATGATCTAATCCTCGTCTACAGTTCATCCAGGTATAGGGTCCTCTCATAAAATGCTTTCCCTTAGGACTAGGCCTTCATAATCTAATAGCTACCTCTTTCAAACTCGATCAAGAAGAGTAGAGGTAACAACTACATAGGAAAGAAATGTCTTCCCCTATCTATCGTACACCTCCAAATGCATCTCAGAGAATAGAGTCATATGCTTCCACTAACTGTTAGCCTCCCAAACATCTTGTACCTGAGTCCTCCTACTCAAAGCATCAGCCACGACGTTTCCCTTACCAGGTATATAGAAAATCTCAATGTCCATGGACTGTAGGTACTCAGCCAACCTGCACACCTCAAATTCAGATCACGGTGAGTGAAGATGTACTTGAGACTCTTGTGGTCAGTGAAAACCACAAAGTGCTCTCCCAGAAGATAATATCTCCAAAATCGTAGGGCATGAACAAGAACCTCCAAATCTGGATTTTGTGTCAGGTAATTCCTCGCATGTGGCCTCAACTGACAAGATACATACAAAATGACTCCATATACTTGCATATTCATAGATCCTAGCCTGATACCTGATGCATCATAGAAAACAATATAGCGCTTGCCCGGCTCTGAAAAGACTTGTATCGGTGATGAAGTAAACCTCCCCTTATGCTCTTGAAAGGTTGACTCACAATAATCTGGCCATAATAACTTTTCCCCCTTCTTGGTCAGACTAGTCAGTGGTGCTTCTAAGTGTGAAAAGTCATGTATGAAGCGTCTGTAGTATCTAGCCAGCCCTAGAGAACTCCTCTCCACAAAGAGGTTGTTCGGCTTCTACCATAAGACTACAACTATCACCTTCTATGGGTCTACTGACACTCCTGCCTCTATGATAACATGACCCACAAACTAAATCTGATCCATCCAAAAGTGTCACTTTGAGTGCAAAACATAAAAATGATTCACCCTTGATGTACTCAGAATGATCTCAAGATGGGTATCATGGTCTTGTAGAGTGTGAGAGTTCACCATGATATAGTCTATGAAGACCACCATGATGTAATCCATGTATGGATGGAACACTCAGTTCATCAGTGCCATGAAAACTGCAGGCGCGTTTGTGAGACCGAATGGCATAACCAAGTACTAAAATAAACCATAACTGCTCCTGAAGGCTGTAAGAGATATATCTGATGGTCTAACGTGCAACTGATGATAACTGAATATCTAGTCAATCATCAATAACACCTGAGATCCTCGAAGATGATTCAAGAGATTATCAATCCTAGGCAAGGGATATCGGTTCATGACCATCAACTAGTTCACCTTCCGATAATTCACACAAAGCCTGAGGGCACCGTATGCCTTCTTCACAAACAAGACAGGTGAACCCCAAGTAGAATTACTGGGTCAGATGAAACACATTTCTTGCAACTCCTCTAACTTCTTCTTGAGCTACTACAACTCTGGTGTAGCCATTCTATAAGGAGGAATGGATACTGGGGCCGCTCTTGGAACAAGCTCAATCGAGAAGTATACCTCACGCTCTAGAAGAAAACCTTAAAAGACCTCTTTAAAGACATATCTGAAACTATCCACCACTAGAGTAATGTCTAACTGCGATGTCCCTTGGTTATCCAGACAATAACTAATAATCTGGGATTTAACTCCTCCCAACCCAAGATGCTCTGGACCCTCTCTACTCGCCTGGACGTCCCACTCGCCCCATTGAAGAAATGATCTACCATATTGTTATACGAAACACAACCTGAGGTGATTATAGTTGACGACATCGTAGAATGGAACTATCCAGTCCATCCAGAGAATGAGATCATAGCTTTCCATCTCTAGGACATATAGATCCCATTAGAAGTGAAATCCACCAATCTGTAGAGGGAACTCTCTACTCTGACTTACAATACAGGTTATAGTCCCCAAAGGTGTGTCTAGAATCATGATATCAATAGAAGAAAAGATACAGAGCCCAAGGCTCTCCACAATAGCAACATATATAAAGCTATAGAAATCCCCTGTATCAAAAACAGAAGATTCTAAAAATGAGGCTACTAAGATTGTACCTCGAACAGTAGAAGGTCTGGGATCCTGCTCCTACTGGGTCTACTCCACTACAAAAGGTTGGAATGTACCACAACCTTGTGACCATACCTGAACACTCTCAGCTAATCCACCCTGATGTCACTGAAAACCAGGGGACTGGCTGCCACGACCACGACCTCCACCTCGGCCCGAATGGCCGAAAGAACTCTAATTCCAAGACTGGTGATAAGTTGGTGGCACTGCTCCCCAATGAGGAGTCATTGAAGAACCCCTATCACCAGATATTGGAAAGAGGAACAAAGAATAAGATCTGAAGGTTACCCATCTTGCTGCAGTCTTTCATGCAAGGAACAACTAATCACCTCCTAGAATAGGCGTAAAACGCTGCAGCTCTATGAAGCGAGAGGAATAATCCTTAACAGAGAGAGTACCCTACTCTAGAATATTGAAATCTTGGGCTTGGTTGGCCCTCAATGTCTTTGAATAGAAGTAATCATAAAATAATCGTCGAGACACATCCCAAGAAATATTATACTGGCATCCCGCCTGTAGGACCACATCCCACCATCTCTTGACAGAGTCTCAGAGGATGTATGTAGAAAGCTTTACCCTCCTCTCTGGAATTATCTCTAGATGATTGAGAATCGTCAACATGGCCTCTTGACATGACTTAGCAGCCTGGGGTCCTCTATCCCTTGAGAATGTGGGAGGATGCTACTGCTGAAAGACCCGCATCAAATCAGCCATCAAAAGAGTAGGAGGACACACTTACTGAAAAGTTTTCATCATCCACATAAATCATTCCATGAACTATGCATCGTCACCTATGTCATGTACAATGGCTGGTGCCAAGGCTGGCATAAGGGGAGGATCTGTAGGTGGTCCCTGATCAGCCATGTCTCGTGTCTAATCGCTGTATGGAAACTAGCACACAATAGGAGGACATCTCAGTGGCATGAATCTCCAAAGTCAAGCACACATCTTAGATCGATATTATCAAGGACTAAAAACAAGAAGATTATGTGGTGAGAATGGGAAATAAAGAACTCATGTTTTACAAACATGACTACACAACGTGTACATTTACTAAACGACGATTTCCTTGAAGTCATTCGAATGGGTGTGTACTCATGTCCGTACTAGTCGTGTAACAAGCCAGACACACGGTGTGTTGTCTCCACACATGATGTGTACTTGATCCCCCTTTCCATGCCCGAGTCCTTCAAAAATTCTAAGCCACCCAACCCTCCTAAGGAAAAACTACATTGAATGTAACATACATACTCGGTGTGTACTAGAAAAGCTTCACATGTACCATGTAGATAGTGAAACAGCCTGACACACGACTCAATCTACACGGCGTCTTCCACTTAGACATGGCGTGTATGTGAAAGGATAACAATGGACCATGTTGTTCGTGACATGTCCGGGTACCTCGGTAAGAGCACACGACATGTTCAAGGAAGGCACGACAAGTACACGAAAAGGTAACACCAAGCCGTGTGGTCCGTGACATGGCCATGTACCTAGGTCAGACTACATGGCATGTTTTGATGGTACACGCCGTGTATTACACACAGCTCAGCCAACCTGTGTTGTTAGTGACACGGGTGGTCACAATGCCAACACCACATGGCATGTTCGATGGGTACACAACATGTTCCCACCAGACTTTTCCCATCCCGTGTCTCCGCCCCCATGGCCTATGACATGGATTAGAGATTACATGACATGTATTTAAAGTACACAACATGTACTTATGAAAAACACCTTCTTCCCAAATAGAAGAACACATGTCATGTACTTAGCACTACACGGTGTGTATTCTGGGTTTTGCACGATAGTCATTCTCAGAAACTACTCTAGAACCCAGAAAACACGGAAACAAGCATCGAATGTACCAAATTCTGATCCGTGAGGGCCCATACACCTCACGAATCAATATGTGGAAACCTATATGAGTTAAAAACAAGAAGAAAATTTAATGAACCACCAAATTCCTGTACATTAGGGCCCATAATACCTGAATGGCGTTCATTGAAACAAAACCTCACACACAAATCCCTATCAAACAACAGGTATCTCTATCATGGAATCTATAACACAACATGCCTCTTCTATAAAACATCTTTCACAACAACATGCAATCGCTAATGCATCCTAGATGACATTGCATAAATGCATGGAATGTGATTTCTAACAAGTTCCCATGTGATGCATGAGATGGCATACCCTCATATCATTTGGTTTCGATAAAAATAAATCATCAATAACATCAATGTTAACCACAAAAAACATGTGAATCGGGCAACTATGGAATCAAATCAACTATAAAATTGAAAACCAGAAAAATTGGAATAACGAGGTAGATTGGATTTTCCATGTACACGGGTTAGCTATGCCCTGGCACAGATTAGTACCAAATACCCATTTAATCCTATCCCTGGCCATAGGCTCCCAAAAATAAGTCAAGAGAAAATAAATCCTCTGATACCACTTTGTAATGTCCTGGTTCCGAAATCCACCCACTGGTTCCCCGTACCCGGTTGGTCAGATGACCTCAAGTGCATTTTCAGGAATTCTAGAGGCTGCTGAATAATAGTGAGGGCCTTGGGTGTGATAGTGGGGAAACTATTCCCTCATTGGAAAAGTACATAATAGAAGTAAACAACACATACAATAGTGGATCCGGTAAATAGGGGAAGGCTAAAATAATAAACAACTGGAGCACTCATATATATGAAATGATGCATGATACATATGTCTAGAGAAACATCCAAAAATTAACAATGCTGGAAACACAATAGTGCTAATCTAATGTATAGAAGACATTATAACAGATAAATTCCTCACCGTCGCAAGCTATAGCATGGTCCCATTCTCTCCGGCTCCACAGCATGTCAAGTACCTGAAGTAGAAGGGTGCTTGCCCTTATCTATACCTAAAAAAATATAGTCTGTTTGGGCCCAAAATCCTGACCCAAACATGGTGTGAGACTAAATAAAAGTAGAAAACCACCTGAAGATCTGTGCCTTATAGTCAGTGAGTATATGGAAGGTAACGTACAATAAAGAATGAACAGTAAACAGGAAAGTACTCTACAGTAAACAATCCATAATTCAATCAACCAATGGTTAACCAAAAAACTTACCAAAAGTAGGTTACCCTCTGGGAAGTACTCAAATCTATCCCCTCTAGTCCTACCTATTATGTATAGATAACCCTCTAGGCATCACACTCGATCTAACCCCTCTGGTTCTGTATAGGAATTAAATAATGGCTCTTTGAGGAAGCACTCACAGTCTATCCCCTTATAGTTAAAGTAAATCAAGACTCTCTGAAAAGCTCACATTGTCCATTACCCACATATTCAAAGGTACTGAAGGACTCTCTAAGGATTCTCCCATGTCAATTACCCTTATAGCCTCATGATCAATGTATCTATGAGGAAGCTCACTCGGTCAATTCCCCTTATAGCCCAGGTCATTTAGCTCAGACAAATACTCTCTAAGGATGCTCACTCGGTCAATCACCTTATAGTCTAAAGAAATCAAGGAAACTTGAAGGAATCTCACTCGGTCAATCCCCTTATAGCCCTAAGTGGTTCTAGGATCTCTGAGGATGCTCAGTCGGTCAATCCCTCTTATAGCCAAATGTGCTCAATGACTCTCTGAGGAAGCTCACTCGGTCAATTCCTTCTATAGAATACTACACCAGGTTCTCACGGCCCTGTGTAAGTCAATAAGAATTGAAGTGAAATATTACAAAATTAAACCTACAAAACTAGTTGGATAATCTATCTACAGAATATCAAGCATGTCAGAAATACAAATACTCCATATTACAACAACATGGATGGAACCAAGCAAAGCAGCCAAAGCTGAATAGGACCAAACGGTCGTAAATTGAACATGCATGGGAATGAAACATCCATAGCATAACAATCAACCCCATTCATATCCAGATATCCTCCATACTATCATAGATGTATTGTTTGGGAAGCAATAGTGGTAAAACATTAAACACACAATACGTCGTTCAATGGTATTGGTGGAATTTGCACATAAAACTCAATGTCTTAGAACGGAAAAGAACAAACGAGCTACCTCAGGGTGAGAAGATCAATATTCGTGAACCATGAAGCATGAATATCCTTGGAAGGTCATAGATATATGAAAGAATTCAAGACGTTTGACCCACAATATCATGTTAAAAAGAGGAGCTGGAAAACAAGGCTCAATCAGAAGAGAGAACTCACAGATTTGATTTCAATTCAATAAACAGTGCTCGAATCGGAGGATGGACATAGGATCGGGGGCTCGCCAAGGATCGACGGATGATCGGCAGTCTCTGATGAAAAAAACCTAAAAGAAGTTGTTTCTGTCTATTAGGCACGACCTCGGTGCGTTTAATGAAAAAAAAGAAAGTACACGACATGTACTTTTGGAGTAAATAGCGCGTGCTCGCCTTTTCTGTTCCCCACATTAAGAGGCCTCCAAGTCACTCCCATATGGCCGTGTATGTGGATAATACTTGACCATCAAATTTCCTAATGTGGAAAGAAAGTACACATCGTGTACTCATAAAGTACTCCGTGTGTACTCATAATGTGCACGATGTGTACTTAGAAAATTTCATGAAATTCGTCTTTTCTCCTAAAATGACCAGAAAAGAAAAAACATACCAGAAAAGAAGATCCGGGTTCTTAAAAAATGATCCTTCATGAGTACACTAATGCATCATATATGACAAAAATTAATCCCAATGGAATTTCCGGTAAAAATGACCATAAGGGAAAACACATTCAATGAAATAAATGTAACGAATGTGGAATAAAACACTGTGGAAAATATGGTAAAGGGAAATGAAGATGTTTCTGATGTGGTAATGTTGCTAAAAAAGAAATAATATTCCATGTAAAAAGGAATCATTTAGTAGACACCATGAAAGGGATAGAAGTTATTTATATGTTATCAATTTAATGTTTTATAAATGGGGAATATGGTCATTATAAAAATCAGTGTTCAAGGAATAATGTCCACAAATGGGATTAGTATGACTATAAAAATATATGATCAAAAATACCTAATTTTATTAAAATTTATTGTGAGGAAACTGAAGATGACATGTGAATATTATGTATTCTTTCATTACTCATGTTTGGACATTATTGAATCGTAAGGGTTGATTTATCTATTTGTTTTTAGGAAACATGTATTAATGAATAAGATATAAAAACCTGGTTAAAGGATCATAAATAACATTTAATGATTAATATGTATACATATAAATTATTTAATAGTTATGGTAGAATGTATGATGATTAAATGTTTATAATTATTCATTATGTTTTGATGAAGGGAGTAATTTGGACGTCTTTTTTTTTGTTATATTTAAAACTATTACATGTTATGTGAAAATTTTATTTGAGGAAAAATTATCTTTTATTTTGAGATCATAATAATAATTTTATGGATAAACATTAGGGTTATATGATTTTATTATGAAGGTAAGTGTTGGTTATAACTTGTTGGGATGAAAAATGAAATTTAGAAGATTTCTGTGGATGATAAAACATGCTATGGTAACGTTTTAGGAATTTATCATATTTTTAGAGTGTTTAAATGAATTAAATATATTTATAAAAATTATAAACCATGTGATGGGTGACAACCTGTTGTGTCCCTCAAGGCCACAGGAATCAATCCCACAACCGATGTTCAACAATAGTGCGTCAACTTTCACTCATCTACGTGAATTCCTATTTATTACGACTTCATTATGTTTTGTAAATTGATTTTACGTATTGATAATAAGTTTATTCTGGAAACCCATGTTTTATCGAATAGATAATCTATGGATAGGTAAATGATTTAGTGATTAGTTAAATAATGTTATTTTGGGAGATGTTCACTATTTTGGAAATCATATGTGATCAATGTAAGTAGAATACAATGGAATTTTATTTGAGAATTAATGTTAAAATTATATTTTATGAATAATATATGATTTTATTATGGATTTATAGTGATTCTGGTCATTTATGGAAATGATTATCTTATATTGGAGAATATGTGATTATTGAAATTACTTTTTGTTATGACACATCAAGAGTGATTGTCCTAATTTAGAGATAAATGTTAAAATATATCGGGGAAGAATATGTGATTAAATCATTCTCATTTTTGGGTTTTAATCATATGTATAGTTCATTGTTGAATAGCTTATGTTGAACTTTGGGTATTATTGTTTAATCATTGAGATTGAAGAGGTTTTTCATATAAGGTTTATAATTTTTTGAGAATGGTATTATCATGAACAAACCATTTTTGTTTTGGTTAATGTATAATGGAAAGATAAATATATTTTTAATCTTTTTCGTAATACAAGATTCTCTAGAAGTTGATTCTAATGATTCTTGTGTCAAAAATAAATCACGAATACTCATAATTTAGTAGAAAATATGAATTTGTGGTGGAATTTGGTTAATGATTTAAACTAACATATAAAGTATGTATATATCCTTATGTTCTTTTTCAAATATGTATATTAATTATTTAAATAAATTAGATGATCTTAAAAACCACATTGTTATCTATTTAATTTTTTTAAATAGAAATCAATTACCTTTTAATAAATCAAAAATTTATCGTTTTGTGATTATTAACGTTTTCATGATCATTTTTTCTTTCACTATACATGAGAACATGATGGTTATTTTTTTCTTACATATCAATGTTTTAATAAATGGAACCCTTTTATGTGTTAGCTAAAGAGACCTTTGTACTTCGCTTTCATTCTTTTAATGTGGGTGTTTTCATGACCCCTATTCCAATGTGGGCTTTCAATAATGTATCATTGAAAAGTAAAACCCATAATTTTCAATAGCGTGTTCAAATTGTTAAGAAAAAATTTATTAAATTTGGGGATAATGTTACATCTCATGTTATTAAAAATACATACTATAATCGATAGTGTACCTAATACCAAAAATAAAGAATAAACAACAATTAAATAATGTTATTTAACTATCACCTTTATAAAATTGACATTATAATGATGGGAATTGATGTTTTTCACTAAATTATAAAAATATGGTTTACACAAGTGTATGTTATTAATTATTTAGTGAAAAATTAATTATAACTATATGTAAAACATATTTCAAAAAGAAATAAATGTTTTTCTAAAAAATTATTCAAATGTGATCATGTGTGTTTTGTAATAATATGATAATAAATCAATCATTGTGGATTATATTTATTTAATATATATGAAATATATTTAATTTAATGTTTTATTTTTATTTAATTTATTATATATATATGATATAAGAACAAAAAAAATTATTAATAAAAGATATATTTTTCAAAAAAGGTAGTTTGTAATATTTTGATGGATATCCCATTTAAAATATAATTTTTTTCACATTTATAATATATAATTGAAAACATAAAAAAAATATTTGGATACCGTACATAAATATCTTACTTTGGATAATGTTTTTGGTTTTTTGTGAAAAATTTAATATTTTAATGAATAGTGAAAAATATTTCCTTATAAATTCAAACTACTTTTTCCTATAAACTATTTATATAGTTATATTGTACTTTTAATTGTTCTTAATGTATAATTAAATAATATTTCTATCATTTAATCCAATCTAGGTAATTGTAATCAATTACACATTGAAATTGGATATAAAGATATTGTGGAATTTTGAATGATTTTTCTTTACAACCCTGTTTTTTAATTCTATCAGCAGGATTAAAATATAATTATATTATGCAGATAATGTGATTTGAAATTTGGAATATAAATGTCTTCTATCGGATAAAAATTTAAAAATAGGTAAATTGGTCCCGTTTATTTTTAGACCTTATGAATAATAACATTAGTAATAATTTTTATTACCTCGGTGTAAGGGTTAATCGGGTAATTAAACTTAAATATTATATTTTGAATATTATAAATTTATGCTAAAAATTATCCAAACATAATTAGATGAAATTTTTTTGACCAAGATCATCCTTACATAGATTTTTGGACAACTCCGATCCACATGGATGACCTTAATGCATTTAGAATATTATATTCAATTAGAAGGCATATTATGTCATAATAATGATTTTATCAAGTAATGTATTATAAATATTGTATTACACAAGGAATATATTTAACTGTAAATATTATTTACAAATTAAAAAATATTACCCATATCATGGTAATTTATTTAATATTTTTATGGAATAAATAAATAAATTATATTGCGACACAATCACATTGTATTAATTATTTCATTAATGGATGAAGTAAGTAAATGATATTAAAAATGATGAAAAAATATAATTTTATATTAATGATGCCATTATATAATTTTATGTATGCATATGACATGATAGGGTAGTTTTGATGGATTTTTATTGAAGATATAATGTTTTGAAATTTTCAAAAGACATAAATTGAATAGATCAAAATTGAAACAAATGGTATTTTTAAATAGTTTATCATTTACTAAATGATATAAAATTTATAAAAATATAAGAAAAAATGTATTACCCTTAGTTTCTGGTATGTAACCCTTAGTTGATGCTTTTTATGGTAATAAATTGTAATTGTGATAGTTGGGAGGGTTGGGAAAACCTTGGAAGTGTTTTGAGGCTAATAGTAAGTTGCACGGGTGGTGCACAGTTTGCCTTACTGTGTGACGAAACCAGGAGTGGGGGTCCTTTTAAGGTATTATCTCCTGCACTGTTGGAGCACAGTTTGGAAGACTGAGCAAGGGGGAGCTGTGCCAGCATGGGATCCCACACGGTTTGAACATGGTTCTCCTAACTGTGTTGTCAAACCATGCGCGAAGTCAGAATGATATCATTAAAAATAGGATCTAACCCATTTTTTCCATAATATACTCTTTTTTTACACAATCCATCCATAACAAAGTATTTTTATTCTCCTAAGTCCAAATATGATTCCCCCATATCTTTGATGGTGATCTGATGGCTTCCTTTAGTTAATCGAAGCCTGATTCTTGTGGTATGTGACCGTTCTTCTTTATTATTGATTGGTTACTTAGATCTACATTGATATAGTTCTCCACTTCCATTGGTTTCATAAATCTATTCCCTTTATGGGTATATCAATGTGTGTGGATGCCAAATATGATGCAATTTTTTCTTCATCTTTCAAGGGGAATAGATCTAAGGCAGGTTCTTGAAGAATCGACAGGGTTGTCTTCTGTGTTCTTCACTTGTTGGGGTTTTTGTCAAAAAATTAAATGTAGGAGGTTTATTTCACAAATCCACTCAGTATAATAGATTGAAATGATTTAAAATTTAATGTGTACTGTCTATTTGATTATGATATGGTTCATTAACACTTGTTGGAATTCTTTTTGAGTGATGATTGTGAAATATGGAACATTGGTTGTTTTAGTAAAGTGGTTTTGTTCTTGGTCTTAAAATATATATTTTAAAAATGGTGTTTTGTTTTTGGATTGTTAACACTTTAATTTTATTGTATGTTTTCAACAAAATGTATGGTTTTATTGATATTAAATGTTTGATTGAATTTTTTGGTGCTTTGTTTTACAATAAAATATCATTTTTATTGGAGTGGTTTATTTTGGTAATGTAAATATTTGGAATAAATGGTGATGGTGTGAGTTCATGATTAACGATCCCTTAATAAGGGACAAGTACCATTGTGGTATATGGTTTGTGACCCTCGATCAAAGGTGTTTTTTATTGGGACACAAGGTAATTAGATGAGAGAACGATCATGAGTACATAACTGTCAAACGAAGCATGCATGTATGGGTGTGTTGTGAACAATGGAATTCTTATTAAAAATTATAAAAAGAATTTGATTTATGATTTTATTAGATATTTTTCTGGAAAAATTACTTTCTTGAAATTGGTTTCATTTTGTTTTGTTTTCATTTGGTTGGAAATGGTTTTGGAAACTTTCGTAAAATTTGGTTATAAACTGTTTTGGAAATTTTAGTATATGAACTATTTTATATAAATGTGTATAACTTTTCAATCATAGTGTAATGACTAGGGATGTCATTTGGTAAAACCTACAGAGTTTTATAGTCACCCCTTCTTTGGAGCTTTGGTGCTTTTGTAGATGTTATCTATTAGGATAGGGGAAAAGGCAACGTTTCCGGGTTTTTTAGCACTACCTCTTATTACTTGGGTTGTTCAATGATTGTGGATCTTAGAGTGTGTATATAATGGTGTGTATTGGTCTCTTGAGAGTCTTTAGTTTTTTATCCACTATTTACATTGATACTTGTTTGGTTATCTGAGGTTTTTTACATTGATGTGGTTTGGAGATACATGAAATTGCTTAGTTGTCTTTATTTTGATCATGCGTCATTTAGTGAATGGTTTTTTGATAGTTTTTTGGTTTATTGGGTTATTCCTTAAAAGGTAAATCATCCCCCACTTGCATTTGATACTCTTAGACATTTAGATCTATTTTTTTTGTCATTTTGGGGAAGTCACATAAATCCATGTATAGACTAGTTATGCTCTCAAGCCAATAAGAATTAGCAGGTCATTAAAAATGGTATCAATTTGGTCCTTGCATTATCGTACATGTGTTATGATATTGTTTGGTCCTCTCATAACAAGTGTTCATAAATGTTCTTGGTAATGGAGTTGAATGTTATTATTTTCTATCCTTTGGGTTGAAATCTAATACAGGAGTAGGATTATTGGAACATGAAATGCATCGCATAAAAGGATGTAGCTAAACCTTTTTTTATGAACTTCATGTTACCAGGGAGTTGGGTACACAATTGTATGGAGACACTTCTAGGATCATGTAATCACATTATAATGGGGTTGGACAATGAGACCAACATTACATGCATTTTATAGGAGTTAATTCCCACTATTATTTCATATTTCATTTGGAGTAATGATATATGATTTTCAGAAAGGTGTAGATTTTTTAAAAATGTAGAATTTGATTTCAAATGAAATATTATGAAAATTGAACATATGGGTTATTTTTAAAATGGTTTTGTTTTCCAAAGAACGAAATAATGTTTCAAGAAATGTTTGAAATAAAAAGGGTGTTTTAGAAAATAATGTTGTGATAGTTAATGTGATAGAATTTTAAATGATAATCCATTAGTTTCTAGAGAGTGATATAGATTATGTTTCTTGTTGGTTTTCAAAATGTCACCCGGTAGGCGTCGTCTAAACCAACCTAAAGATGTTGTGGATAATGTGGTTGCAATATAACCATAGCTGAACCATGAGTTGGTACAATGTATTTTCTATGCCTTTCAATAAGTGGATACAAGGAACTAGAGGAATGGGCCATGGAATTTGGAATATACCATCTAGTCCTTGAAGCACAATCCACCTAACTTCTTTGGTGATATTGAACCCAAGAAGGCGGAGGTGTGGTAGAGTAGGATGAATTGTATATTTGAATTCATCGGCACACCGATAGATCTAAAGGTCAAGCTGGCGATGTATATGCTCGAGGATATTGCATGACAGAGGAGAATTTAGAGGCACATGCTAAATTGGATGAATCCTTTACATTGATGTATTTTTAGGAATTGTTCAACAAAAAACTCTATCATCACATTTTCATGATCTATAAAAGAAAGGACTTCTCAGCCTAAAACAAGAGAGTATCTCTATAACATAGCTGGTATGTTTCTAAATTCATGAATTCGGTCTATATTTTCACCAGAAGATACGGAAAGTTCATATTTGAAGGAACAAATCTTTAAATCATGGCTATGACATGATATTAAATCAAATATTATGGTGCAATATATTATGGAGAATACAGATAGGGTGAACAGAGTGATTGTGGTTGAATGTGATATCTTGAGATATTTGGGTGTAGGTATGATGTTACCTATAGGAAATGGTTGGAACTCAACCACATGGAACAAGAGGAGAAGGGACACCAATTTCCAAGATGGAAGTGGAAATTAGAACCAGATGTATGGATGACTGAACATTCCTCCATGACCCTAGAGAAAATAATATTACATTCAACGTGGTTATCTGGACTACATAATGTGAGAGTTTTTGATACAACCTAGAGCATGTCATAACTGCAACCATATGAGGCATATTCGGTGCTTTTGTCAAAATGCTCTAATGTCGGGTTCCCAAGACACTTATCAAGTGTCCAAAGAATATTTTGCTTCCATAGGATGAGGACAACAGAATCGGTCTCCTCAGTAGAACAGAGCTATCCATGGTGATTCTAGAAATACATTGACTCCTCAACCAGGGAAATATTAGGAAGGAAATTAAGAGAATAGTGCACCGATGAAGCAATTGTATGTAGATGAGCAGATGATTGTCGATGATCATGCATGACCATCTACAATGAG
Organism: Viscum album; assembly: GCA_963277665.1. Taxonomy (NCBI): domain Eukaryota; kingdom Viridiplantae; phylum Streptophyta; class Magnoliopsida; order Santalales; family Viscaceae; genus Viscum; species Viscum album. The sequence continues at coordinate 1,221,515,294 of OY728134.1, read as the reverse complement.
AGGTATGATTATTTTGAATTCTATACTTGTGAAAGTGCACTTCGATACTGGTGCATCATATATTTAATTTCTTCTCATGATACCTATTTTCTTTGTTTAATGTTGGAAATGATGCCTTATGTTTTAAAAATACTTACTCCTCTCAGGGAAATATAATTTTACTTCTTTGTGTGTAGAGAATGTGTAATAACTATTGAGGGAGCTAAGATGTAATGTGGCTTCTTGATGGTGGACAATGATGTCAATGATGCAATCCTATGTATGGATTTGTTGAAAAGGTTTAAGGATCAATTCGACTATTATAGAGAACAATTAGTTTCATGACTGAGGATGACATCAATCATGTTTTCAGAGGAGATAGGATGGTAAATAAAGGTGAAAAAAATATTTTTATCACCAAGGGTAGGATATATCTCTTACATGTTGGTGGGTTTGACATTTGAATCAATGGATGAGACCGGAGGAAATAGTTTTCCAACAGTTGTGGATATCATTCCAGATGTATATCCCGAGAACATCTCACGGTTACAACATATAATGGAACTAGAGTTTTTGAATTCTCTTCATCCAGGGAATAGTCATATTTACCTTCTGTTTTATAGGATGGAACCCATAGAGTTAGTGGAATTGAATGTGCAGTTTGAGGAGTTAGAAAACAACAGTTTCCTTTTACCATGTATGTGTCCATGGGAATCATCAGTTTTGGTTGTGAAGAAGGAATATGGAACACCTCAGATGTGTGTTGATTAATGTAATATTAAACAAGTTGTAATAAATAATAAATATCCAGTTAAACACATTGATGGTCTTTTAGATCGATTAAGGAGAGCTAAGTTCTTCTCCTAGTTTGACATGCGATCAGGATATCACCAACTGGGAGTTCAGATGGATGGTATTCTAAATACAAATTTTAGAAGTAGATTTGGTCACTATGAATATGTAGTCATGCCTTTCGGTATAACAAATGCAATAGAAGTATTCAGGGTTTGGATAAATCGAATATTTTAGAAAAATCTAGATTCATTTGTTATGGTGTTTGTGGACAACATCCTAGTGTATTCAAAGACAAGGGCTGACCATGATAAGCATCTATAAATAATGTTACAAATCTTGAGTGACCACTATTTTTATGAAAAAATATCAAAGTGTGATTTTTGGATATAGAAAGTACGTTTTCTTGGAAATTTCATTTTTATAAAAGGTGTTTTTTTATCCTAAAAAGATTGAAGCTATTATCTCATGGAATCCACATAAGAATGTGTTCGTGATACAAATTTTTCTTGGACTATCATGATACTACCGATTCTTATTTCATGATTTATCATGAATAGATTCCCTAATGACATCTCTAGAAAATGATGAATTCTCCATTCCAATGGACAATGGAATTCCAGAAATCATTTTTCGAACTAAATTTTAATTAACATCGACATATATCGTGATATTTCTAGAATCAGGACATTGGTATGTGGTGTACTAGGATGCTTTGGGATTAGGGTTGGGTTGTGTTCTCATTCACGATGACCAAGTGGTTTCTTATTTTTCAAGGAAGTTGAAGGTGGATGAGAATAATTACCCAACACATTATTTGGAGTTATATTCCGTCTTCCATGCTTTGAAGACATGGTGACATTATTTCTTTGGTTATTGTGTTCATGGACCCCAAAATCCGGAAACACGTTTTCACACAATGATATTTGAATCTGAGGTAAATAATATGTATGGAATACCTCCAAATTATATATTTTGATTTTATATACCCACTAGGTAAAAGAAATTCAGTGGTAGATGAATTGAGCATAAATTCATATACTCATTTGGCGAAAGAAGCTTCAGGTGAATGGCTATTTATGTTGGTACTAGCTGAAATGTATATAGATTGTGAAGAATGAGGTGATGTGTAGGTGTTATGTTCATCTATTCTTGTTCCTGATTTGGAAAATATGTTCAAGGACTCTTAGACATTTAATGGAGAATGTCTGTTTGGGAGTTCAAAACTCAATGGTGGGGAGACCATTGAGGGCTAGGAACTTGATGGGAGTTCAATTTCGTTTTACAGAGATCAGATGGTTTTACCGATGACTTTTTAAGAACAAATCCTTAATTCTTTCCACAATTCAAGATGAGATTAACATACAGGTAAACAGAAGATGTATAAGGTGTTAAAGGCACAGTTTTAGTGGAACAACATGAAAGGAATGGTGGTCGACTTCGTCTCAGGGGGCTTAACTTGTCAATAGTTTTAAGCAGAGCATCAGAGACAAGTGTGAATATTGCAGTATTCAACTATCTAGGTGTGTAAATGGGAGATGATAGTGATGGATTTTGTTATAGGTATTCCATGAACAGACCAGAAACATGATTCTATTTGGGTGATAATGGATCTGCTTACCAAGTCGGGCCATTTAATATCAATTTTTGATACTCATATGGATAGGATCTATCAAAAATAGATATCATAGAAGTGGTATAGAGGATTGTAATTCTAGTGTTAATAGTCATCAGAAATCAGATGAAGATCACCGTTGAAGTCTGTTGTTGTTCGTTGTGGGGGATCATGTCTTCTTGAGGACATCTCCAAGGATTGAACATCGTCATTTTGGGAAGTAGTGAAAGTTATATCCTAGATACATTTCCACTTTCTAGATATAGTAATGGATTGAAGAGGTGGCACATTGGTAGTAATTACAAAAGCGGTTGAGTTCTGTTCATAATGTGTTCCATGCATCTCAGTTGAAAAGTATCAGCCTGATCCTGTCCATGTGATCATATAGGATCACATCGATCTGAAGCCACATGCTTCGTTGGTACATATCCCGGTGAGGATTTTTTATAAGAAATAGAATTTCATTCATGTAATGAGAATTGGTCTAGTATGGGTATTATGAAATCATGTTCAGAGTCAGGAAGAGACATGGGAACACGAGAAGGAGATGAAAAAGAAATGGTCAGAACTCTTTCAAATCAGTGAGGGATTTCTACATTCTGAGGATGGAAAGACCAAAATTCTGGAGAATTTTGTGCCCTAATATTTTTTTATGTACCACTTACATGAAGAGTTTTATGGTTATAATGTATAAGAGTTATATTTGGGAGAGTAGGGAAAATTTTGGGAGTCTTTGTTTGGCTAAAGGGAAGTCGCACGAGCGGTGCATGATTTTCCTAACCATGTAGCCAAACCATGGGAAGGTTTCCATTTGAGGTAGTAGCTCCAAAATGGTTGGAGCATGGTTTGGGAGACCATAAAAGGGGAAGTCTTGTAGGTAAGGGAAACTGCATGGTTACCGCACGGTTAGTGCACGATTATCCTAACCAGGAAGTCAAACTATGTAGATAGTCAGAATGAGATCCTTAAAAATAGGATCTCACTATGTTTTCCATAACTACCTTGTTTTTTGACCTAAATTATCCCTAACACGGTATTTTGACTATCCTTAGGCCAAAAAATGTTCTCCCATCAGTTAAATGGTGATCTGAAGGTTTCCCATAGTGAATTGAATATAGATACATGAGGTATGTGATCGTTCTTGATCAGTTTCTTTGAACTACTTAGATCTAATTCTCCACAACTCTTGGTTTCATAGATCTACACCTATTATCGATGTATCTAGGTGTTTGGATAAAAAATATGAAGAAATTTGGTTCTGATCATACTATGAGAAGAGATCTTTGGTGGGTTCTTGGTGAATCAACCCGGTTGTCTTGGGTGTTCTTCATTTGTTGGGTTTTTTGTCAACACAATCAAGGTAAGAGTATTCTATCTAAACTCCACATAGTAGAACGGATTTTAGTTATTTCAATTTGAAGGCGTGACATTGATTTTATTATTATTTGGTTATTGACACTTCTTAGAAACCTTTTTGAGCTATGGTTGTGAAATATGTAAAATTGGGTTTTTGAGTAATTTGAATTTGTTTTTCGTTTTAAAATATGGATTTTAAAAAGGATATTTATCTTGATTGTTGGTACAAGAAATATAGTGGAGGTTTTAAATAAATGGACAGGTTTTATTGGAATCAAATGTTTCATTGAAATTGGTTTTGCTTTCGTTTTAAAAAAAATTCATTTTATTGGAGTGGTTTATTTTTGTAAAGGAAATATTTGTCCTAAATGGTTTTGGTGTGTGTTCATGATTAATGATCCCTTAATAAGGGAATTTTACCATTGGGTTACAAGGTACATGACCCTAGATTGGGGGTGTGTGTCATTGGGACACAAGGTAATTGGACGAGAGGCTGCCCATGAGTATTAAACTATGAAATGAAGAATTCTTGTGTGGGTATGTTTTGAACTATGGAATGGGTATGTTAAATGATAATACAAATTGGTTATAAGCATTGATAAATTAATTTTCTAAAAAAATTACATGTTATAAAAAGGTTTCATTTTGTTTTGTTTTCACTTGGTTGAAAATGGTTTTTGGAAGTTGTTTATATTTTCTTATAAACTATTCTGGTAAATTTCATTATATAAAAAATTTTATAAAAATGTGGACAACATTTATTTCCTAGTGGAGTGATTATTGAATTAATTTTAGAAAACCTACTATGTTTCATACTCCCTCTTCTTTGGAACATTGGAGCTTTTGTAGATGTTATCTTCTGGGAGAGTGGAAAAGGTAACATTTCCCACATTTTAGAACTACCTCGTGATACTTGTGATGTTCTGTGACTATGGATCAGGTTGATTGTGGAGCATGGGTTCTTGTGGTCTCATGAAAGTCTTTAATTTTTTATCCACTTTTTACTTTGATACATGTAGGGTATTCTGTTGTTGTTCACATTGATTTGGTTTTGAGTTACATGAAATTGTTTAGATGTATTTATTTTTGTTGCACATCATTTAGTAAATTTTTTTGTGATGGTTATTTTTGTTTATTGGGTTATTCTTTATAGAGTAAATCGTCCCCTATTCTATTTCAAAATTTTCGGCATTTATTACCTGCCTTTTCCATCTTGGGGATGTCATTTTAGGCCATGTAAGGACTCATTCTTCTCCCAAGACAATGAAAATGGGAGGGTCATTACAAGAAATGTTTTTGGTATAAGTAATATAATGTCATAAAATACTCAATTTATATTAATTTGGAATGTTGTAGAAAATTTATTTACCCTCAATGAGTAAATTACCTGGTATCATGTTATGAATTAAAAGGGTTAAATAATTGTTAAAAAAATATATTAAAATATTCAAACATTTATAACATGATTTGGATGAATATTATTTGACCCAATATAATTCTATATTCTAAATTAATAAATTTTAAAAAACTTGGAATATAATTTTAATTTATGTTAATTTAATATTATAATGACTTCCACAAGTGCCTCTCCTCTATTGTATAAGAAGGCACCCAATATTCTCTATTCCTCGCATCGAAACACTTATTTGGTTCAGAAAATACCATAAACAATACTATCTCATAATCCCTACCCACATTATAAAGGCCTTTAAATATGCATATCCCCCACTTTAGTGGTTTTGATTTGGAAATCAATGGAGATTTTCATTGAAAAATTATCATTTTTAAGTGTTTCTGTTTTATTTATTCTTCTACTTATGTAAAATATTCTTCAAACATAATAAAATAATAAGTAGAGTGTCCTAAATATATTGAGATATTATTATTTTAATATCATAAAATTTATCCATCTCCTATTCCATAAATTTTTTAAGGAATTAGTATTTTGTGTTTGTGGTGAACTACCACCTCACGAACCGATATAATTCGTTTTCTATCATAGTCTCTGAGAACATGTTATAATGATATAATTAATGTTTATATATGATATTCAAGACATATATATCATTATAATATATTATTTTATATCCTACATTTCTATTCACTTAAAAATGATAATATAATTTCTCCCTATATGTTAACCATCACTTCCACGAAGCGATGTGATTCATTTTTCTACACCGCATAACATGGATCATATATTTATATATTTCTATATATTTAAATTATTAATATGATATTAATGATATTATAACCATTACATAATTATAAAATTACGATTACCTTCATTAAATAATAATCATTGAAAAATGGAAAAATTACTCATGTATATGTACAGCCTACCATCTCTATTGTTATAACATTATTCATTTTTCATAACAATACATAAATGGATGTTTATAAAAGTATAATTGATATAAAAAAATTCTTTATTATTTCATGAATATTATTCAAGATAATATTTAATCATGACTATTTGGAGTATAAACACCATTTAAAAGTCATTTTATACTCGAGTACCAAATATCAACAAAACACCCTATGTGAACATAAATAATTAACTAATTGATTTAACATGATAATAGTAATTTAAATGGACTAATAAAAATTATAAAGGTTTTAAATAACATAAATAATTAACAAAATTTTATTATTCTGGAATATAAGGATTGTACGTGATGAGTCGGAATCAAGGAATTTGACTTTCTTTTAAAAACCACTTTCAATGGTACTTTTTAATCTATTTTTACAAAATCCATTTACGATGATTTTTTAAATATAATTAATCAAAATAATTTATTTCTTTATTTTCAATTTATTTTTTGGTTTATCTCCTTTAAAATATTATACTTTTATTTTCTAATTAAGGATTTTCATTTTTAAGTTCGCAGATTATTAAAAAATGGTTTCAAATTAGAAGTGTTATTCTTCCATTATGAATGTTGTATGTGTTATGATTATGTTATGGTTATTCAGAATTGTTTATGAATATGAGTAGTTACATGAAATTCTAAAGAAGGGTTATCCCATGATATCTCTATAATGAATTTTGTAAAGAAACCTAGTTAAACTCTAAGGTTTCTCCTAATTGATTTGGGGAATATGTCACGATGGGTATTCCAAATGTAACAATGAAGGTTAATACCTTTGTAGGTGTGAAAGAAACAATGTAATTATTATTTGGATGCCATAGGTTGTATTTATGATTTATTATTGCTATGTATTTTTATTTTAATCTTATGATTTCATGAGTTAAGCTATAGAGTTTAGGTTCTATTGGTGAAAAGTATGATATTTTGATAATGTTTTCATGCATTTAAAATATTAATGGACATATAGTTTTTCTAATTATATTATATCCCTTTCTGAGATTTTGGTTCTCATCCAAATTTTTTAAATGATTTTTATAGATAAAAAGTATGGGTAAGGGAATAGAGGAAATAAAGATGAATTTTATTACTATTTTTATCAAGAAAAAGGAATATTTTTTAGATTTAATAGATTTGTATTTTTTTAAAAAGGACACTATTTTACTAGTATCATGTTTTTTATTACTGTGGGATGTTATGTATGGAATATGGCCTCATTCTATAAATCGCAAAAACCTGAAAAGATCAGCCCTGTGAATGAAATTAAATTATTGATTAATAATCATGATCATGTAATTTTTATGGTTTGGGGATTATGTAGTGACATTCATGTTAATGCCCAATAATCCCTTTTTGATGTTATTAATCCAAGGTAATTCTATTCCAGAGCCTTCATCCATATAAAGAATCAAGAAATGGATATAAATTCTTGTAAACAAACAAAACATATACTTTAAAAAAATAGTTTATTATCCAATACATATAATTCTTGCTTAGACTTATCCAAAATGTTGCCACTAATGTTTTGTTATCATAATCTGCAAATAAAAGAAATTTTAATTCTTTCATATTAAATCATATATTATTTTGAAGGGTTTTATATACCATTTAGATTATAATCAAACATAACTTATAAACCCCTATGTTATCCCCAACAAAAAATTAATCATTAATTTTATCTAAACCCTACTATGATACAAACTATGATGACCCGAAACTGCACTCCCAGATCCAGTTCTATAAAATCCCACTTTATATACTAGCGTCAATACCAACTAATAATTTTTAACAAAAATATCCCACAGTTCTATATGATTAATCAAATATGTAATTATATATGATCCCAAACCCTTTTAGGATTATATATTTAGAGAATTTTGAAAATTCATAAACAAGAAAAACCCATTAATTTATTACCTACTTTAAATTTTGGTAAACTATTAGTGAAAATACATAATCTATAACCAGACATCAAATATCACAAAATATTATTTGTATAGTATAACTTGTTTTGAATATCCTGTGTACTAATTTTCATCACAACCTAAGGAAAAAGGAAAAAATAAGGGGTGATCTCAAACACTCAATAAGGTAAAACATTCCACTAATGTAATAATTTTATAAACAAAGAATACCTATTATTTGTGGAAGAGGAAATCAAGATAAATTCACACTAAAATATAATAAAGTGTTTTATATATCCCTAAAAATCAATAAAAACTCGGATATAAAAAATAATGATCTACTAATAATAGAATTCATAATTTTATACATCACAATCCTATTGTTGGGGAATTATTCCAATGATAAAATTATTTTATGGGATGTAGAATACACAAATACACAAACTATTTTGTCTCATGATACCTATTGATTTATTAAGGGGATATATAATTCTGGGGCCTGCCCATCACCTAATTTATTCTAATTCATTCACTATAATAGTTAACAAGTCATTTTGTTACATTGTATTAGAAACGTGTGGTTGAATAAAAACCTCGTCATAACTATAATGAACAATACACAGTATCATAGCTTGATCAACATACATTTGTAGTAAAGAACATTAAAGAATTTAAAAAAATTTCCTAATGTCAATCAATGGGACAAAATGATCATAACTCATCCTATAAATGATGGTGGATCGATAAACAATACATAATCAAATTTCGAGTAATTGTCTATAATAGAATAATATTATATTTTATACCAATAATTTTCCTTTTGTAAATAATAGGTATAGCTTAATCATGACCAATATAGAGAATTATGGTGGATGATTTCATTAAAACATAACCCCATTTCAAAAAAGGAAACCTTTAAGGATGTTGTAATAGAAGAAAACATCTTTGTAAATGAATTACTAAATGATATCATTCGTGAAGTAACCAGGAATTGTATAGTTTTGTAATGTGAGCTCATTCTCCCAAAAGATGAATATATATTAGAGTATAAATAGTGAAATAGAATCCCTATTTGAGAAAATTCTATTGAAAATGAAATGGGAAAAGGATGTGAAAATGTAAAAGTTCATTTAGAAAATATTTTAAACATTGAAATATAATACATATTTTTTTAGATTTCAAATATAATGTTTTAAATATGGATGTGAAATATTTCTTAAACCATTAAATTAATAAATAATAACCAATATTTAATCCTTTAATATTCATAAGGTGTATTTTAGATGAATTAGTAAAAGATGAAAAATGAAATGAAATTGAATGAAAATCATTTCATTATTTTCAAAATTAATTTTATAAAAACTCCCATTATAATAATAATAAAAAAAAATGAATTAATGACAAAAAATAATTTTCGGAAATAGCATTGTAATATAGAACATTGAAAAATAGCAGGGTCAGATAAACCAATAATGGAAAATAAAATCTTGATACATAAAATTTCAAATCATAAAAATGATATTATAGTTATCAATATCACTTACAGACAACATACTCCATGACGGATGAATTAGATGAAAAGGGGGGAATATGTGCAAAAATATAAATAATAAGAGAATAAAATATAAATAAACCAAATGAACGAATTTACCCAACATTTGATAAATAACGGCATGTGAATGACAATAACTCAATGAATGAAAACAAAGTTACCAAATATTCTTATGATTGGGTAACACTAGATTAGAAATAAATTTGATGAAAATAATTTAATTTTCATTGGTTTATGAAATGAATCAAAAGGAAATAATGTATAATAATGTAATGGTATATTATATAAATAGGACTCCATACAAATCAATCACGGTTAATAACATGTAACATGCCTCCAAGAATCATAATTTTAATTGATAAAACTCTTATCATGTCTGTAACATAAAAATCAGAACCTATTGTAATTGAAGAATTTTAATTGAAAATAAATTACCCTGATTAAAAGATAAACCGAAATATGTTATATAAAATAGGTAGTATATACACTATAGAAATGAAACTTGGTGCATAATTCCAAAAATTTCTGAAACACAGGAATTCGAGATGAAAACACTTACCTCAGTCAAGATTCAGGCTACAATGGAAAAAATAAAGTTTTGAATAATTAAATTAATATAATTTAATGTATAATCAAGAACTATATTCCAATCAATAACCATTTATACTCAACATATATTATAATTATATACTTATATATATAATAGTTAGTTTTTTACTATTTTCAATACCATGTGACTGTAAACATTACTACTTTTAACTTGTTTCAAAAATGTGGTTTTGGTATCGTTTTTTTAAATTATATAATTCATAGAAAATATAATGTAATGAAATATTTTTTTGATGATATATAATGAATATTTAATTCAATTTTATTTTACATTTCATTAAAAACATGAAGATAAAATTTGTGAGGATCATTTTTATGTGATTCCTAACGAATTAAAGATATTTTTATAATTATTGGGCTAAAAGTTGAAATATCATTACAAGAACCAAATAATGAATCCTTATTTACACATTTATATCATATAATACCAATAAATAAGTTCTCAATGTAATTCATAATATAAATTCATAGTATTGTTTCAGGTGTTTGATAAACCATCCCACACATTGATCAACCATGATTAAATGATTAATAAGAGGTGGTTAAGATGTAATATAATTAATGAAAATGAATAATTGAATTATTCAGTTACTATTAGTGTGATATATAATAATTTTAATTTTGTATAAAGAGATGATAATTTATATAATGTCCTTATCAATATTTAATTGATCATTTTCTTTTTAGACGGATTTTATAAATTATTGAATTAAAGGTGATCATTTATTGATCATATCATTATTAGGTTCTCCAATTTTTAATTACATATCCTTAATAATATCATAAAAATATGGTTGATAATTTAATATATTGATCATGACCACCTATGTAAGGTGACAATGGAATGAAAAAAATAAAATCTATCGTTCCATAGAAGTGATAGTGTATGCATATGCGTGGTTAATGAATTTATTTTAAATATAATGTGAGAAATAATTTATATTTTTTATTTTTTTAGAGCCATAAATTTAATGACTTGTCTCAAATAAATCATCTAACTAGACTTTGAACTAGATTATGGAATGACTATAAGGGCTTTCCCAATCCCCTGAAGTCATCGACTATCACTCGAGTAATAAACAACAACATTAGGGAATGATTTTCCAAACCTGAAACAATATAAAAGGAATTTAACTATTAAAAATAAATAAATAAATATTCCATCAGCATAACGGTTCCAATTTTAGAATGACTAATTTTAAAAAAGAATCACTATCCTTAATAACATACATGATACGCTGCATCGAACTTAATTGAAAAACTACATATTATTGTTTAAATGTTACCATTTTATCCAAGTCATTGGAATGGCAGGAATTAATAGAATGAAACAGAATTATGATGATATGGGTTATATATTTTTAAATAATTATTCATTGATTTCCAAATATGTTATAAATGGAAATAAAAACCAATTGACTATAAATGATTTGTTTTTATTAAAACCTATTTAAATGATAATAATTATATTTATAAAATCATATCTCCTTTATGTACTTTTATATAATAAATAATATGTGTTATATATTAATTGTTAATTTTTAAAGTCATCTATTATGTTTCCTATATATGATATAATAAAAAATTATATTTTTTAGAAAAAATAAGTTATTGTTTTCTAAAAGTGCAATTTTACCTCCTTTTGATGGTGAACCATTATTAAATTTTGTTTTTGACAAAATTATATGTTATATATGAAAAATAAAGTTCTTATTTATATTTAGGACATCAAATATTACTTTGAATGATATCTTTATATTTTCCTGATAACTATCATGTTTTGATGAATAGTAAAAATATGCTAAATTTTAATTAAAAACATCTTTTTCTATCAATATAATTTATATGGATAAATCATATTATTTAATGGTTTTAAATTTTAAATGGAATACATTTTTACCATTTAATCCAATTTTGGTCATTTAATGCAATTTCTTCTTTTAATTGGACATAAACACTTGTCAATCTTTTGATAGTTTTTACATCTTAAAATCCCACCTTTTAATTTTGACAACTGAAATTAATTTTAATTTAATATCTTCCAATTATATATTTTGAACTTTAAAAAACGGATTCCATATTTTAAATCAAGAGGTATGAATTATGTAAATAGGTATCTTTTATTTTTGGACACTATGAATGGTAGCTTTAGTAATTATTTTTATTTACCTTGGTTAAAGGGTAAATCTGGTAAATAAAGATAAAAAATAATACAATACTAATGAAAAATATCATAAAACATCTTATAATCATAATTTATTAGATATTTCAGACCATGGGAATCCTTGGGTTAAATTTAGAACCCCAATAATCTACTTGGGAGTGATAATGGCATGTCATAATAATTAATTTAATATAAAGAAAAAATATCATAAACATGTAACTTCATAATAAAACCATTTTTAAATTGGGTAATATAACTAATCTCTATGACAAAAAATATTCATTATAAATATAAAAATATATAATACCTCATGATTTTTATTTATAAATTTTAGACATTAAATTAAAAAAATTTAATTTTGACACAATGATGATGCAATGATTGCTTCGTTGATAAATGATTCAAATAAATGATATTATAAATAATAAATAAAATATTATTTGACATAATTTATATTATCCACTAATTCTATAGGTGAATATGACATCTTATAATTGATTCATTGTTTTTTTAATGAATCAAGTTGTTATGATTTTTCAAAAATGTTAATTATTAATAGTGTCCAACATTAGAAAAATTCATAACATAAAATTTAAATTAGGTTATTAAATGATATTAAATTTATAAAAAACAATATTTAGACAAATTTTTAAGATAAGTCCATTTATTGTCTTAAATTACTTTTTTTGGGTCCTTTGTCTTGATATTTTAATTACATTAACCCACAATATCTAAACAACTTGACATCACTATAAGTTTAAAATGGGTAAAATATGTGTTAAACCTAAAAGACAAGGATAAGAAATATTCAAAACGTGTATAGAATATATTGTATATTAGGTATTCAAACCAGAATCATCTTATCCTATAATTAAATATGTTTTAACCATTTTTAATCAAAATTTTATTTCTAATAAATTAATATTTCCAGACATTCCTAAAGTGCACATCCTCTATCTTATAAAAAGACACCACCTCTACCCACCTACTTACACATCTACCTCCCATTGTTTCATCCATATTCTGATCACATAATCTCCCAAAATCCATCCTTTAATCCTAGAAGCCTTACCTTGGGAATAAAGAAAATTAAAAAATTCTTTTTCACTCAAATCAAAAGATGTTACCAGATTTTGAGGTAACATCTTCTCTTAAGTTCCTTCCCTTTATTTTCCATATACAATACAAACAATCTACTTATTATTTTATTAAATACTAAAACCATTATCATAAATATACTAGTATGTAGTTATGTGAATTAATTGAACTACACATACACACACCTCCATCTAATGGATACCATCATATCGTTTCTGTGTATGTGAACTACTCCCTCACGAAATTATGGCTATTCAATTTTCTCTTACCCCCTCTCATGATGGAAATTATAACATAAATGTATTTATATATGAAATATATTATATTTATATTTTCTATATACTTATATAATTATTATTTGTAAAATACATTAATGCTTTCAATAATGTGTAAATATGATAAATTCATTTGAGAAAAGCTAAACTACCGCCCTCTCAAAGGGATATGACTCATTCACGAAACACATGGAATGTATGAAGGAAATAGTTAATGAACATATGTAACATATATAACATATATATTATACTAGAATTATTATATTAATATGTATCATTTATTTTTCATTCCATTAATATGTTAATGAATTAAAAGTAGCATTCATGCGTATGAACGACCAACCGTCTCCATGAATGGTGAATTTGATTTCATATCTATGAATTTTAAGTAAAATTAAAAATAAACTATTTACTTGATATATATTATATTTAAATAATTAATACAATGATGGATATTATTTAATTTTGACCACATGGTACAAATGTAATTATAACAATTTCATTTTTTAGTCAAGTACCAAACTCGACAAAATATCCGATATGCTCTAAAATAATTACCTAATTTTTATATATTTGTCATAAGTGATCTAAAATGAACAAAAAAATTTAAAAATTATCTTAAGAAAGTATATTTTAATGTAATTTGTTTATTCAGGAATATAACTATTGTACGTGATGAGTCAGTATCAAGGTAAGAGAACTTCTTAACCCAATTTCCATTCATTGGGTAAATATTATACTTATTCATTATGTTGTGCTATGATGATGTGAGAAATAAATTCTGATATCCTATCTTGTATTTAAACATTATTTGTGTGTATTGATAGTAAATACACATAATCGTTGTATTTTATTAGTAAAATGATTTTTTGTAAGATATTTTCTAAACATAATTTCCACGCATTGGGCTTTACGCATACTTCGTTGATTATATTATGCCATGATTATATGTGGAATAATTGTTTATTTATTTATTTTGTAATTTTCACTTTCCATTGTGTGTATATACTATTTATACACGTAATATTCTCATTTATATATTCTTATGTCATTTATACGAACATTTTATGCGAAATCATAATTCAATCTCCATTCATTGAGTTAAATAACCATATCATTAGTGTTGTTTTTCCAATAATATGTCTGAATGACCAATGATTGGTTTACAGTGAATATCCACATATTCTGGGTGTATTTATAGTTTTCACAAATAATTATTCCATTGATTTACCCATAATGGAATGATAGGCTCTCTATATGGGTTTTAGTCTCAATTTACAATCCATTGATAATTATTTGTTGTTAAACACCAAGTCACCTTTATATTGTATATACTACCCTTTTACATATCATATCATGGATATCTTTATTGTCATGGTATGATATATTTTTTTAATTTTTTTATTTATTTATTTTTATTCTTATATTTTATCAAGTGGTATGTGGACCTTTAACTAAAACATGATTTTAAATTTTTTAAAGATGTATTCTTATAAATATTTCCCATTAATGTCTATGTTTTCAAAAAACATTTATGGATTTATTTATAAGTTTAAGTTGGTTTTTAAAATTCTAACTCTTGAATTTGATTTAAATGTTTCAATGTGGTATGATACAGTTTTATTCAAAAGTCTCTTTATCAAATGGTTCAAATGGTATTAAAAATTGATTGAATATTTCAATATCATGAAGTGATTTTTTGTGATTGATGTGTTACAAGTTAACAATTTCAATCTTTTATGTGTTATGATTATGTAATGGTACACAAACATTTGATGGGGGGGGTTACGTGAAAAACAAATTATGGGTGGTTCAGTGATAAAACTAGGGCGGAAGCCCATGATATCTCTCCAATGAATTGGCAATGTGACGGTGTTAAATGTAAATTTTCATCCTAAGAGATTTATGGAATATACTATGATGGGTATAAAAAACGTAACCATGAAGGTTACTCCCTATATATATGTGAAAGCTATAATGAAAGTTTGTTATGAATTTTTCCAATTACCTTTATGTATTCTGATATCTGTGAGTTTATTTAAGAATATTATGATTTTATAAGGTTTTTACTGTGTTTTTGTTTTAATGGTGAAAATTGTGATTTGGAGAAATAAATTTCATGGGTTTGAAATATTCATAGACTGAAAGCTTTATTCATTATTTTATATTCCTTACTGGGATTTTTTATGCTCATCCCATTATTTGGATAACCACATGGTAATTTTATGTGTCTATTTATTCAGTTAAATACTTTTTTAAAACATTTTCAGATCAAGGAATGTATGTAACAATTGGAAGGAGGAGGATCTCCAACAATATTTCTATCTATTCCTGAAGACTCTCTGGTAATATTTATTTCAATGACATGTTTGGTTCTTTTTTTAAATTTTTCCAACGTACTTCTCAATAGAATGTTATTTTGGAGATATCAAACAC
Organism: Viscum album; assembly: GCA_963277665.1. Classification (NCBI taxonomy): domain Eukaryota; kingdom Viridiplantae; phylum Streptophyta; class Magnoliopsida; order Santalales; family Viscaceae; genus Viscum; species Viscum album. The sequence goes on along the minus strand of OY728134.1, from coordinate 1,221,499,145 downwards.
CTCCACTATACCAAGATAAGATCGTGGATCAGGGGTTGTATTTAATCACATCATATTTTCTCAAAAACATCATATTTTTAGGAAAAATAATAATTATTAAGGCATTTTAAAGTATTTTACCTTATCAATTTTTTTTCAAGCATGTGATAAATTCAAAAATGGTTCTGAACAAGTAGAACCTTACGTGACCTATTTATACTTGATTTTAATATATAGTATTTCATCACATACATATGGAGTTTTAAAAGGACTATTGATTGAACGTTTCAAGTCAACCTCGGTGCGACTGTTTTATAAAAATCTTGTTTTATCCTTTTTTTTATATTATATGTCATACATGATTATTTTCAGAAAAATAATTTCATTGAACACCAATGTGACCCATGTTATAGATTGTGTATTTGGATAAAGGAAGAAGATGATTTTGATGAATCTCTAAATCATTGTTGCAATGCATGGTCCTCTTATCTACATGATCATGATTCTGATGAAACCAGGTGGACACCATGATCAAGGTATGATGTTATTTTTATTGGGAATAGTTTTATTTTATCATATGGAAGTGAAATAACAAAATGACAATGAATATATGACTTAATCAATTAATATGATGGGGTCATTATGAGTTGAGATGAAAATGAGAGGTATAAGACAACCATTGAAGTTACGAATATGTTATGGTTATTTTTTAGTTTTATAAAAAGGGATAACCCGCAAGATGGTTAAAAACCTATCCCGTCCAGCAAGTCCATGATAATCAAACCCACAACCGAATGGCGATAAGGATGCATCAACTACCACAAGCCTACAATATGTCCCTGGGTAGTGAGACTTATTATTTTTAGTTAAATTATTTTATGGATCTGGAATAAGTTGATTTTGACAAATATGTTATATCAAATGAATATCCTTAGCGCTAGAAAAATATTTGGTGATTATGTGATTAATTTTATTATTGAGGAAGTTCTCTCTTTTATAAAAACAATGTTCCTATGGAATGATTATTACTATGGTATTTCATTTGAAGATTAATTATTACATTTTATTTTGGAAGAATCTATGTTTTTAAGGGCCACATATGGTGATTTTAGTTATTTATGGAAATGATTAACCTTTCATGGAGAATATTTGATTAGGTTAATTAAATTTTAATTTGGGACTTTAAGAGTAATTGATTTTATTTGGAGATAAATATTATGATTTTTCATGGAAGACTATGTGATCAAAACCTTGGGAATTTTGTATTTTTATCTTAGTTTGGATTATTTTGATGAATTTTAAGGAAAATTGTTTATTGAATGGTCATTATTGAACTTTGGATATTGTTTGATGAATTTTTGAGATTAATAGTAGTATTTATATCTATAAAGGATAATTCCTTTTTGGGATTATTTTATCTAGTAATAACAATGTTGGTTATGGTAAATGTATATAGATATGGTAAATATATGGTTCATATTTTTTGGATTATGTGATTATCTAGAAGTATATTCTAGTGCTTTAGGTGTGACCATGTCATCTTGAATACTCATCTTTTGGTGAAAATATGATTTTGTGGTATATATTAATAAAACGATTAAACTCTACGTGAATAGTTAGTATTTTTTCTTATGTTCTTAATCAAGATTATATATAAATTCCTCAACTTTTTGTAAGGATATTGAAACAAAAAACTTTTTTTGGATACACTTACTACTCAGAAATAAAAGACCATTTAACCCATCACAATGTTATGGGTTTCTCGTTGTTAACATTCTCCTGATCATATTTTCTATCACTCCTAATCAGAACATGAAAGTATGTTTTCTCTTTCATATCAATCTTATCCTATATGGAATCTTAGTATATGTTATCTCGAGTTACCTTTATAATTCTATTTCTTTATCTTAAACTGAAAGTTTTATTAACTCTTTTTTCGAAGTGGTATTTTTCATGAACTTACTGAGACAAATTTTAAAATAGAGTGGATGAAATTTCCGAAATGAAGGAATGAAGTAACATTGAATTTTTTAAAAAATAAACACTATGTTTCATATCATACATGATACACTGCATCGAGCATAAACGAACAACTAAATATTATTATTTAAATGTTAACATTATAACCTAGATGTTGGAATGGAGGGAAAGAATAGTATCAAATAAATTATGAAATTATGTTTTAAAAATGTTTAAATAATGATTCATTTGTTACAAAATTTATTAGAAATTGAAAAAAAACAATTGAATATAAAGGATATGTTTTTATAAAAACTTATTTAAAAATAGAATAATTGTGTTTATAGAATCAAATAACTCTTTATAGATTTTTATTTAAGGAAAAATTAATTTATATATTTAATGTAATGTTTTAAATTCATCTTCTAGTTTTTCTAGATATGATATGATAACAAAATAATTTTTGGAATTCAATATTTAAATTTATTTAAAATGTGGTTTTACAATCGTTTGATTGTGAACCCTCTTTAAATTTAGTTTTTATCACCTTTATATCTCGTTTTTTACAAAATAAAATTATTATTTAGAAGCGGGATATCAAAATTTACTTTGGATAAATTTTTGATATTTTTCTGATAATTATCATGTTTTGATGAATAACAAAAATATGCTAAATGTTAATTTCAAAAAACATATTCCATAAAGATAATTTATGTGGTTAAGTCATATTATTTGATGGTTTTAAGGTGAAAATGTATTTTTATTATTATTTAATCCAATGTTTGGTCATGTTATGTAATTTCACTTTTAATTTGGACATAAGTACATCTAAATTTTTCGATAGTTTTCACTTCTTAAAAACCTACTTGTGTTTTTAACCACAAGAATGAATATTAAATTATTATAATCTAACTACTTATTTCGAATTTGAAAAATTGATTCTATATATATAATAAGGAGGTCCAAATTATGTAATTTGGTATCTTTTATTTTTCAACACTATGAATTATAACTTCATTAATAAATTTTATTTACCTAGGTTAAAGGGTAAATCACGTAAATAAGGGTAAGAATAATTTTATAATATTATAAAACTACCTAAAACGTATCCTAATCCTATTTTTTGAGATATTTCCAACTATGGAAATCCAGGATTTATTTTGTGGTCCCCATGGGTTCACTTTTGAGTGATAATGACATGTTATAATAATTAACATAATGTAAAGATAGAAATAATATAAACATGAGTCTTCTTAGTAAAAAAAATCATATAGGGATATATAAGTGATCACGGTGACTATATATAGTCATTATAAATATAAAATTACATAATACATCATTATATTTTATTTATAATTATTATTCATTAAATTAATAAATTTAATTATGAACCAATGACGATGCAATGATTGCTTCATTAATAAAAGATTCCAATAAGTAAAATTATAAATATTAAAATAAATATTATTTGAAATAATTTATGTCATCCATGAATTATATAGGTCAATTTTACATGTTGTGATTGATTAATGTTTTTTTGATGGAATCAATTTGTTATGAATTTATAAAATAGATATGTATGAATAGTGTCCGACATTGACATAATTCATAACTAAAAATATAAAATATTTTTTAAAATGATATTAAATTAATTAAAAACTAATATTGTATCAAATAGTTATGATATGTCCAATTATGTCATAAAAGTTTTATTTTGGGTTTTTTTAAAAAGATATTGAAATTGAACTAATCCACATCGTGTAAAAAACATTATATCACTGTAAGAATAAAATGGGTAAAATAAGTGTTAAAGTAGTGCAATTTGGATAATAAAATATTCAAATCATGACTAAAAACTATTATATGACGGGTATTCAAACCAAAACCATATTATAATATTAATAAATGGTTTTTGGATCATTTATAATCGAAATATAATTTATAAAAATCTAATATTTCAAGTCAATCCTAAAGTGTCTATCCTCCCTCTTATAAGGGAATAGAACCTCTACCCACATACTTACACCTATAATGACCATTTTATGGTCCAAAATCTTATAAAATAAACTCTTAACATCCCTAACTTTTTCCTAGATTCCTTACCTTGGGCACAAGGCAATTCAATAAATCCATGTGGCTCAAATCAAAAGAAGTTACCCGATTTCGAGGTAACATCTTCTCTCAAGTTCCATTCCTTCGTTTTTCCTCTCCAATCTATATAATATTGTTATTATTTTATTAAATATCATAACCAGTATCCTAAATTTAGTGGGATTTTTTATTTGTTATGTATTCTAACTACACTGACACACACCTCCATATAATTGATACCAACCAAATTTTTATATTTACGATGAACTACTACCTCACGAAATGATAATTGCTCAATTTTGTCCTACCACATTTCATGGTGGCCATTATGATGGAAATTTATCTATATATGATATATATTATATTTATATTTTCTTTATTCTTAAATAGTTTTAATTTAAACCCTACCTTATTTAATTATATGATGTGTAAATATAAAAATTTCATTCAAGGAAGTGTGGACTATATCCCACTCAAAGTGATATGACACGTTCATTCCATACATGGAATGTATAATGGATGTAGTTAATGAAATTATGTAACTTATATTAAATATATATTATATTTTAAATATAATATACTTATTTATCATTTATTATTCATTCATTTAATATGACAAAGATATGAAAGTAGCATTCATGCGTACGTATGGCCTACCGTCTCCAAGAACGATGCATTTCATTTATTATCACCAAATATTATGGACTATTAGAAATACATAAATATATATACAACATAAATATGATATTGAAATCATGAATAATATATTGGAAATAATTTACTTTTTACCACATGAACAATTATTAATTATAATAAGTTCATTTTTGAATAAATTACAAAACATCGACAAAACGTCTGATGTGAACTCAAATAATTAACTAAATTTTATATGATGGTAATAAGTGATATAAAATGAATAATAATCATTAAAAATTTTCTTATTAAAGAATAAATTAACCTATTAATATTATTGAGGTACATAATGATTGTACGTGATGAGTCAGACTCACGGCAAGCGAACTTCTTTACCCCATGTCCGTTCTTTGGGTTAATTTTGTACTTCATGATTAGGCCATGCTATGATTATGTGAGAAATAACATCTTATATACTATATTTTATCTATACTTTATTTGTGTGTATTTATAGTTAATATACATAATCAATCTATTATATTGAAAAAATGATCATTGTATTGAAATTTCTAAACTCAATTTCCACTCATTGGTCTTTACACATACATTGTTGATTAGATTATACCATGATTATTTTCTGAATATCTATTTAATTATTTTTATTGAAATTTACAATTCTTTATGTTTGGATATACTATTTATACACAAACTCATCCCACTATTATATTCGTATGATATTTATATTAACATTGAATTGAAATCATAACTCAATCTCCATTCATTGAGTTAAATTTCCTTGTCATTGGTTTTGTTTTTCCAAGCATATGAGTGAATGAAATATGAACTTTTCACAATACACATACACTTATATTGGGTTTATTTATATTCTTAACACATACTAATGACAGTGATTTGTCCTTAATCTAATTGTACAGTTTTTATGGGATTTAGTCACAATTTACAATCCATTGAGACTTATTGGTTGTTATGAACCAATTCACTTATATGGTTTATATAATTACCTTTGATATATTATGTCATGAATCTCTTAATTCTCATGATATTATAAGTTTTGTGAATTTTATTTTTTAATTGTTTTTATTCATGTATTTTATCATATGATAAACGAATTTTTAACTGAAACATAATTTGAAATGTTTGAAAGTTTTATTATTCTAAATATTTCTCATTAATGTCCATGTTTTCAAAATGGGTTTAAGGATTTATTTTTATGGACAGATATCATTTATTATTATAACTCTTGAATTTATTCTAAATTCATTAATGTGGAATGGGAAACATTGACTCTAAAAATTCTTTATTAAATTTTTTAAATTTTCTTTTTAAATGGATTGAATATTTCAATATATTTAATTGATTTATTGTGATTGATGAGTGAATTGTTTATGATTGCAATATTTTTTGTGTTAATATTTTTAATGGTACTTATACATTTGATTGGTGGTTACATGATAAACCAATTATGGGGAGTTATTTCACAAACCTAGTTTGGGTGAGACTGTGATATCTCTCGAATTCATAGGATAACATGATGGAGGTAAATATATTTTTTTCACTATGAGACATAGGGAATATATATTGAATGGTATTCCCAAATTAACCATGACGGTTAATCCATATGTAGCTATAAAGATTACAATGTAATTATGTTAAGAATTTCAAAAGTTACCTTTGTGAATTAGGATTTCTATGAGTTTATTTAAGAATTTTATCACTTCATATGGTATGACATATAATATATGTTTTATGATTGAAAAGTATGATTTTTTGAAAACCATTTCATGGGGTTAAAATAATTATTGACTAACCCCTTTATTAATTGTTTTATATTCCTTATTGGTCTTTCTATTCTCATCCCATGTTTCTGAAATGTATTTCAAATGGTATAAGGAAGGGTAAAAGAAATGAATAATTTTTTAAGACATTTATAATGAAAATAATTATTCTTTTATTTAACGAGTTTTATTATTTTGAAAGAAATTGGATAGAGTAGAAGGGTCTACATTTTAATATTTGAGATGTAATGTAATAATTATGGACTAATTTTCTAAAACACTAAACTTGAAATTATACTCAATGTGAATTCTAGTTCAAAATTACTATAATATGTAACATTTTATGGATGGATCCCAATACCAATAGTCGTATAATAAGAATAAATTCATGTGATAAAAACATGTGGTTCAAGTCCATAAAACCACCATAATGGATTACAAAGAAGAAAATTCCTTACTCTGTGTGATCTATAAAAAACATCCCCCATCTCACCACCATCTTACTATACCAATGTGATGTAAAACTGAAAAACTCTTTATGGTTTGTTTCCATTTAATGTATTAAATAAAATATGGTCTAAAAACCCAAAGGGAGAGTGCATTTGTGAGCTAAATAGGATCTATTGGATCCCACCCAACTATTCAATACCAAGTCTCTAAACAATAATCATAATATTATTAATATAATATAAGGTATTGAATGATATGAAGATACATATTTTATATCAATATAATAGTGAATAGTTCATCTTTTTCCAAATCATACAAAAATACCAGTGTTAGAATTTCAATAATCCATTTAAAATTTTAAAAGCAGTAATCATTTCATATAAATAAAATCATTAAAAATACAATAAAAATGGTAATAAACCCATGGAAAACAATTTCAAAGCAATTTAGGTTACTTGAATTTATACTAATAAAAACTTGGTTTTCAATCATTTTCTTAGAACCGGTACTTATAGAACTATAGATGTATGTAAACCCTAGAATGTGTTCCCTATTCAAATTTAATGATCATGTTCTGAGAGATTGTGTTTTTATGAACATGGAAATAAAGAACATTGTAGAAAGTGAACACCTTACAATATAAATGTATAAGGATAAATTGTAAACCCTTCACCTAGGTACACCAGGATCCCATGTGTAGAACATATCAAATCAATTTCAAATGATTTATAACATTACAAAAATAATTCCAACCTGCTCATGTTTATAAATTATTTTTGAATATTTTTGTTTTCTAATTTGATCCGAAATATTTTAGACGAGTATTATGGTGGACACTTTATAAAATGGATTATGTTGCTATATGGGTTCTATTATTGAGGTTTTATGAAATAGTTTTTTATATTTATCCATATTGGAATTCGTTTTCTAACCATTTTTTTTGTAACTATTTATAGAAATAAGAAAATCATTCGAATTAATTTGTAGATATTTTGATCAAATAAATGACTAATGTTTTGTTAAATAATAATTCATCTTGAATATTAATTTTTTGGAGTAATAAGTAAAGTGTAAATTGATCAGATCATACTCAAATGTTGAATGTGTACTTGTAAAATGGAAATAAATAAAGTAATATCATTTTATAATGTCCCCAATCATGAAAGTAAAAGAATCCCTTAATAATTAATAGATTGTATTTTCACCAGTCAAAGATTTATGGTTTTTTGTTTTCTAACATTATCCTGACAATGTTCTACATCACTATATACTATTCCATGAATACTATTCTTATCCTCCATGTATATAATTTAGCATCCAATTGATTTTCTCTTTATTAGGTAAAAAAATTATATGTTATTTCGAGTAACCATTATGTTTCCCACATCAATTTTTAAAATATTTTTTATTATTACTATGACTAATATGGGTTTCCAAAAAAATATTTTTAAATATTGACCATTTGATGAATGAGATAAAATTTTTTGGGAAAATTTTATTTATGGGGAAAATGTAACAACCAAAAACATAGTTTAAAATGATAATAATCTCACAACATTTCATAACAAAAAAAAATCTTTATGTGAATTTTGATATTTATAAAATCCACTTATTTTAATGACATAAATATGAAATATAAGATCAATTTGTGGGTATGAATATCATTAAATGCATTATCAAATATATGTATAATGGTCCTCCTCAATAATTTTATTTATTAATTTGTATGAAATATGGTCTAAAAATCTTATAATGTCATTTTATGCTTCAAATGGTAATATTTTTGAGATTTATTTTTATTTAATTATGTGTGTGAACATTATAATATTTTTTTAATATTTTAGAAATTTTATTTCATAAACTAATTCACTTATTGTCAAATTTTTTAATTTTCCAAATGATTGATTTTTCACTAAATAGTGAAAAATTGCAAATATTCAGAAATATAAATTTATTTTCATTTAATAATGTCATTTAACAGTATAGATATATTCTCGAGTTCTTATTAAATAAAAATATGAACCATTTTAATTATAATAATCTAAATAATTCCATTTGAATCAATATTAATCATGATTTTGAAATATGGTAATTGTTATAATTAATGATTCACTATTTTTAAAAAATGTTTTTTGTTTCATTTAAATAATTTATATTAAAATTGATTTATTAAACTTCATAATATTGAATAATGAAATATGGATACACTATTTTTAACTAGTAGGTTTATATTTTTAAATTTATTTCCTATTATTTTGTTAATTTATGTGAAATAATAATGATAAATATTTATCAACTCTGTATGGTTATAGTGGGTAAAAAGGGTTAAAACAATGAGACATGGACTCAAAATCAATATATTACATTCCAAATTTCTATTATATATACTAAAGTTGACCACAAAAATATTAAACTTCTGTATATTTAATTTTTATGGCATTTCACATTGATGGTGAAATTTATATTATTTTACATAATGAAACTTCATGAATTTCACTCTATTGACATTAATATAACATGATTTTTGTCATAATGATAAAATGTGGATAGTTTAAGATATAAATGTTTACTTTAAATATTAATTAATTTTTTTATCATAGTAATTTGTTTAAATTTTTTAGTGAATTAATTTTTACCTTATATGTTTATGGAACACTGAAAGAGTATTTATTCAATTAATATAAATATTAAATAAAATATTTCAGAAATACAAATAGTAAAACAAATTCATTGATTTATTGAATTATAAGAACTTTTTAGATACATATAATATATTTGTGATGTTTGAATAGTTTTTGTATGAATTCCATAACTATAGTGATGACATTATATTCAAAGTAAATGAATAGTATCAAAAAAGGAAATTATACTCATTTTAAGAATTATATTATTATTAAATTATTAATATATCATAAAAATTAGAAGATAGTATTTTTATTAATATATGTTGTCTAAATTGTAATCATTTTTTCATTTATTTGATAATTTATAGCTTATAATAAATATTATATTCCTTTATAAATGAAAAAACATCATTAATGCTGTTATGGAGAAAATCGATTACAGAAGGTATAAAACAAAAATTATGGTTTAGAATACCACAAAAAACTATATAAATTTATTTGGATAATAACATGTAGACCATATCCTATTTAAATTTTACTATATTTCTCTTTAGATTCAATTTTCTTGATATTTACTTAATTGTATTTTAATCTTTTTAGAAATTCCTAGTATGTCTTTTCCTACCCTTAAAAAGGGACACATCTTTAATTTTTCATGTACACCACTGTGATTCTCATATCATGATAAAAAATCAGTTACATTTTAAATGATATATCCAAAATTTAGTAGTTATATTCTATTTAAAAGTCCATTTTAATGATCTTTAGCAAATGATCTAGTGAAGGCATGCCGAAGAAGAGATCTTCATACCCGACTTCTTTTTATTTAGTTCTTCTTATAACATATGTAAATTTATTGTGTTCACCATAAACTAGTAATGTAATTTTCTAATTATAATGAAATTCAATTTTTTAATCTATTCAACAATATCCACCAGCTATTCAATCCAATGGGAAGTGAAAGTATCATTTGTTTCTTTGTGTGGTCTTTCACCTCCACATATTGGCATAATTCATTTTACATATGAATATTTCATGGACAGTTACTATAATGTTTTCAAAGATTATAAATGATATTTATTTCATATTTTTAATTTTTAATTGTTATATCATGACTACCATTTTACTTTAATATCCACTTTAAAACGATAACATCTGTCATGCATATGTGTGGATTACCACCGTCACGTAGCTATGCGATTCAATTTTAATTTTTACTCTAAATGGATTGTATAAGGATATATTTATTTAATATATATGATAATTATTACAATATAATAATTATATATATGTGAATTACAAAATAACTTTCTTTTTTTCTAACCTTAATAATCGAAAATATCAATCTTTCTTATGGACGGTATACCTTCTCCATGAATATTGAAAATATTTATATATCTCTTAATTTTTCTGAAGACTGTAAAAATTTATGTAATGAATATATGTTATATTTAAATCATAAATAATTTCTTTTAATGATTTAATCATGATCAAAAATAGAAATACCATAACTACATAACATAATTTCTCATAAAAAATGAAAGAGTTTACAATCAGAAGTGAGGATTTTATTATTGTATTATATATAAATTTTTCTTTTAATGTCATAAGTGGGTAGTATATGATATTATTATTATTTAATTTATTTTGTTATATAATTATAATAAATATAAATTTATTATACATAAGGTTAATGTTCATTTGATGAAAGCGAAACTCCTGGTAATTGATTTATGTTAGAATCTCACTGTTTATCAAGATGGTTTATGATTATGTTTTCAAAGATTAAATTCAATGATTTATATCTAAATAATATCATTAATTACCTCATAATATTTTAATTTATTGATAATACCATATTTAATTTCATTTTCTTCACGTTAAGTACTCATAAGGCCAAAATCATTTTTATTGAAATTTGAACGTTATTTATCTCTTAAGTGTAAAATAATTTTCATAAAAATAAAATTTTTCAAATAATGTTTTAAATAATTTTTTTACTATTATACAATTATTTTTAAATGTTATATTCACACATTTTTGAATTTAAAATAAATGAATCTTCAGGTATTTTATCAAACGATTTACTTTTAACTTTTTGCTAAAAATATGAATGTAATATTTATTTTAACGCACAATGCAAAAATATAATTTCACAAAACCATGATTTCTCATTGATTTAACTACTTCATTACATGATTCAAAGGGCCTTTTAATGGATATTTCTTCCTTAATATTTTGAAGAAATTTATATTTAAATATGAGATTTAATAATGAAATGGGTGTTTTCCATAAGAAAAATTTCAACAATCCTTTAAAGAAAATATTCTTCTATCATTAAATATTTTTTATGTTAGTAATACATTATTTGGGATATGAATGAATGAAATCATATTTTTAAATTATTTGGATAGTATATGGTAATGATAATGAAATTTTGATGGACAGAATTTTTCTTTTCATGGGTTATGTATTGAAGGATGGTTTTAGGATATTATGGAAATATTATGAATGGATTAATTATTATATGATAGGTGGGTCAAGAATTATAAGTTTATAATATTAATTGGGTAACGATAAGTGTTACATTATCTCTAATATTACATAGGAGGGTATTCGAATCCTGAAAAAAAGATGGTTCAAGGGAGGATATCTTAATCCTCCAGAAGGGTATAAAAGAGGTTATCTCATTCCAAGAATCATGAACACGTGAAGTTATACCATTATTGAAATAATTTAATGGGTGGTTAACCCAATAAAAACATGTTAGGAATGTCTTAGTGGGTTACAATGGAATAATATTTTTATATTTGTGATTATTTCACTATTTATTCAACTCTTTTATAACAAGCTTTTATGTTACTTCAATGTTCTAATGGATCATATACTATTATCCCATTATGATTAATGTATTTTTAATGTCAAACCATTGTTAAATGACCCATGTTTATGATCTAATAATTATTATTATGACTTTATAAGGTTAATATCATGTTCCCTTACCCATTATGCTCTAGTTATGTTTAAATGATCATTTATATATCCATTTATTACCCATTCTGAGCATTTGAGATCCCAATTTATTATGTTTTCTTTTCCTCATGATATGAATAAATTTATTATGTATTATGTGTTTAATAAGGATGTTTTTTTTGAAGAACTAAGTGGCAGACTATATATATGATTTATTATTACATTGTTTATGTATCAATTATTTTAAAGACCCTAAATAGTAACATATCTATTGTGGATTGTAATGTATTTATAAAATAATCATATAATAAGATGTTTTATTTATGTAATAAAAGTATGTTACACTATAGATTTTGGGTAACTAGACACCCCCCATTAGTACATGTTAGTAGCCTAGATGCTACAACACCACTTTCACCCCATATTAGTACTTATTACCTTACACTCAGTACATGATTGGATTTATTGGGATACACAATAAAATAATACCCATGGATAATTAATTTTAATTAAGTTAGTGGATTAAAATTTAATTCAAATAAAAACCCCAATGATCACGTTTGTTATAGTCCTTTTTATCTAAGAAACTATCATAGAGAATGAATAGCTTACATAGGATTCTAACCTGTCCTTTTATAATTAGAAATATATGATGATTTAATGACCATATATAATGTGTGATCCATATTCCAAACATTAATAAGAATGAATAACATTTATATTCCCCTCAATAAGAATTTTTTGTGTCTATTACTCAAGTAGTCATCAAATATACCATAAAATATAGATGAAATTAATTCTCAAGTATTTATCCCTAAAATAAATTTATATATCATTATGGGGATCCATTAACAAGATAAAAAATATTAATTTATCAAAAAAGAGACTACACTATTTAAATTAAATAATAATTAAATCTAAACTAATAATGAAAATTGAATAAAATCATACCTGAGTACATTTGGATTTTATTACAAAAAAAAGAAAGGAATTATATTTATCTCTATAATTTTTCCCATAATATTCAATATTTTTGGGATTCTGATAAGAAAATGAAATTTTTTACTACGATTAATGAAACAAAACTTTTTCATGCAATCCAAATTATTAGTAATAAAATGTTTCCTTTTATCATTTATTGGGTAAATATAATTACATATATAAATATTGTAACAAATAATTTTTTATATGTATTTCCCTTAAAAATAATAGATTTATTTAATAGCGTTATTTACTGGAAACACAATGTTTCAAAAATCACGATATACTGTATAAATATTATTATTAAATGTTATTGTTATCACCTAGACATAGAATTGGAGGGTATGAATAAGAAACAATAAATAAAAATGTTTATTATACATGTTTAAAATGAATCCATTTGAAATAAATTGGTTATAATTTAAAATAAATATGTTTGATGGTAAAAAGATATGTTAAAAAAATCATTTAATGCACGATATGTGTTTTGATGTTAGTATATTTTATTAATAAATTTTAGCAATTTATTTTAATGAAATATAATGTTTATAAATTTAATAAAATTTTATAACATTGATTTAATTATTTTTATATGAAGTGTTTTTGGAATAAATTAAATTTTAATCTAAAATTGAATTTTTCTAAAAATGGTTTTCATTGAGTTTTGCGCACTTATTTTTAAAATAATTTTTTGTAACTTATATAAGTTTTAAAAGATAAAATGGTTTTGATATTCTGAATATGAATTTAAAATTTTTGTACTGATGTAAATTTTATTTATGGTCATTATTAATAGTAATTAAGATAAATTACATTACTACGGTAACAGATAAATGGGTTAATAAGGGGTTAACCTAAATAAAAAAGGTTTAAATACCCTAAAAATGTCAAAATGTTATTAGTTATGTGTATTTCAAATGAATATTAACATATAATCTATTTTTTTGTTATTCTTTCAATATTTACATGAATATTACTTTATTATATTTTAATTCTCTATATATTTACAAGAGTGAAACTCCCCTGTCAAATTAAAGTCAACTAGCTGTCCTATATTATATATCGCACGTGATCTATTTACCTTGACCAATATATTCACAACTAGTATTTAAAAATCCTTAATCACAACCTTGATGATATTTTCATCCCAATACACTCATCTAAGTGTCCTTAAGGTTATTTTCAAACGAGGATACTTGATGAACAAGTGTATGTTCTTTTATATATTTTTTATGTTTATTTTTTCCTAAACATCATAAAAAATTCTAATAACCATCATAACATTATGGATTATCTATAGTACTATATATAGATGATTTACTATTAATAGTGTTAACATTTTTTATTTATTTCTTATATGTTTGGATAATGACAACACTACTCATGCATACGTGTGAACTACCACATCCACAAATATATGTGTTTCCTTTTTAATTTCCTTTTTATATGTTCTATTTTAAGGGTATATTTAATGAATATATATGATATTTATTATATAATTATTTTTATATAAATTGTAAATATTATTTACCCTTATTTTTTTCATCAAATGAAAATTGAAAACAT
The DNA here is from genome assembly GCA_963277665.1 of Viscum album. Taxonomy (NCBI): domain Eukaryota; kingdom Viridiplantae; phylum Streptophyta; class Magnoliopsida; order Santalales; family Viscaceae; genus Viscum; species Viscum album. The sequence continues at coordinate 1,221,484,093 of OY728134.1, read as the reverse complement.
CGCCTAATGCGTACGTACAAACTACCATCTCTATGAAGTAATGAAATTCATATTTCATCACTGAAATATATGAATGGTAAAAAAAGTCAATATAATGAATAAATAAAATAACAATTAAATTATTATGATTCTATGGAATAATAATCAATAAAAAATGGGAAAATTTTAAAACCAACAAACTAAAACATGTATGGAAAATGAACCAGTTATCTCCCAAATGATCATTTTAATGATGTGTTGTTAATAAAAGGAAAATGGAAAATTATAATTTAATAATAAATAGTACGTTATTTATGAAATTTTTATTACAATCCTTTTATAATAAATCTATATTTATTTTATATGATGTTTGAATGTGTATCAAGCAATAATGGTTTTATATAAGTTTACTTTTACAATCAGATTTAACTTCAAGATAGTCTATGTTAAATATAAAATTATGTTAAATTACTGAATAAATATAATTTAATATCCATAATTTATTATTATAATTTTAATATAATATTACCATTTTACTCATTTTTATAGGTAAAATGTTCATCAATTTGTTTTAGGAAATACAAAATTTATTTCCCCTTTAGTTCATGGAAATCTTCTCCCAAGACCATATTCCTAAAATTGATTTATTTATGTTTTGGTATATACATAAATATTTGGTGAATATTATTTTTACAACATTTTAATTTATTTACAATTTTTAAATGGAATATTTTAAAAAATCATGAAATAAAATTTTGACATTGTAAAAATGTATTTATAGAATGTTCTCTTTTATATTATAAAAAATGAACAGATTTTCCTATCATCATTAATATTATTTTAATTGATGTTTCTGATAATATTTTTTAGGGTTATTTTCAATAAATTTTATTTTCTAAATTTTCTTGGAGTGTTTAGTTTTTAATGACATCAAAATGAAATGTAGTTTTCCTTATTTCTATAGATATGTTAATGCTCTCTTCTAAAAGGATTTTTCATCTATGCCATAATCAATTAAAGACCATTATAGGTGTATTATATAATGAACTATCCCAGATATCCTACTAAAATGATAACCAAATTATCATGGACTTGTCTCAAAGAAAATTATTGATCCCTATGGTATATTGACTAGTACATGGTCATCCAGAAAAAAACTAGGAATTATCTATCGATAATAATAACCATAATATAAAATAATATAAAAAAAATAAAAATAGCCAATTTGCATTTATAGTAAGAAATAGAAAAACTCCAAAAGTTATGTAATTCAAACATTTAAAAAATTCACATTACCAATTAAAATTCCACCATGTTGTATCGTTACAATAGGAGGGACACATACTCTACCTATCACTTATAACTCCCAACATTCTACCATGTAATCCCATTAAAGCTAAGTGGGATACCCCAATTAATAGACCTAGCATAAGAATCATTAATAATAATTGTTAGAAAAATTTTGGTTAGGGGACCAATAACCTTGTAGAATATTTATATGATATTTAGTATGTAATACGTATTAAATAAAACAAATATGATCAATTTTAGATAAAACTTTTCATGGTAAGAAAAAATACATTTCGTAATTAAACAAGATTTAATTTTTTTTATATTGAATGTATAACGACCCATACTTTACATACATTGTTATTACTTCAGAATTGATGCACACTTATTACAACATACAACAAAACCGAGAAATGACAGTATAGGTATAGTGTCTTTAGAAACTGGGAAACATAAACAACTGGTTCATAAAGCATCTACTTTGCCTCCCATTTAGTTCATCATATCTAGTGTTCCTTTTTGGAATATTCTACTTAATAACCTTATTCCTGACCTGGGGAAATAAAATATACAAAAGGGTGAGCTCAAATGCTCAGTAAGGGTAAACAAAAGAAATAACAATCACATCATATTCATAAGAACATAACATTTTGGAAATCTTAACTTGAAAAAGGGAGCATAATTTCATAACATGGGATAAATCATAGTAGTGAAATGAAATCCCAATAATCATAACCTAAAACATGAAACTTTGTGGAATACACACATAATCATAGAGAATCATATTTTATTAGTCAAGACTCATTGCCAAGACTATCTTAGTGGAGAAAGTCCATTTCTGAACTGAGTCACCCTCATTTCAGTCCTGTTTCACTGAACCGGTATAACCTACCATTCCAGCCATGTCTATCTCATGAGATATAAAATCTTTACCCAATGAATTGGAGGAAGATATGGGTCCAACCCATCTCATAATGATACCATTCTTATGTGTGCCACAAAATCATAAATCATACATCTTTACATAACCCATGTAATAAAAATTTGAATCTTAAACATCGTGACATCATAAAAAAATTCATATACGATAAAGGAATTCATAAAAATAATTTCATCATAATATAATCAAATCAATGTAATAATAGAGATAAAAACAGAACCCTTTATTCTCTTAGATGGAAAATAATTTTGATAAAACACTTGAACTTCATTCTTGAGGAAAATATCCTTTCTACTTCAAAAACACTTTTCCTTTCTTAACATGTCATACAATTTTAAACTAAAAGAAGTTGATTAAAAATAAACTTGAAAACTTGTAAAGGAAGCTTCTTGGTAATAATGTTTTAAAAATCCATTCATGCCGTATAAGTTAAAAAAACATTCTTCTAGTACTTTTTTCGGAAAAGTCAAAAAGTACCTTGTTCGAAAAATGACAAAAGATTCCTTTCATATATTTTACAAAAAACTCACTGAAGGGTAAAATTGGATATAAACTATTGTAGAAGGATATAAATATTACATATTTAGGATACAAGGATGTGGATGATAAAATACACCCCAGTAAATGCCAAAGTATAAACAATCTCGGATGAAAATGAGATTGTGATATTTCCCTTACCTTAGGTCCGTTTTTCTTCGTAAGTGTCCGAACCTCCTGTATAATGATTTAAATAATTTTATTGACTTATTCAAGAATCATACATATTTTTATGATATCATATTTGGTCATATTCTTAGCATCTTAGTAGTAATATTTCATTGCTACTTGTTATTCGGGTGTTTATAACTTTTTGTTCTTATGTGTGTTTTGTCGAATAAATTCATATTCTTCTCTTTAGGTTATAGATACCTAATTTACCGAATTGTATTAGTGTAATATATATCATATTCATTCATTCAATTAATTTATATAACCATTATGAAATGAAGATCATTTAGAACGAGTCACATCACATCGTGGAGACGGTATTCCGTACGTACGCACGAGTGATGATATCGTTCCTGTGATCGTGGAATTGTATTGGAGTGTATTTATACTTTTTCAGAATCAGTATCACCTTATAATAGTAATATATAGTCATTATTTACACAATTATGCCCATCCAAGTAAGGTGGTGGTGGAAAATAGATTACACCACAGCGTGGAGATGGTATTCTGTACGTACGCACGCGCGGGGATTTCTTTTTCCGTAGGATGGATAGATGGTGAAATAGGTTTGTTTCATACTTATAATAAAATATCTTTATATGATTGATATTGATGTTATTACTTCATAATGAAACAACTAAAGAAGAAGAAGTGGAAGAAGAAATAAAGATGAAAGAATCGGTAACGGACATTACGTCTTCTTTGAATTGCTTCTTTGAGACCTCCTTTTAGGGCACTAAAATGGGTCTTTTTAGAAGGCCAGAACCTCTAGGATGTTTCTAGGGAAGTGGAGAGAAGAAATTGGCAAGGTTTGGCCTATCTTGAAGGCTAAAAGTGGTGTGAGGAAGAGAGGGAGGAGGTGCCCTTTTATAAGGGAGGAGAGGGGCACCTTTGGAATAACTAAAATATTATTTTATTATAAAGTCAAGTTCGGTATTAAATAGCTCAAAATTGATTTATTTCGAGGCTAAGGTGGGGATGTGTCGAAATCCTCTAATCCAATAGAATTTAGACAAGTTTAGGTTCCTATTTCAACCTTATCATGTAGATTTAACATTAAGTTAAATAATTTTACTTTTACCGTGTCTTCTTGTGTTCTTATACTATAAAGTTAATAAACTTACTATATCAAGCCAAACGAACCCCAAGTTGTTTATTATTAATATATATAACCTTATCTAAGTCATTTGGATGAACCTTATATTTTTATGAATAAAATAACAATTAATAATATAATATTTGTTTTAAAAACTATTTTATGTCAATTTTGACACTATTTAGTAATTGATTTTTGTGAAAATCATAACAGGATGATAAGTTCGAAAAAAGTTAAATAAATAAATAATAATATGTCATATTAACCTAGAAAAGTAGTGGAATTCATAAAACGTCTCATATTATATTTATTTGGGTATTTATAAAATCAATGATGTCAATATTTCATTAATAAGATAATTACTGCATCATCGTTGTGTCATAAATAAATTAAATTATTTAATGTTTAAAAATTAGAAATAAAATACCATTATTTAGGAAATCATTTTATCTTTATAATGAATATTTATAGATGAATTTATCTTTTTTTATAACCTCATATTAAAAATTATTTACTTATTAAACTTTGATTTTAACTATTTTAACCCTTCTTTAAATAAATTAATAATAAATGTCCTAATCTAATCCATGTAGGCCTAAATGGTCATATTTTATTCCTAAGGTTGTTTTTGGTCGAATTAAACTTGTACAATAGAATTAGGACATGTTTTAGGGTAATAATAATATCATTTTTACCCTTAATTACGCTATTTACTTTTAACCGTGGTAAAAAAAGTAAAAAGTTACTATTCACCAAAAAATTATTTTCATCTCATTGAACCACAATTTACTTACTGACATCAACCATGTCTCTCGTATTTTCGAAATTCCACTCACAGAAGCGGTAATATTATGTTTTATGAAAAATTCAGTTTTTTTAACTACCACTTAGTGGTTTCACTATTCATCAAAAATTGAAAGTTTTCAGAAAAATAACAAAATTTCACCCTAGGATAATGTTGATATTCCGAATCCAAAAATGAAGTCCATTTTGAAAAATAAAATTTATAAAATTTGAAAAAGTGGTTATTACTATTCATAACAGCTAGTTTTAATAATGTTTTAATAGAATATCGTTCTTTAGTGAAACTCAGTATTGCGTACGACGCAAGCTATCGATGAAGGGAGCGATTTCGTGTAAAGAAAGCCAAGCAAGTGTTGTGTAGAAAAAGATTCCTTTGATGATTTATATAACATAAATGTCTGGGGTGTTACATTCTACCCCCCTTAAAATGAATTTCGCCCACGAAATTTGTCACTTTGTAACAGATAGATGAGGATACCTCTCCCTCATCATATCCTCAAGCTCCCATGTAGCTTCTTCTAATTGGTGGTTCCTCCATAAAACTTTCACCAATTGAGTGGCATTGTTTCATAGTACTTTTTCGCTACGATCCAGAATCTCTATCAGCTGTTCTTCATAAGAAAGATCTTGCTCCAGTGGTACAACTTCTGAGCTGATTACATGTGAAGGATCAGGTATGTACTTTCTCAGGAGAGATACATGGAACACATCGTTAACTTGAGAGAGATTCGGTGGAAGCGGCAATCGGTCAGCTACCTTCCCAACATGATCCAGTATTTTGAAAGGACCGATATATCTAGGGCTCAACTTCCCCTTCTTTCCAAATCTCATGACTCACTTCCAGGGAGATATTTGTAAGAACACTTTATCACCCACTTCAAACTCTAGGTCTTTTCTTTGATTGTCAGCATAACTTTTCTGTTGACTCTGTGCTGCTCTTATGTGTTGTTGAATAGATCTGACCTTTTCTTCAATGTCATCAACGAGATCAGGCCCTAATAGCTTTCTTTCCCCAACTTCATCCCAGCAAGTTGGAGTCCTGTATTTCTTTACATAGAGAGCTTCATAAGGAGACATCTGAATACTATAGTGAAAGCTATTATTATAAGCAAATTCCACCAAAGGTAGGTGTTGATCCCAACCACCTTTGAAATCCATAGAGAAAGATCTCAACATATCTTCTAGAGTTTGAATTGTTCTCTCAAACTGACCGTCTGTCTGAGGATGATAAGCAGTGTTGAAACTCAACTCTGTATCCAGAGTATGCTGAAGACTTCACCAGAACATCGAGGTATATCTCGGATCCCGATCAGATATAATAGAAAGTGGTACACCATGCAATCCTACCACTTCCTTTACATATATCCTGGCAAGCTGATCCAGAGAGAAATCCTCTCTAATAGCAATGAAGTGTGCAGACTTGGTAAGACGATCAACTATGACCCAGATATCATTATTGCCTTTGGATGTTTTAGGAAGTCCTGTGACAAAGTCCATAGTGATGTTTTCCCATTTCCATTCTGGTATGGGTAATGGTTGTAACATCCCCTTAGACTTCTGTCTCTCAGCTTTAACTTGCTGACAAACCAAGCATCGAGAGACATATTCAGCAACATCTCTTTTCATGCCATCCCACCAGAAGTATTCTTTCAGGTCCCTATACATCATCGTGCTTCCAGGATGAATAGAGAATGAAGAACTATGAGCCTCATCCAGCAGTTCCTTCTTTAATTTAGGGATGGGAGGAACACAAACCCAATTCCTGAACTTTATTATCCCATCACAATCAAGGTTGAATTCAGGAACATTTCTCACCTTCTTTTGTAACTCGACATCTTCTTTCAGTGCCTCTTTAATCTTCACATGTATAGATGGTTGAACATTCATTTGAGAAAGATACAATTTTTCCCATTTCATTATAATTCCAAGATCCATCCTTTGTAAATCCATAAATATTGGATCTTTTGTGATCCTCATCATGGATAAAATAACATGGTCTTGTCGACTTAATGAATCTGCCACCTTGTTTTCTTTCCCATGGTGGTAATGGATTGAGCAGTCGTAATCCTTAATCAGCTCCAACCATCTTCTTTGACGCATATTCAGCTCCTTTTGTGTGAAAATATACTTTAAACTTTTATGATCAGTATAAATATCACACCTTTCACCATAAAGTTAATGCATCCAAATCATTAATGCAAAGATTTCCGTAGCTAACTCCAAATCATTTGTTGGGTAATTTTTCTCATGGATTTTCAACTGTCGTGAGGCATAAGCTATCACCATATCATTTTGCATAAGAACACACCCAAATCCCTTCTTGGATGCATCATTGTAGATCAAAAACCTTTCTCCACTACAAGGCAGTGTGAGTACAGGTGCGCTGGATAACCTTGTTTTCAACTCCTTGAAATTCTCTTCACATTCCTCCGTCCAGACAAACATAACTCCTTTCCGAGTCAACTTGGTGAGTGGATTAGATAATCGTGAAAAATCATTCACAAAACGTCGATAATATCCAGCCAAACCAAGAAAACTTTTGATCTCAGTCACTGTTGTTGGTCTTGACCATCTTTCGATAACCTCTGTTTTTGCTGGATCCACAGATATCCCCTCTTTTGAGATTATGTGACCCAAAAATGCAACTTTTTGAAGCCAAAATTCACACTTGGTAAATTTGGCATAAAGCCTCTCCTTTCTCAGGGTCTTCAATATAATTCTCAAGTGATCTTCATGTTCTTCCTTGCTCATTGAATAGGCAAGAATATCGTCTATAAAGACTACCTCAAACTGATCAAGATATTCATTAAAGACTCTATTCATTAGATCCATGAAGATAGCAGGGGCATTAGTAAGACCAAATGGCATCACTATAAATTCATAGTGTCCATACCTAGTATGGAAAGCTGTCTTTGGTATATCCTCCCTTTTGACCCTTAATTGATGATACACTGAACGAATATCAATCATAGAAAAGTATTGAGCTATGCGTAGTTGGTCAAATAGGTCATCAATGCACGGGAGATGATATTTGTTCTTGATAGTGATCTTGTTAAGTTCTCGATAATCAATGCAGAGTATAATTGATCCATCTTTCTTCATAACAAACAGAACAGGTGCTCCCCAAGGTGACGCACTAGGGAATATGAACCCCTTATCAAGATTCTCTTGGATTTGCTTCTTCAATTCTTGCAACTCAATTGGGGCCATTCTATAAGGTGTCTTCCAAATAGGTAAAGCACCCGGTACGAGTTCTATTGAAAACTCAACTTCAAGATTCGGTGGAAGACCCAGTAATTCCTCCGGAAAGACATCATCAAACTCCCGTACAATGGGCATATTCTTAATCATGATTTTCTCACCAACCATTTGAGATAAATAACCTTCATTTAGTGGAATCAATACCCATAAAATGGAAGAAATTTCCACTGTAAGGCTATGTTCATCCTTACATTGATAGACGATCATAGATTGATCTGGAATATGAAATTTGACTTCCCTTATTTGGCAATTGATATGAGCTCCATGTAGAGAAAGCCAATCCATGGCAATAATCACATCAAATTCCACTATAGGAAGGATCACAAGATTTGCAGGAAGCACTTTCCCACAAACTTCAATCGGAGAAGAATTATAAACTTTTGATGCGATTGTTGTGCCATTAGGTGTTGTCACAGCTAACTCAACATCTAATTGTTGAGGTAATACGGTGATACCCTTAGAAAATTCTTCAGAAATAAAGGAGTGGGTGGATCCAGAATCAAATAAAACATTTTCTACTTTAGAGTGGATGGTAAGTGTACCTTTCACCACATCGTTATCATACTCCACATCACTGATAGAAATTGCATGTGACTTTCCTTTGTCTTTAGCCTTAAGAGTTTGTTGACGTCGACCATCATCATCAACCCTTGGATTAGGGCATTTGTTTGCCTAATGTTCCATCTCCTTGTACTTGAAACATTGAAGTGTAGTAGGTTCATTCTGTGTATCCCTTCCTTTGTTTGCATCATTAGACATCTTCTTCCCATCATCGTGGCATTCAAATGCCCGATGACCTTCCTTTCCACATTTGAAACATTTACTTGCCCTTTTAAGACAACTCCCTCCATGTTTCTTTCCACACTTTGAGCATAAGGGAAAGCTCATCTTCTTTTCAGTGTGCTCTTTAAATTTTCCTTTGAATTCCATTTTCCTCTTCTTATCAAACCCATATGACTGATGGGTTACTCCAATCTCCATCTCAACTTTGAGAGCACATCAAATGATTTCCTCGTAGATATTGAAGTCCCTTATGGATAACGCCCTTAGAAGACTCGGTTTTGAGCCACTAAAGAATCGATTGATCTTACTCTCAGGTTGGATAATAATACCAGAAGCGTACCTTGCAAGTCTTGTAAAATTTGATACATAGGTACCAACAGATTCATCATTCTTTCGCTTCAGTTCAAGAAAATATTTCTCCATCTTTGTTTGGAGAATATGAGGGAAGTACTTATTAAAAAATAAGTTCTTGAACTCGTCCCATTCCATGGACTCAATTTCATCCCTTTGCCTCGTATTCTTAATAAGATCCCACCATTGATCAGCATCACCTTTCAAACGATACACTGCTAAGATGACTTTATCATGCTCAGAACATTGAAGAACTGAAAATATCTTTTCAGTAGTAGTAATCCATTGTTCAGAAACTAATGGATCAGTAGACCCATTGAATGAAGGTGGACACTGTCTCATGAAGGATTCAACAGAATGTTGCTACTTCCTTTTCTAATTTGGAAGTCCTGCATGATTCATAGCTTCAGAAAGTTGTGTGAGCATGGCTACAAGATTTTGCATTCCAGCTCCCATAACGATTGGTTGCTCATGGGGACAATCATTGTATTGCCCGTCGCATTCCGAATTAACACGGTTCCTTCGGGTTCCAGCCATTGACTAAATTCAAGAAGAATAGTGTGAGCAACACTAATTATAATTATAAAACCACATAATAAAAAATAAAATTTCACACTTAAGGTCTTATCCTAGGTTATTCATGGCCATTTCTAAAACACTAATATTGTGTTCTATGCTTAGACTTATCCTTAGGGTTATTACTAAGGCTTTCACATCCTAGTTTCCAAAGGTTGACTATACCTTTCCTTTGATACCAACTATAACGACCCATACTTGACATACATTGTTATTACTTCAGAATTGAAGCACACTTATTACAACATACAACAACACCGAGAAAGGACCGTATAGGTATAGTGTCTTTAGAAATTGGGAAACATAAACAACTGGTTCATAAAGCATCTACTTTGCCTCCCATTTATTTCATCATATCTAGAGTCCCTTTTGGCATATTCTACTTAATAAACTTCTTCCTGGACTGTGGAAATAAAACATACAAAATGGTGAGCTCAAATGCTCAGTAATGGTAAACAAAAGATATATCAATCACATCATATTCATAAGAACATAACATTTTGGAAATCTTAACCTGCAAAAGGGAGCATAATTTCATAACATGGGATAAATCATAGTAGTGAAATGAAATCCCAATAATCATAACATAAATCATGAAACTTTGTGGCATACACACATAATCATAGAGATTCATATCTTATTAGTCAAGACTCATTGCCAAGACTATCTTAGTGGACAAAGCCGAATTCTGAACCGAGTCACCCTCGTTTCAGTCCTGTTTCACTGAACCGGTATAACTTACCATTCCAGCCATGTCTATCTCATGAGATATAAAATCTTTACCAAATGCATTGGAGGGAGATATAGGTCCCACCCATCTCATAATGATACCATTCTTATGTGTTCCCCAAAATCATAAATCATACATCATTACATAACCCATGTAATCAAAATGGGAATCTTAAACATCGTGACATCATAAAACAATTCATATATGATAAAGGAATTCATAAAAATAATTCCATCATAACATAATCAAATCAATGTAATAATAGGGATAAAAATAGAACCCTTTATTATATTATATGGAAAATAATTTTGATAAAACACTTGAACTTCATTCTTGAGGAAAATATCCTTTCTACTTCAAAAACACTTTTCCTTTATTAACATGTCATATAATTTTAAACTAAAAGAAGTTGATTAAAAATAAACTTGAAAACTTTTAAAGGAATCTTCTTGGAAATAATGTTTTAAAAATACATTCATTCCGTATAAGATAAAAAAACATTCTTCTCGTACTTTTTTAGGAAAAGTCAAAAAGTACCTCGTACGAAAAATGAAAAAAGATTCCTTTCATATCATTTACTGAAAACTCACCGAAGGGTAAAATTGGATATAAACTATTTTATAAGGATATAAATATTACATATTGAGGAAAAATGGATGTGGATGATAAAATACACCCTAGTAAATGCCAAAGTATAAATAATCTCAGATAACAATGAGATTGTGTTATTTCCCTTACCTTAGGACCGTTTTGCTTCGTAAGTGTCTGAACCTCCTGTATAATGATTTAAATAATGTTATTGACTTATTCCAGAATCATACATATTTTTATGATATCATATTTGGTCATATTCTTAGCTTCTTAGTAGTAAAATTTCATTGCTACTTGTCATTCGGGTGTTTATAACTTTTTGTTCTTATGCGTGTTTTGTTGAATAAATTCTTATTCTTATCTTTAGGTTATAGATACCTAATTTCCAGAATGGTATTAGTGTAATATATATCATATTAATTCATTCAATTCATTTATATAACCATTATGAAATGAAGATCATGTAGAACGAGTCGCATCACATTGTGGAGACGGTATTCCGTACGTACGCACGAGTGATGATACCGTTCATATGATCGTGTCATTGTATTGGACTGTATGTATACTTTTTCAGAATCAGTATCAACCTATAATAGTCATAATAGTCATTATTTACACTATTATGCCCATCCAAGTATGGTGGTGGTGGAAAATAGATTACACCATGGCGTGGAGACGGTATTCCGTACGTACGCACGTGCGGTGATTTCTTTTTCCGTAGGATGGATAGATGGTGAAATAGTGTTGTTTCATACATATAATAACATATCAGTATATAAGTGATACTAATGTTATTACTTCATAATGAAACAACTAAAGAAGAAGAGGTGGAAGAAGAAATAAAGATGAAAGAATTGGTAACGGACATTACCTCTTCTTAGAAGTTCTTCTTTGAGACCTCCTTTTAGGGCACTAAAATGGGTCTTTGAAGAAGACCAGAACCTCTAGGATGTTTCTAGGGAAGTGGAGAGAAGAAATTGGCAGGGTTTAGCCGAGCTTGAAGGCTCAAATTGGTGTGAGGAAGAGAGGGAGGAGGTGCCCTTTTATAAGGGAGGAGAGGGGCACCTTTGGAATAACTAAAATATTATATTATTATAAAGTCAAGATCGGTTTTAAATAGATCTAAATTGATTTATTTCGATTCTAAGGTGGGGATGGGTCGAAAGCCACTCATCCAATAAAATTTAGACAAGTTTAGGTTCCTAGTTTAACCTTATCATGTAGATTTAACATTAAGTTAAATAATTTTACTTTTACCGTGTCTTCTTGTGTTCTTATACTATAAGGTTAATAAACATAATATATCAAGACAAACGAACCCCAAGTTGTTTATTATTAACATATATAACCTTATCTAAGTCATTTTGCAGAACCTTATATTTTTAGGAATAAAATAACAATTAATAATATAATATTTGTTTTAAAAACTATTTTATGTCAATTTTGACACTATTTAGTAATTGATTTTTGTGAAAATCATAACAGAATGATAAGTTCGAAAAACGTTAATTAAAGATATACCAACATGTCAATTAACCTAGAAAATTAGTGGAATTTATAAAAAGTCTCATATTATATTTATTTGGGTATTTATAACATCAATTATGTCAATATTTCATTAATAAGATAATTACTGCATAATCGTTGTGTCATAAATAAATTAAATTATTTAATGTTTAAAAATTACTAATAAAATACCATTATGTAGGAAATATTTTTAGCTTTCTAATGAATATTTATAGTCGAATTTAGCTTATATATATCCCCATATTAAAAATGGTTTACTTATTAAACTTTGATTTTAATTATTTTAACCCTTCTTTAAATAAATTAATAATAAATGTCCTAATCTAATCCAAGTGGGCCTTAATGGTCATATTTTATTTCTAAGGTTGTTTTTGGTCGAATTACACTTGTCCAATAGAATTAGGACATTTTGTTAGAGTAATAATAATATCATTTTTACCCTTAATTACCCTATTTACTTTTAACCGTGGTAAAAAAAGTAAAAAGTTACTATTCACTGAAAAATTATTTTCATCTCATTGAACCACATTTTACTTACTGACATCAACCGTGTCTCTCGTATTTTCTAAATTCCACTCACAGAAGTGGTAAAATTATGTTTTATGAAAAATTCAGTTTTTTTAACTACCACTTAGCGGTTTCACTATTCATCAAAAATTGAATGTTTTCAGAAAAATACGAAAATTTCACCCTAGGCTAATTTCGATATTCTGAATCCAAAAATGAAGTCCATTTTGAAAAATAAAATTTATAAAATTTCAAAAAGTGGTTATTACTATTCATAACGGCTAGTTTTAATAATATTTTAATAGCATATCGTTGTTTAGTGAAACTCGGTATTGCGTACGACGCAAGCTCTCGAGGAAGGTCGCAATTTCATGTAAAGCAAACCAAGAAATTGTTGTGTAGAAAAATATTCCTTTGATGATTTATATAACATAAAATTCTCGGGTGTTACAGAATGAATAAGGAAGGATTATTAAAATAGTCATGAATAATAATTTACATCATATAGGAATGATTAATAAATTCATTGTCAATCAAATATAGAAATAATTTTATATTATACAACCATGGTTACGGGTATTATTATTAGTTAGACAAAATTCATAAGGGTCCACATACAATTTAGTGAATTATGGCTCTACATTAACACACATCCCAACATATTACGACTATACGGAATAGGAGAACACCCTAATGAATGAACTTACTAACATCAATAATAATTAGAATAATTGAAATAATCTATACAAGACTATTTAGATATGATTAATTCCTATATTTCATATCCTAGACTGCCCACCAAACAACTCATGATATGATGTTCTTCAAGAAAATAAAATGTGTTGAAGATCATTCACCTCGAATTAGTGTAATCATTCATCATTAAAGTATGACATTTTAATGATTCAAACATGATATTTCATATCAAAAACCATATTCAAATAGATTTCATCAAAACCCATTCCATTCAAAACATTTCATTTCCTTTCAAATCCATATATCATTTCATTCATTCAGTTCTGAATAATCATCATCAAAAGTAAACATTTAAATAATTCATTTTGATTTTCAAATCATTCTCCACAATGATCTGTTTATTTGAAAATCTACACTCATTTAGGCCCAATACAGACTATTCCATTTCAAAACATTTTCTATAATAAAATTACTCTTAGAAAATGGTTTTAAAACCTGGGTATAGGCCATAGAACAAATCATATAAGTTATTCAAATAGTTTTAAGAACAATGTAGTCATTAATCATAGGTATATGATATATACCAATGTTTTCCATTGAAAACATTTGTATTTACCTTGAAGAATTTTGAAATCATATGGATTAGTGTAAACTTTTTCTATATATTTATAACATAGGTTCAGATAAACCATTGGATTAGTTTTCCCTCCCCAGCCATAACTAAAATTATATCCAACTTCTTCACACAATCAATACCAATTTCTATATAAAAGTACAAATCACTATACATATTCCATGAAACACATATATTGTATATATAGAATTTAACAAATTGATAAATATATCAATTTTTTTCAATCCATTATCAATACTATATAATACATATATAATCCAAAAAATAAATTTTTCATAGCCATTAATCGTCATCAACAAAATTAAATCACTATAGTCATCTTAGAAATGGTGGTTATCAGTATATACCTCATAACCACCACTAATATAACAATCATCACTCACATTTTACACATCCTCACCAATGTCATCATCTTCAGCATCATCATCATCACCAAGACCACCACTAGGAATTTCATTTCCATCACAAAAGGGATCATATAAAGAATTTTTTTTTGATATACATGAATCAAAAACTATAGACTCTATTGAAGGAGGGTGTGGACATAAAGCCATCATAGATTTTAGGAACTCATCTGTGACCATATTACGTCATTCATGCTTCATTATACCTATTTTTCCCTAAAAAACTTCTTCTCTAGCATTTTTTCGATGATTATACTAATTTAGGAGTCGCATAATGGGGGATAATTCCAAGAGTGATGAATTCACTTCGACGATGATATCAAAAAACCCCCCATTGATCCTCATCTATTAATTATATCAAATGATCAATTTCAATGACGTTTTCATATTCGTTCTCATCCAGGGAATCCAAGATACATTGTTAAAAATATAAAAAAAATATTTAGATCTTAATTTGGTGTACAAATTTTAAAAATTAATCATAATACTTAAAATATTTTCTTGTGTTTCATGATTTAGAACAATTTAATTTTGTTCCATCCTACTTATGAAAAACAATTTTTCTCAAACAACAAGGCCTTAAATTCTAAATATTTCTTATTTTAGTTAACATTGATTACTATAAAACAAATTTATTAAATAATAGAAATTTTTTAAAAGAAATTAACTCATTCTGACCAATATTGGATAGATCAAAACTAAAAAATGTTGAATAAAATCCAATGAACATTGATTTCATTGGTTCTGGTATATTCATATTTGTTTTTATATATATTTTGTGTCATGGTGGATTATATCTTCAATTTAGTTTTAATCATTTTCATTACTTTTGTTATTTATTGATCTTAGTTTGAATCATTTTTATTTAAAGAAACAAGTTTAGAATGATTTAATACTTTTTTATCTTGATGAATTATAAATAGTGAAAATATAAGTAGTTTAGTTCAATATATATCATTTCATATTGATTTGATTTTGCTACATTAAATTAAACTCAACATGATTTAGACTTCATTGGTTAATTTTTTAATTTGTTTATAGGGATCACTTGCATTAAAATAAAATCATTTTATCAAAATCAATTTAATTTATTTTTATCCCAATTGAGTAGTATTTTATGGTTTTTAGGGGTTTGGTCCATTTAATTGCATCTAGTTTCATCCTTTCTCATATTTTTCGGACCTATTCAACATGTGTTTAATTAATTTTCATTTATATTATTCATTTAATTATTCTTTCATTAATTAAATTATTATTTAATTTAATAATTGTTTTTATTATAGACTTATTTTATTTAGTTTATGGTATTTCATATTCGTTCGATTCACATAAAAAATGTTTTGCGTAGTGTGAATTTATTTCTAGTTAGATGGTTGGTGTTGGTTTTTTTCAACATAATTTATTATTTTTTGGGACATATTAACTTATTCCATTTGGTATAAGTTATTGTTGTCTTATTAGGAAAAGCATCATCGAGTTTTTTATTTATGGTTTTCTTTTATTCTGTTTAAACTAAATAAGCACTATTTATTTCAGTTCTAAATTTCTGTGGTCTATTTGGTTTGTTTGTGACCAATTCATTTTATTTTTCATTTCATTAGATAAAATTTGTTAAATATTGGTTATATAAGGATTATTTAGTTACATTAGGATTAATTATATCTGTTTTTATTTTGTATTATTTTATAAGGCACAATTTGATTTAGTTGGATATGAATGTTTTGATTTTTTTTTCAATTTAATATTACTAAAATCTATATATATCTATTATATAAATATTAGGTTTTTTTTTTTGATTTTTATAGTTCCTACTATGATTTAATTATTCATAAAAAGTATATGGACTATCTCATACTCTTTCATTGTAGTGCATCAAAAACAGTTCATGTACTTCATATAACCCTTATTTTTTTACATCTGAAGACTTTGTTAAAAAAATACAAACAATATAATAATAACTAAATTGTAAAAATAATACAAAAAATATGAAGAATAATATAATCTATTTAGTGTTACAAAAAACGATCATTTATTGGTGTTCTGTAGTAAATGAGTCATTGTAGATTGTTACAACCTCTTAATCAGTGTTGGTTCTACTCTTCCAGCAAAGATATACGTAATGTTTGTAGTATCTTCACATTTAACCGTGTTATATCGAATGTGTCACCATCACAACCTATCCATCAATAAATTTAAATAGATGCTTCAATAAACGTGATAATATAAATAAAATAATTAAGTATATTTTAATATAATTTGTTTTCTTCTACATAACTTATCCGTTTAATTATCCATGATACCAATACTAAAATTCCACCATGATATTGGTTAAACTTGAATGAAATCACAATACATGTATAACATTTCCATGGAAAAGTACATTATCTAATATTTTTTTCATATAATTTAGATAAATATATGTAATCATCAATAATTATTGTTTTACAGTTCCATAATTCACCCATAGGGGTGCACCCACATCACCTATTAGAAGATAAAAAAATAATATATTATGAATAAAGTACAATTAAAAAAATTACAACTGATAAAATAATATTTATATAATTTAACACACTTATAAACAAAACATGATTGAGGCTGATCATTAGACTGTGATATACCGATAGGTTTTTCTAGATACATAGATTTCAATGGATGTTCTTAATACAATGCATGATCTAGGTCAACTTCATACATTGGATTATAAGATGAAGTAGGATAATCATCAGATCCTAGATGGATATGAGTAGAAAATAGAGGTGGAATGTGCATAATATGATAAGAATATAATCTTTTAAGATACATGTTAGGATATATAAATATTAAATGATTAGTAGATACTAAAAATTGGTGGAGGTGTAAGTAAGAACATACCTAGAGGGCCAGGTAGAGGAGGACGAACTACTGTTTTTGTGCTTCATATTGGTGGGACTGGGTGTAAAGAGGTCTGATGGGTACTTTAAGTAAATTTACTATCTTACATATTTTATTTTCCATGTAACCATTAGAATGATTATTATTCTAGTCATAATTATTAATTTTACACATATATCCTTCAGAATGATAATTCCATTGAAAAAAAAGTTGTCCCCTTAGAGGTATTATAGTTGGAATATGGGTTCTTAAATGTATCATGCGGAATAAAATTAATGGCGGAATTTGTTTTAAAAAATCATAAGAAATTAATGGATCGTATTCATAAATTTTTGAAAAGAAATATTTGGATTACCTTTTACAAAAAAAAATTACCTATAAAATTGGAACAATATGATCAACCTCACCTACAAATTATTGGATAGAAAACTAAATAATTATATTGGAATCAGTTCGTGAAGTATGATGTAATAATCATGAATTTTTAGGTATTTTAGTATTATCTATTTTATATTGACTCAAATATATATTTTTCATAAATATCCATTATAAATATTGATATTATGAAGTACTTCATGAAATTTATTTTATCTAATGTTTTCATCACAATGAAACATATGGAACTTTCCATTTATTTTCTCCCTGATAGACACAGGATGTTGTTCTGGTCTAATACCTCAATCTGACCTATCACATTGAGATCCTAAGCCATCTTTGACATTCCCCTTAATATTTAAAACAATTAAAAGTAAATTTTCTCATATAGTTTTCTCAATGTTCATTGAATATACAAAATGACCTGAAATATTGGCTTACCATAATGTCGACTCGAAATAGATACATTTTTTTCCATTCATAAGTGTATTTAGATCATACATTCTTCCACTGTTTATACATCATATGAACTTCCCTTGATAAAAAATTGAGTTATTGTAATTAATTAAGGACATCAATTTCTGACATACATTGATGTGGTTTTTCTATATCCATAGTACTATCCAACCTACAATGATTCTTCTTATATTGAATATCCATTAAAGGAATCATTGATTCCAAATAAAACTGAAATTATAATGATATTTAAGACATAAGAATAATATATTCATCATTATAATTCGGTAATATAGTTTTCCCTTCATTCTCTAATGAAACATAATTTCATATGAATGGAAGTTATTTATATCGAACACAAAAGAGTATAACACTTTTAATTAAAGGACCCCGACCATAATACCTTGGAATTGGTGGCTTTATTAAATTTCTATAGAAACAAGATATGAATCCCCCAGTACCAATCAGTTAAGCAAAATTGGAAACTGTATTATATACTTTAATTCAACATTATAATCTAAAAAAATAAACAATGAATATTATTCATTTATTCCATTAATCCCGTTACTCTAAGAATATATATAAAAATCATAACACTTCTTTATATCTAGGGGAAAAGTAAATAGTAATAAAGGGGTGATCTCGAAATCCCAATAAGGGTATGCGTATAGCAGAGGATATGAGAAAATATGGAATAAAAAAATATGGTAAAGTAAACAAGTAAAACACATCCATTTAAATAATCATATGAGATATTAAATATAACCATGGATATTATACTAGTAAAATAATCACATTGAATTATCAATAAATATTTTCATAATGATGTAATGAATTATGTGGAACAATTGAAACATACATTAGAGGAATTGGCTAAGACATATAAAAAAATGGTTATGTCCTTTTCCATATCAATATCTAAATATAATGGTAAAGACCTGCGCCAAGTACATATCTAGTTTGTATATTGTTACATACCAATGCATTGAGAGGCTTTACCGGTCCCCAAATGTCACTTACTAATTTCAATGCTTTACATATTTGAAAATATAAACAACATAAACATTCGTATTCAAAACATATCATACGTGATGTGAATACATTAACCATAAAATATAAATGTTTTAAAAATTGTAAATCCATAACAAAGATGATAATATATACCATAATACAAAAAGGTATATTATTTCATAATAAGCCTCCATCAATCAAATGTAAGACTCAACAATTCATGTTGACATATATGAAAATATTATAATAAAAGCACAATAAATATCAAGAGAAAAATACACTTTTACATTGAAATCATTTATTTAATATACATAAATTTATAAAAGAATACATTTTATTTAAAAACAATTTGTAAACATTTAAAATAATATTTTTAAATTTATGACATCATGTTGTCCAAAACATTAGGGCATGTTTTACAAATTAAATATATATTTTTCATACTTATGTTGAAAAATTCATAAAGCACTTATTTTGGAACACATAAAAAATATCCCATTCAAACAATTTTATAAAAAGTTGAACCTGAGAAAGGATTAAAAAAATCCGGATAATAAATAAAATATTTTTGGAACATATATTGAAGAAACATTGACATGGATGATAAATATTTCCTAGAAGATAGTTACGAATAAACATCTTGAAAAATAATGAGATTGTGAAAGTAACCCTTATCTTGTACATTCCATTAGTTAAATATGATTTATATTAATTTATAATGATTTTATACATGATATTAATTTATACATAATTAATATCCATTTTTATTATATGAAATTTGATATTCTTATTTTAGTTTATCACCTTTTTTTGATAAAATTTCATTATTACCCTTGTTTTGGCGTTTAATAAATTCATTTTGCTAATGAATGTTTTGTAATAAATGCCTCGATTATTTTTCAAAGGATTTAGATCCAATATAAAAAAATTATATTTAGTTCATATATATTATATTTACACATTATATATATATTTATAATATTTCTTTATTGGTGAACCTGGAGAATGAATCACATCATGGCGTGGAGATGGTAGGTCATACGTATGCACGCACGAAGATATGATTCCATTAATGGTGAAAGGGTAAGGAAGTGAATGGTATATTAATAATAAATAATTAATATCTTGTCATGTTTATTATTCATATCCATTATATCTATCATTATAACCATTCAAGTAAAATGGTTATGAAAAACATATTACACCAAGGCATGGAGATGGTAAGTTTTACGCATGCACGTGCAATGTTTTCACTTTTTATAGGATGATTAAATCATGGAATATAGTTGAATCATAATCAGAATAAATTATCCCCATATATATGATATTTAATTTATTAATTTATTTTTTAAACAAAACAAAAAGTGTAATTACATGAATAAATTAACAAGAATATGTTAGTAAAACTATTACCTCATCTTCTGTAGACCTCTATTGATTAACACCTTAACACCTCTAATGAGGTTGTTCTTCATAAAATATAGATTCTGGAATGTGGCGTGAGATTATTGAATGGAATTTTGGAAAATATTTTCTGATCAAAAAAGGATTTTAAGTGAGATGAATAGAGAAGTCTGCTGATATTTTATTAGAGAGGGGTTGGTCGCTTTTGGAAATTTTCAAAATATTAAATTAATATAAATTATTTTAGAATTAAAAATGAAACCAAAGTGATTTATTTCAATTATATGATGTGTGTGGGTAGTAGTAATCTCATCCAATAATTCTTATACAATTATATTTCAAATTCTTAAACTTATCATTTGTATTTGACCTTAATGTAAATATTTTAACTCTTACAGTGACAACATATGTTTTAATTTCATAATGGTTAATATAGTTACACTAAAATTTCAAACAATCCGTAAGTGGGCCTTCAATAAAAAAATTTATGTTTTCCAAATCAATTGTCCAAGGAATGGAATTTTTTGAATTTTATTTCATTCAATATTATGTTATTTTATTTAAAATGTCATTAACGTCAATTTTGTCACTAATCATTTCATGAATACTTAATAAAATAAAAAAACATAACATAACATTAAACCAAAACATGAAAATTATCATAAAACTACATGAATTTAAACCATTGTGTTTTTTATATTCTATTATAAAAGAAAAATAATATTTCCTCAAATAGAATAAAAAATTGATTCAAGAATTGTATTTGAGATATGTTTTCTATTAAAATTTGGTTAATCTACCTTTAGAAATATATAGTTTTGGAATAAAATTTGGGTTTTTAACATATTATTCATATGAAATATATTTTATAAATATCAAAAATCATTTATTTAATATATATCATTTATATATCATTATTATCATTTACTAATTTTAGTTAATTATATTTTATTCAGATAAAAACGCCTTTGTGAGAATAAATAAAATTCATTTATATTCAATTGCATTATATTTTCATATCTAATTAATTGGTAACCAATGAATTCATATTATAATATTATAACCCACATATTTTTATTAGTTATTTAATACTACTAATAACTTTTAATTTAATAGATATTTTATAAAAGTAACATAATATTATTTAGTTGATTGTTTAAACCAATTTTTTTGTGTAATGTATGAAATCATAGAAACTGAATCTTAAAAAAACATTATAGAACATAAAAATAATTCATTGTTACGTTATCCCCTCCATCAAAATTTCATACTATAAATTATTTAATTTGGGTTTGGTAAATAATATATTATTATTTAAAATACATTCATTGTAATCCCCCATCGAAACAAAGGGTTAATAAACATCATCTTTAAAATATAAAAAGGGGAGCATGATGGTACCTAGAGAAAACACATACTATAGTTCCTTGTAGGAAAATATTGTCATGGAATAGAAATACTACCATCATGTTCTAATAGATAGTGATATAAAACATTATTAGGTTAATGTTAACAATCACAAAAAATCTTTGATGATAAAAGGGACAATTTGGTTTATAAAAAACAATATACAATGGTACTTTTTCTGATTTTAGGATCCATTCCATATATTTTATGAATTCAAGTACATCATGGATTAAGAAAATAAGGAACCAAACTTACTTGATATGTATAGTTACATCCTCTATTCAATTTATTCTACAAACTCGTATTTCTCTCCAAAAGATAATAAAATTTAAAAATATTTAATTTATCTTAATGGTATATATTTCAAATAAAATTTAATTATACTTTTTCTAAAGTAACATCTATATGATAAATACTATGTTATAATAACCATGACTTCTTGTACGCCAATGGTAAGTGATGTAACCTTGTTTCCATTCAATTGTGGGTTGAAGTCTAACATCCTTTCTAGATGAGATGGGGTTTCACCCATCCAACGGGTTTCCTTTTTTCTTAAACTATTCTAATATAACATTCCAAAACTAACCTTAATATATATGATTTTAATGAACTATTTTGTCATCAACCATTAACCTCAAATGCTCAACTTAATCGATTCCAAATGTAAGAATTATCCAAAATTCATATGCCTAATATAATAGTGCAAATAGATCTCTATATTTCCAAAATCCATATTATGATCAAATTTCCCTCAAACAACATAATGTTGTTCTTACTATCATATACCAAATATATAAATACTCTGATAAAAATAAAACCATAAGAAAACATTCATTATTACAAAGCCATAATGAATATGTAATGTAATACAATACATATATATTTCATTATTTTCATAACTAGAATTTCATAATATAATTCTTTGATCCATAAACAACAATACATTAATTTTTTCAAATCATTTGTAGTCACTCTATATGTTTTTCCATGTTCCTTTTTCTTTTTCTAATTTATATTTTCCTTATACTTAGGAAAAAAACTTTCATAATGTACTACATATTTAAAAATATATCAATGGCCATTGGTAGGTTCTTTATTATATTTAAATCTTCATCATGATGTCCTTTCTCATCACACTTAATGAAAAATAATTTTACCTATAATAATTCAAAGGGGTGTTTCCTTCCAAAATTACCATATATGGGAAAATACATATTTCCATTGGATTCATTTATCTACATCTTTTTCCACCATTCACTTTTTCTCTAGTTATCCCATAAAGTCATATGACATAGAGAATTCTTTCTCTCTCTAGATAGTATATAAGACTAAATCTTCATTTGATGAGAAATTTTGTGAGTCCAATTCAAATAAGTTGAATCAAATTATCCCATAAAAGATAAAATAAATCTTAATCCATGGGTTGAGAATGTATTCTATATAATACTGTGCTAACATTGGAAATTTCCATTCAATTGAGAAACATTCTTATCATTCGGTTTCCTCATAATCAACAATATTCTCTCTATAACTGCTTTATGTTCATGAGGGAAATATTTTTTGAAGAAAATTTCGTTTAAATATATCCATTTCATTGTTTTATTTCCCTATACTCATTAATTTTTGGATTAATTACCACCATTGGTCCACATCACCTGAAAGACGATAAAATTCCATGAAAACATTCTCTCTTTTTCCATTTAAAAATGCATGAAATGTCTTCTCTATGGATGATTTCCAATTTTCAGCTACTAATGTAATTGTAATCCAATTTAATATTGGTGGTTGTTGTCACATGAAGCAGTCTAGAATTTCCCTTCCTTATTTATAATCATAATGCACTTGTATGGTTAATGTTATTATTTATAATCCGAGGAAACTATCCTAGTATGGTTTTATGTGGTTTAGCACCACATGTAGCTCATGATCCAATATCATTATCTTATATTGGATGTAAATCACTATATGGGTTGTGTGTGTTAATGTGGTCTATATTCCTTCCATAATGAAAAATTATTAACTAATGGTATACATTAAATTAGGTTAATAATCATAATGTATAATTTTCAAACAAGTAAAAAATAAAATAAATTTAAAACATTATGCATATATTATCTTCAATTTATAAACATGAATACTTTAGGGAGATTTTTAATTTTAAATCCATAATAATGTGTTTTAAATAAAATATGAATAATCCTAAAAATATCCCAATGGGGGGTCAAACTAGGTGTGCAATAACGATCCTTTTCAGGTATCAGTTATGCTATGTAAGGCCTGATGCACCTTGTCAGAGTTGTTACCTATAGGTACATATGTTTTATAACCACATACACATGTATTACCCAAACTAATAATAATTTCTATGATTAACCACATAATATTTACCTTACCAAAATTATTCTATGTTCTTCTATTTTTAACCTCTATTTATATCCTTAGGTTGTGTTTCCCATTCAAATTTCCATTGTTTCTACTAAATATTCTCTAATACCAACTATAATGACCCCAAACCCTGTATCCTAGAGTTGATAACTTACATAATTACATTATCATCGATAAAAGACTTGAATCCCAATTGGCTGATCTATTGAGTAGTTTCGGAAAGTAGATTACATAAAGAAAATTTAAAATATAATCTAAAACATAAAATACAAAAAAAATTATTCAATAATTCCATTAATCATGTAAGTGTAGCCCTATATATAAAAATAAGTACACGTATTCATATAAAATATAAAATAAAACATAATAATTTAGAGACCTTAAATTCTCATTATGTGTAAGCGTGCAGTAGAAGCTATGAGTAAATATGGCATAAAATATATGGAAACGTAAATAACTGAAACATTAGATATTTAAATAATCACATGACCTAGTAAAGCTAACCATGTATATTTTACTAGTTTAATAATCACATTTAATATCAATAACTTATATCAAAATGACTCCATGAAAAATCCAAGAAATTAGAAAAATATTTTGGAGGCATAGGCCAAGTCATCAGAAAATTAATGGTTAAGGCATCATCCAAATCCATTTCTAAAAATAAATGGGAAAGGTCTTAGAAAATTCAAAATCTAGTTTCCCTCATGATACATACCAAAGCAAAAAGAAGCTATATTGGGCCCCTCACAACACTTAATATGTCCAATGTATTTCAAATATGAAAACATAAACATTATTATTGAAAAAATATAACATGAAATGTGAATACATAAACAATAAACCGTGAATGGTATCATAATATAACATCCACATTCAAACTGATCATAAAAACTTAAATAAAATAAGTTATATTGTATCGTTAGAGACAAAACATACTCATAAATAATATTCAACAATGGATGTTGACATATATTAAAATACTCTAATAAAATCGTAAGAAATATACTGAGAAAAATACCATTTAACTTTGAATTATATTTTTAAAAGCAGATCATTTATAAAAGAAGACATTTTTTTAAATATAAATTTGTAAATATTCAATAGAATCTTTGTAACATCAAGGATAATGACATTGGTAAATGACCCCTATTCCATATATGTAAAAACCGATTGTTCATTCAATATTTTTGTCAAAAAAATCATAGAGCACTGACTTAGGTAAAAAGCATTATATTCAAACAGTTTCATAAAATGTAGAACATAGTTAAAAGACATAAAAAATTCATAGGATAATTGGAAAATATTTTCAGAAATATTTTTAAGAAACATAATATTCAATGTAATCTTCATAACATCAAGGATAATGACATTGGTAAATGACCCCCATTCTATATATGTAAAAACCGATCCTTCATTCAATATTTTTGTCAAAAAAATCATAGAGCACCGACTTAGGAAAAAAACATTATATTCAAACAGTTTAATAAAATGTAGAACATAGTTAAAATACATAAAACATTCATAGGCTAATGGGAAAATATTTTTGGAAATATTTTCATGAAACATGGACATGTGATATAAATATTTGACAGTATATACTTACGTATAATCATTTATGAATAATAATGAGGTTGTTAAATAAACCTTAAAATTGTACATTCATTAGATGAATTTTATTTTTAATATTCTATAATGGTTTAAAACATGTTATTAAATCCATATTTATGATATAATATGTGATCTTATTATATTATTTTTTCTCTAATTTGATTATAACATAACATTATTACCCTCGTATTTGGTGTTACATGCTTCATTTTCTTATACATGTTTTGTCGTAAATGTATCGGTTCATTTACATTGTTTATAGATACAACATATCCAATAGTATATTAAGTTCATAGATATCATATTTACTCATTATATAAATTATTATAATCATTATTTAAGGGTTAAAATGGAAAATGAATCACATCTTGTCGTGGAGACTATAGGTCGTACCTCTGAAAGAGTGACAATATCATTACCTTAATGGTTAATGAATAAGGAATTAGATTGCACATTAATAATAAATAATTAATATCATATCTTATTTATTATTTATTTCAATTATATAAATAATTATACCAATCCACAAAAAGTGGTTATGAAAAATAGATTACACCATGGTGCAGAGTCAATAAGATATACGTACGAACGCGTGGTTTTTTAATTTTTTAGGTTGGATAAATAATGGAATATGGTTGTCCCCTAAACATAATAATTCTTTATAACATATATTATATTACAGTTATCAATTTAGCTTGGAAACAAAAAATAAATATGATGTAGAAGAAGAAATTCTCTTAACATAAGTTGGTAAAAAAATTACATCTTCTTTAGTGGGATTCTATTGATTGACACCTTAACACCTCTAAGGAGGTTGTTCTGCCTACAATATGGATTCATGAATGTGGGGATTATTCTGTGATGTATTTGTTTACTGATATTGACTTAACCACACAAGGTATTATGTGTGATGAAAGTAGACTAATGGGTTCTCATTTCTTGGAGAGGGGAGGGTCACTTTTAGAAATTCTAGAAATACTAAATTAATATAAATTAATTTCCAATACTAAATGAATCCAAATTGAATTATTTTAAAAATTGGAGGATTGGTCAAGATAATCTTTAACATTAATTTTCAGACATGTATATTTTTTATTATTATCCTTATCATTTTACTATAACCCTAAACTAATTCATGTAACTCTTATGGTGACAACATGTTTTTTTATTCTATAATGGTTAACATACATACACTAAAATTGAAAAGGATCCATAAGTGGACCATTTATGAAATTTTTCACTTCATCCCAATCATTTGGAATATTTTTATACTATTATTAATTTTAAGTCATTTAATAAAATACTATTTATTCTGTAATATCATTAATTTCAATTTTGACACTAATCATTTCCATAAATTTAAAAAAAATATCAAAACACAAGTTCTCATAAGACCAAAACCATTAATACATCCCTAACATTTCAAATACATTCTGAAAATTCGTGTATTAAATTATTTATATCAAATTTTTATTTTTTTTAATATTTTTTATATCATTTATTTGATTCTTCTATTAAATAAACAATTATTTCATTATCATTTTATAAGCCTTTAAGGTAATTATATATTTCCTAAAAAGTAAATATAAATTATCATGTAAAAAATAATAATCGTTATCATTAGAATTATAATTTACTATTGAAATTATCTTCACTATATGGATATATTAAAAATGATATAATTATTAAAATATGAGTATGATATATTTAATTAATCATTAAATAAAATATAATAAATGACATAATCTCACCCATGTGGCTTCAAAAAAGATATCATTTCAACCCATGGATTTTTTTTGTTCTAAATTTACTTATTTAATTAAACTTATTATGACGAAATTCCTCTGGGAAATTAAATTAAAAACACTTCCTTTGTATTAGATTCATTTATATTATCATTTCTAATTAATTAATAACCAATGAACTCATATTAATTTTTTTATAAATAATATATTTTGATATTATAGTTGATAATATTAATTATTTCTAATATAATGGCAATGTTATAATGGTAACACAATAATATTTAGATTCTATTTTATTCTCATTTGTATGTGCAATGTAAGCTAGAAAAGAAATTATATTTTTTAGAAGAAAACATAACATAAAAATATTGTGTTGTTACATCTAAATTTTTTTTTAATTAAAAATATAATGTTCACATCCCACATTCTAATGAAGATGCAACCCTTTTATAAATGTTTTCTAGTTGACATCTATATCATCTATATGATAATATGTTTTAGATTACATTATACACAACAGAGTGACTGGTTATTCCACATACATCCACATATACTGATTATAAACATAAAAAAAAGACCGACCATGTGCTATGAATAGTAACCATCTAAACAAATAGATCAAAAACATC
Organism: Viscum album; assembly: GCA_963277665.1. NCBI lineage: Eukaryota > Viridiplantae > Streptophyta > Magnoliopsida > Santalales > Viscaceae > Viscum > Viscum album. The sequence goes on along the minus strand of OY728134.1, from coordinate 1,221,455,319 downwards.
AACATGATAAACCTATCCTAAAATTATGCACCTAAGTTTCATAATCTAGGTGTCCTACATAAAATGTCTTTTTGATAATTCATATAAAGGCTAATCCAACTCCCCATTATCATTATCCCACTGAGAATTATGCTAATATATTATATGTGATTTTAGAAGAAATACATATATTTTTTATCATAGAAATCAATGTAAAGTTCCCCAAAAATTTATATGGCATGTGAGATGGTGGTCCATCATCATTTGGATTCCATGGGGACAAATCCCATTCTTTAGAATAATCTATTCAAGTTTTTTAGTCCTATAATAAGTTTCAATTTTTTCAGAAAGCATGGATTTCATTATTATAAAATCCATGAAAGTTATTAACAGAGATGACATATAAATATTTGACATAACTTATTCATTTTAATTATTTAAGTCATGTAAAAGGTAATAATATAATGAATTTTAGTTATATAAATTTCATACATGGTTTTTCTATTATACAACCGCATAATAATTCATTATTTTCATTAAATTGTATTCCTAATATACTGTAGTCCTAGAATTATCCAAAAAATACCTCTCTCATCATCATTATTTTACGTATCTTCCTCATGTATGGTAATATCATTATCTTCTATCATTGGAGTATTATATTTCTTATGAGGATGCACAAAGGGAAACCGAACAAATATTAGATTCTCCATACATATCGTTTCATTTAATTATTGAATAATAAATTATGACCTATTCTATCAATTATTATTAACATATATAATATTATATTTAAAATCGATGTTTTTTTAAATGGTAGATAACATTATTCACGTCATAACCAAAGTACTAAAACATAATTATATCATGGAAATCATATAATACCTCCATATGAAGTATTTTTAAAGGAAAACACTGAAAAATAAAAATTATCTTTACACTTGGATGAAATTTTAACAGTATGATACAACCTATATATATTCATTTCATTACAATGAAAAAGTCATATTAATATCATCATTGAATAAATTAATTGAAACTTTAATTAAAAACAATATTCTTAAGAATACATGGAATAAAAAATAGTTATATACCATCAGATAATGTAGAGGTAACAAGAGGACATTTAATGAACTTTTAATCACTAGAAAAATGAATATTCATACAGTTTAGGCCATATTAAATTGAAATTATTTTATAAATAAACATTTATTATTCAAATATTAAAATAAATCATTAAAATTAATAATTTCATAACCCCTTAATAAATTAAAAAAATAAAGTACTATAATATATAATTAAATAATTTCCTAGTATATATGACAAAAAATAATTTTCTTATAATAATTCCAAACATGTTTAAGACCTGAATCATTTCTCTCCACTTTTCCAATAGGTATGTTTTCTCCTCACTTGGGAAATAACATAAATATTTCCCACCTAACATGAACTATCTTTTTTAAATATATATTTACATCAAGGGAATATTAATAATACAACCATTACATATATTATTATCACATATAAATAAATGAATTCCAAGAAGATAATCCAAAACAATAATTTTAATATGAAATTCAACAAATCATAAAATTATCTTTTCAAAAAATATTAATATAAATGAAATATGTTATAACCTATACATACAAGTAACCATCCAAAAAAATTATATTAAATAAAAATTGAAACCATTTTTACATAATCTAACTAAATATATATGCATTTATAATATAATTGCATTTAAAACAACATCATTTATTTGAATAGTATATCATTCCAATTAAGTACATATGTATATATCATTGAAAATAATTACTCAACAATAAATATAATTTATTACCTTTCAAAAAAACTCTTACCTTTGAGGAATAGTTTTTTTACTGGTGAAACATTTATAATATCATCGAATGAGGATTTACTATCTCATTCGTTCATAACATTTAAAATCATAAAATCCGAACAAAAAAATTTTAAATGGAATCAATGAACCTATACTATTATGTATCCAAAAAAAATCATAAGAGATGATATATATTGTAATTTAATCATACAAGTAACATACCAAAAATGTATAAGACAGGTAATTGGAAATAACGAATACCAATTATCTAAAAGATATTAACCTTTTAGAAGTTGTGATCATTACCTTATGAAAATGAAACAATTTAATGAATAAATTCATATTCCTATAATACCCTAATAAAATAAACATATTGTTAAATAATTAATTACATAACAAGTTCATGAATATTACAAAAAACATTTTATTATATTTATGTAAAATAATTAAAAAACTAAATTAAAAACATATATATCTACTATAATACAATTTATTATGAAATACTATAATTAATATGGATAATGTTTTCGGGAAGAAGAGAAAAGGACCCCCTTGTCCTGTTAGAGGGGATTATGGATAATGTTTTGGGGGGTTTGGGAGGTCATATACCTTTTGTATCATTTCTGTCCAATGGTTTTTTAAAAACTATTAGTATCAACTAGTATATAATTTTTTTTTCACAAACTGTCTTTATTGGTTGTATGTTATGATTCTATTCAAATGATTAGAAATAATCATTATTCTATAGGAAAGGGTGTATCCTGAAATTTTACTTATGTTTTAAATATAATTTCCAATCATGATTTGGAAATCAATTATAAATCACTTTTAAATCAAACAATAAATAAATGATTGAATTAATTGTAATTCTTTATGACACCACATAACTCAATTCATGTTACTTTTAATAACTGAGCATTGGATCCCCTAATAGATAATTAGGTGATAAAATCCAATAATAATAGATACTAGAAACATAATTCTCACATGATAGACTCAAAATTTTCATTTATATACCAATATTAAACAAAGAACACACCCCCCTCAATGTTTCTAGAAGGAATAACCACATTCTATAGTGATTAAGACCATAAATACCCACTTAAAAGATAAAAAGATAAGAACCATAAATTATATAGTAAATCAACCATTGATCAAGAATAAAAAAACGATGATATGAGGTCCTTGTTAAGGATAGATTATTGGTTCTAGATTAAGAATTAAGAATGAAAAGAAACATTAACATACCTTTGAGAATATAGATCCTACTCCCAATGATCAGTTGGAGAAAACATTATGATGAATAAAATACACAAAAACCCAAAATTAGTTTCCATAGTCAATATCATAATCCAATGGAAATTAAAAGAGAGAAAGAGGAATTTTTTGTGTCATAACAAACTCTAGATTAATTAATTCATGTTTCACAGTTTATTCAACAATTAAAAAAACCTGAGCAAAAAATGATACCCAATAATTTTTACTTGATGAGTTACATGTTTATGTTATAGAGTATAAAACATTTTGCACAAAATTTTAAAATTATCTTTTTCCCTTGTTACATAGTTTGAGTAAGTGTTTTTACATGTTGTACTAACTATGCACCTAGTGATGCTTCTTCCTGTAGATCTCATGAATAAGGCACACCGTATCCATGGAATACAAAAGTAATTTTATAAAACCATATTCCAACCTTCCACTATGATATTATCCTCTAAAACCCTCAAAATTTCACGCAAAACAACCCATTAACAAACTCAAAGGAGTGAATTTCAAAATAAGGGATTTTTTGTACCTGGATTTTGGTTTTAGGATGTTATAGTCCTCTCCACCATAATTTTTTCAGCCCCTAGAGAGCGTTATCTAGAAAATTGTTCCATTGAGAGATGCATTTATTAATCTCTAATGAATGGATAATTCTCCCATGTCACATTTGAGTATGAAGCATCCAATCTAAGAACACGAACAATAGGGTGAGATTCCCATGTAGAACCTTTACTTTGGAGTCAAAAACTTATACTAGAAAATCATTCACTATCATATTATATTTCACATCCAGTTCCTCCCCAAAAAACCATCAAATGGGTATAAAAATATTTTTTGTGTTGTGACACAATAAATGCATAAAGGATCAAGTCAATTTGAGATAAAAAATACAAACTATAAGATATTTGTAATCCGCAAAATAATTTAAAATGGTATCGAATTTTATAATGAAAATATCCCAAGTATTCTAATCCATTGGTTACCCAAGAATGGTGGGAATCTGAAAAAAACAATCCACCAACCAAGAAATCCATTGGTAATAGATGAAAAACATTATATTATTATTATCAGCATTATATCTTTAACATCCTCAAAAGAATAAACTAGATCTCAGTTGTCATCACATAAAAAAAATTATGTCCCATAAGGAAATACTCACTAACCTTTGTCCTAAAATGTTGTGATTTATAGGGTTAAGAAAAAAATTTCTAGAAGGGTGAAATTTTAATTTAATATTGGAATATATTGTTATAGGAAGACTCAAACAATACCAAATGTAAATTCCACACTCCTCAAAACTCAAGGACATTGGATTGAATCAAGTCTTTGTGAATATATATAGAAAATTATATCTTACCCTCTATTTGGGGATGGTATGTAAGGATAAACGTGGCCTAGGGTACCATAACCTCCTATAAGAATTTCCAAATAAGGGATGTAAAATTAGGATTAATATCATATATAATGGCATATGAAACCCTATGAAAATTGAAAATCTCTTGTATATTAATATTTCCTACGTCCTCCACTTTTGTAGAATCATGAATAGTAATAATGTAATGAGATCTGGTAAAAGGGTAAATCACCGCCCATATTTCACTCTTTTCTAGAGGAATATGCATAAACATAAACATTAATTACATTAATATCACATCTCACTTCCATGGCAACATAATCATTGGTTGATATAGGAAAAAAGTTTTATAATTCCCACCCATTGTCTTTTGAAATTTATAATAAAAAGAAACAAAATCAACAATGTCATGTTTCATTACTCGACCCGAGAATTGACGTATCATATCATAGAACATCATAGTCATGTCGGCGAGCACTACAAAATGAGAATAATGTTAATACACCATCAAAACCTTCCTCATTGGTAACGGAAAAAGGTAATAGTATTTGAAATAGAGGATTCCCTCTGATGTCACGTACCATTCATTAATGGTATCCTCACAATATAATGAATAAATAATACTTCAAAATTCATTATCAAGATAATTACTATAGAGGATCATATCATGAAGATAGTATTTGTAATGAAAACCTATAAATGAAAACTAATATCATTCTCTAAGAATAAACTGAAAATATGGGAAAATTGATCCATGAGATTCCACTGCAATGAATATTCCATCACGGCTAGGAAAAGAAGTGTTTTTCTCTTAGAATTAGACACAATGTTCCCATTGCTAATGTTATATGAATTTTCAATTCAAAAAAATAGAAATTACTCCAACCTAACCTTTTTCATTGAGTAAAATATTTTTTTGAAATTATATTACTCAATATATTCTGATTCATGTAAATGGAAATTCATTCTCAAGATAGATATTGTAGATAACATATAATAGCGTGAATCATGTTTGTGAGTTCTATATCTTGTCTAGGATATTTATTCTCAGTATTCCGACATTTACTAGAACTATAAGACACCACATAGTCATACTACACAAGAATTATGTCAAAACATGATCTTATAGTATCAATGAAAACCACATAGGCCAACCCATCATACCGGGGATTCAAAACTGGGAATAAATAAAATCTGTACTCTAACACGTCAATGGAATATAGAATCATTTCATCTATAGAGAAATTTACATCCGTCCAAGTGGGGGATGTTAATAGAGAATCCAAGTAGATAGTTCTTTCAAGATTTAAAAAATAAATCCTACCAAACCCATTAATTTATGAATGTCATATAATATATGTTTTTCTTTCCAAGAAATGATAAAGTAAACATTTTTCAGTTCAACATAGAAACCATGATCCAAGATAGCCTTCTACAAGACCAGTACCTCTCGAATCCAGAATTATCACATTGACATTTTTCCTAAAGATAGTGATTCCTCATTTTTTCTATAACTATTCTAAAATGAGGCATATGCTCCTCCTCATTTTTAGATTATATAACGATATAATACATTTATCCCATAAAAAATATTCTATGTACTAGTAAAAAATATTGTTTATTAAATCCATAATCATGGAAGGAGAATCAGACCAAATGACATAATAAGATACACATTTTGGCCTGACATTCTCCTGATATTTTATTAAACCAATACACAAATCTTAGGTTATCAAGAAAATCATGAATTTAGGGAATGGTGACATGTTACTGACTATAAAGTGATTGAGTTTCCCATAATCCACTATCTCACCCTTGCATTTGAAAATAATTTATTTCATTATTCTATTGACTTTGGATAAAATTAATAGGGTTTGAGTTGAATCCTAGCTTGATTTTTTGAGTTTTTATTTCATGTTAAGTGTTTTGGGCTTAGAGGCATTTGTAACATGGGTAGAGCATAGTTTAGAGATTGTGAGACTATGCCATGGTCTCTATGTAGCCTACTCGGTATGAATAATGAATTAAAAAATTAAAATAATAATGAAATGGAAATTAAATGAATGTTAAAATGATATATGATAATTAAATATAAAATTTAAAATAATTGTTTCAATAATAAATATATTATTATTATTTTTAATATTATTACTAGGAATATTATTCTTATTATTATTCATATTAGGAATATTAATCTTATTGTTATTGTTATTATTATACGTATGTAATTATTGTCATTATTATATTTATTATTATTATTAGTAATATACTATTATTATTATTATTATTGGGAGTTTTAGAAGGCTTTAGGATGGTGCATGGGCACCACATGGCTAGCGATAATCGTGATGTCCTCTCAGGTACAGGTGAGACCTCCTCATGAATGTGAATAAGCTACCACGTGATTCATTCATGGTTTCTTAAACTATGTGGGATAACCGTGGGGTTTCTTTATGTTTAATATAAATAATTTAAATGAGAAATAAAATAAAATTAAAAATATATGGTGAAGATAATTAAATATAATATCTTAATAATAATAATCTTGAAAATATTTTTATTATTGAAAATGAAATCATAATTATTATTGTTATAATTAAATTTTTTATTATAAAAATAATTTTTAATGATGAAATAAATAATATTATTTATTTTAACATTATGTTAGTTATTATTATTAAGGATATTATTAATTTTTATGTTATTATTATTAGGTTATCATTATATTATTATCATTATTAATATTATTACTATTAGGTTACATTAATAGTTTTATTAGAAATTACTTTTTTTGGTTAGCGTATCCCCTAAACTTGTGTGTAGGCCCCCTAACTGATATCTCCCCTCTCTCTATATGTTGACCTATTGTTATGTAGTGGCTTATAGTAGGTCAATAACCTTCTGCAAAATCCCAATTGGCTGGCCAACCACTTTCTATGTGACCCATGCTGGCAAGGCGACCACCTCTGGTGCAACCCCTGCAGGCTGACCGAACTCATCTAGTGTGATCTCTCATGCACTTCCACCTCCAACCGCCACCTCCACCTCTAGTATTTGAAGCCTCTAGAACCACTCCCTATGATCAGGCTTCTATCAGTACACAGAACATCCTTCGTGTCCTGTTCCATTCGGAAACCCCCTGCCAGCGACCTTCTATGCCCAGATACTCCCTTCTATTGTGTACCAGACCTCCCGATGTTTTCCTTCTCGCGCCCTCCACTCCGATGTGCGTAGCACCTCTGTCCAACAACTCTTCTTTTACACACAAATCCTCTAGTTATACCCTCTTCCGGGAAGCTCCTTACCTTACAGTGCTACTGTCTTTCACCCTCTCGGTTTGTGTTAAGTCTATCAAGACCCCTTCTGTTGGTTTTCTATTTTCACCGTTGATGGCGAGGTGTTTTAGACAATTTTTGGTTGTCATACCCAATCAAGGATATAGTTTTCTTCAAAAATCATGGAATTTAATATTCTATTTTATAGTGTTAATGTGTTTTTTACCCCAAACATTTAATTAGTATTATTTTGGATGCCATCTTGTGATTTCAAGTGGTCTCTGATAAATATGTAAATTGCAATGTGTAGGCTTGATTGTCCTTTGCAGTAGGATCCCATTGCATTGTCCATTAAATTAAATAATTATTGATTTCTTGTTTTTCTCACTGTAATGTAATGATAGTTAATAAATCATCATTCTTATAACAATCTCATATTTTGAAATAAAATAAAACCCACTTTTTACTTGAATTGCATGAAACTGTTTAATTGTTCCATGCATAAAAAATGTTCATCAAAATCCTAGATAGCTCTTATAAATGTATTCTGTATTTATAGTGGAGGTTGGTTTCCTACAAACATCTTTGTATTTGGATTTTTGGATTTTGATTTTCAATGGGGCGTGTGTAATGTTTTAATATGGGTTTTTAACTTTTTGTCTGTTTTTGTTGAGTTATGCTTTACATGTGTTGGTCAAATCATCTAGTTTAATTTTATAAATATTTTGTGATTTATAAATGCATGGTTTTGTTTGTAAATGATTTTTTTGACATTAGAATGGTTTTTGGTGTTTCCAATGTGGATCTTTAAATTTTTTTTGGTATTGTGATTCAATTTTATGTAGTTATTTATTAATGATTTGATGTGTGAAAATTACATGGAACTCGTTTGGAAATATTATTAAATGACTATTCGGAAAACCCATTGTGGAGTGAGTCATTCCTTGTTGGTTGGTCATGGGATCGGAGTGTCCTCGGTGTGGTACATCCATTGTAAAATTATTGTTTTAAGGAAATGGATACTCGTTGAGGTGGCATGGATGGCGCCAGTTTCTATGGGTTGTCTATGATGGTTTTTATATGGATAACTGCAAGGTCTTTTTTGGAACAACCCTTTATAAACATTGAATGGTAACCTAGCATATCTATGAGGATTACTGAAAATGACTTTTGCACTGGTAGTTGATATACAGATTAGTGGAACATAGTAGGTGGATACATTTGGGTTTATTATTATGGGATTAGTCCCCTTAGTTTTTACTGAGTTATTATGGATGAGATATTGAGTGCTTTTATTTCATTGTGTGTGTAATTCTACTGGTAATGGGGTCTCATGTATTAGTATTTTCTGGTTCTCCTCTTTGTTTATTGGTTTTCCCGTGTTACATAGATACTAGTACCATTACTTCCATTTCCATTATTATGTATAATCATGGTATTGTTCTTCGTATGATATTACTTAGGTAAAATTTTGAGGATGTGTTTTTGTAGCATCCCTAGTAAATAAAGAATATGAAACTTCCATATTTATTAATATTCGTGAATAAAATGTTAATATTAATTTAAAGGGAATGCTATGTTCGATGGCGTACCCAATACGCAACAATGAGTTTCTTTGAAATCATATGTTGTAGACTAATAATAGAATAATATTATTTTAAATGGTAGTTAATTACTAGCCATTGTAATGGAGGTAATTAACATAACTGACTACAAAATTATTATATACGTTTTGTAAATATTTTTTTCAATTACCCAAATAAATGATAGAGGTTTAAAAATGAAAATAAATCCAATTTTAATAATAAATATTGAAATATTATTTAAAAGGTCGATTAACCACCTTTTGATGGCGAACCCCTTTTAAAAATACTTTTTTTTTCAATTTTATATGTTATAAAATCCTTCTTTTGAATCAGGACATCAAAATGTACTTTGTGTAAATGTTTGTTATTTTTCTGATAATGTTAATTTTAGTGACAAATGTTTTATTTTAATTCAAAACATCCTTTTAATATAATTTATTTATATTGTTAGATTATCTTTTTAATTGGGTTTAAAGTGTAGTTAATTTATATTTTTACCATTTAATCCAATGGTGGTTATTGGAATAAATTTCACTTTGATATTGGACATAAACAAGTGTAAATCATTTGATAGATATTATTTCATAAAAACATGCTATTTGTTTTGAAATATGAAATTAATTATAAAATTAATTAATGAAAATTATATGTTTAGAATTTGGAAAAATTGAAATCATTTTTTAATTTGGAATAACAAATTAACTTTGGATAAATTTTTGGTATTTTCTGAATAATGTTCATTTTTAATGAATAGTGAAAAATATAGTATTTTACTAGAAAACTTCTTTTTCATATAATTTAATTATATATTTAGATTTTTATTTGAATTGGTATTAAAGTTTAATTTTGTTATGTTTTTATCACTTAATACAATGATGTTCATTGGAAGTAATTTTACTCTTCAATTGGATGTAAAAACTAATCAATCTTTTGATAAATTTTATTTCTTATAAACTCATCTTTGTTTTTGACGACATGAATTATTTTTAAATTGACTACTGCAATTTTTGTGTTTGTAATTTGGTATATTGGATTACATATTTTTAATCTGAACGTCCACATTATGTAATTAAGACTCTTTCGTTAATGTACATTATGAATAGTAATAATGGTAATTATCTTTAATTATCATGATAAATTAGTAATCGGGTAGTTATGGGTAATAAAATAATATCATAATAATATAAAATGACCCCAACCTGTGTCCAAATATTCTTTTTTGAGTCATTACTGACCATGGTAATCTTTTTACTGAACTTGAGAGCCCATGGAGTCACATGGGTGTAATAGTGACATTTATGACATTATTTTTTTTAAAAAAAAGATAAATATAACAAAGGTTTGTATATCCTTTATAAAAAAAATTAACGTTGTTTACATAAATGTTCTATTAGAAAATAAATATTAATCAGAAATATAAAAATATTTCCTAAATCATGGTATTCTTTTATAATATTTTTACATTAATGAATTAAATATAATTATGACACCATGATGATGCAGTGATTACCTCATTAATGAATGATTTCAATAAAATGAAAATATAAGGTAAAATCTAAGACATATACTTATCAAAAACCTATTTGATGGGTTTATTTAGAACTCTTATCACCTTATCCTTGAAATATATCCTTTCAGGACCTTTAAAATCAAAAAATCATTTTATAATAAAGTCGCATTTTAAAACATTACAAAAGTGACCCTCCTCCCTCTTATAAAAGACCCCCACCACTACCCCCTTACCCACACCTATCAAGAACTTGGATCATCCACACTCTAATCAAATTATCTCTCCACATCCCTCTCATACTCCTAGAATCCACACTGTGGGCAGAAGTCTTTCTAAGGAAGCTTTTGGGTCAAATCAAAAAAAGTTACCCGATTTAGAGGTAATGTCTTTTCTCGAGTTACTTTGTTTTATTTTCCTTATTCACTCAAAACTATATTCTTATTATTTTATCCCATAATAACACCATTATCCTAATTATACTAGGATTTTTTTTGATAGAGATTATACCTACACTTACACACACCACCGTCTAATGCTTGACGAACATATTGTTTCTACGGGTGATGAATTACTAGCTCACGAAACGATGATTGTTCAATCTTATTTTAAAACCCTTAATGGGGCACATTATGATGTCACTGTATTTATATATGATATATATGGTATTTATTTCCTTCTATATGCTTTGAAATTTTATTTTTAAATCACATCCTTATGCTTTCCATGTTGTGGAACTACAATAATTTCATCTAAGGAAATGTGGACTACCGCCCCCTCATGTAATGTGACTAGTTCATGCCAAACATGAAATTTATAAATATTTTCATTAATGAACATATTTTACCTATATAACATATATATCATACTGGAATTATAATAAGTATGTCTCATTTAGTTTTAATTACCTTAATATGACAATGAAATGAAAGTAGTGTTAATGCGTAGGTACGACCTACCGTCTTGATGAAGGGTGCATTTCATTTTTATCTCCAAATCTCATGGAATAGTATAAAATAAATATATACTTCATATATATGATATGTAAATTATTATTACCATTTTGGAGATGATATACTTACATCTTCATGGGTAATTCTTTTCAATCATGTTCATTGTTGACTCATGTACCGAACATCGACAAAACGTATGATATGAACTCACATTATTAAATAATTAATATAACATGATAATTTGTGATATGAATTAAATAATAAAATTTAAAGGAATCAGTTAAGCAATTGTAAATTGAAAAAATATTATTATTCAGGAATATAATGAAACGAACAAGGCAAGTCGTACTTGAGGTAAGCGGATTTCTTATCTCACTTTTAATTCCCTGAGAATTCCATGGTTCGCCAATTATTTATTTCATTTGGTGTATTGTGCAATTAAATTTGATATATATTATCATGATTCAATTTATATTCATGGTATTATTTTATCCATTTGGTTCTTATTATCTTTGGTCAAATGACTCGATTTATTACAATGAGGTATAGAGTTTGTATCTCACTTTTTATTCCTGTGACAATCATGCTATATTTTCCATTATCTCCTTGGATTGGTGTATGTACTTCACATTATTCTACTATTTCTATAATATAGTCTTGTTTATGGGTATTTACATCAACATTGTATAGTCCTCCTTTCATGGGGTGTGTGTTTCGAATGTTAGCCAAATTGGTAAGGGAACCTATCACCCTCTTCTTTTTAAAAGACTTTTTTTGATAGGTATTTTAATTTAAATCTTCTTATGTTGGGATATGTTCTTATATATCCTTATTACTATAAATTTTATGTCCATGTGATGACATACCCTTACTATCTATCATCAACTCATTTTTTGAATTTTAAAGTGACGTCGTTTGGCTGTTGAATTTCTGAAAGGGAACTTCTTAACCCAATTTCATTTCTTTGGGATAAACCTATACTTCTTGATTATGTCGTGATATGAATATGTGTGGATGACATCAGATTTATGTACACTCAATATCCACTTATATTGAGTTGATTTATATTTTTGACACATAATTTTGTAATTGATTTATCATTAATCTAACGATACCGTCTTCGTAAGGGACTTCGTCTCAATCTCCTTTCATTGAGGCACACATCCATTTATATATGAATTTCATTAATTAGTTGTATAATAAACCATTTTGACTTTTAATTTCATTCAAAATGAATATTTTTACCTGAAGCGTTTTACTTAACGACAAAAGGAATGTTTTTTTCTTACGTATGCGGCGACAATGACTTCTCTGTCGTCGTGACCACTATTTGTGTTTCGACTTCCTCTATAAGCCACAACTATTTTTTAAATGAAAAATAAATATCATGTTTTAATATTCTATTATTTTGGTATTGAAAATGGTTTTGATAATGTTTTGTTTATATCAATTTGTTATATTGATATCTTGTGATTGAAATGTGGAAATGTTATGTTTCTTTTATGCAAGTTTTATGTGAAACGATTATGTTATGGTTCTTGGGAATTTTTTATGAAGTTGGGTGGTTCCATGATAAAATAAGGGTGGGTGAGTCTGAGATAGATTTACAATTCATTGAGTAATGCGAAGGAGTTAAACACTAGGGTTTCTCCGAATAGATTTAGGGAATATACTGTTATGGTATTCCAAACGTAACCATAAGGGTCACTCCCTATGTAAGAATGTTATGAATGCCTCAATTTACCTTAGTGTCTTATGATTTCTATGAGTTATTCATAAATATTATGATTTCATGAGGTATGTTAAAGTGATTATGTTTTGTGAGTAATGTATGATTTCATTGATTCTTATATATACATGGACTAGTGTTTTCTTTTCGTATTTTTATATCCATTACTGAGCAATTTATGATCATCCCATGTTTTTGAAATGTTTTTCACATGACATAAAGTAGAATATGGTCAATGATTGGATCAATGATATGTCATGTTATCTAAAACATGGAACTAGACATGACTCTTTTGTTAAAGTGTTTTTATTTTGTAAAAAAAATGGAAACATTGTAGATGTGTCTAGTTTGTAATCTTTGAGATGTAATAGTTATGTCCCAATTCTATAAAAATATAAACCAAAAAATATCCTCAATGTGAATTAATCATTTAATCCATTATTATGTAATTTTTTAATTGTCGGGTCCTTATAGTTGGTATTAGAGGTCAGTTTAGATAACTTTAGAGGTTAGGGTATTAATTAAGCATAAGTTACATTACGATAATGGTTAGAATTTTAGGAAGAGCCATAGTTTTTTTGGATAAAGTGAATGTGTTTATGATAACTTGAATAATTATATCTTAGTATTTACAATCCTTATAAGATATTATATGATGATGTTACTGATATACTCACACTAACATTTTTTGTTTTAGTAAATGGATGGATCTAGCAGGCCCCAAAGTAACAGTGGAAGTGAAGAAAATTGTGACGGTTTTTTGAATGAGAAGCTGAATGATATGGGAGATGAAATAAAAAATTTGTGGTTTTTCTCAACCAACTATCTGGAGTCATGATTGACCACATGAACCTTAGTGATTGTTTTAAGGCATCAATCATATGAGAAACAAATCTATACGGATGTTCAGGTAATAATCATAATGTTAATTATATTCCAAAACCTATTTGTCAATTATGTGGAAAGAAACACATAGGAAAATGTTTCCAAGGGGCATAAAGATTATATAGATGGCGAAATGAAGGTCAAAAAGACATAACCTTACATGGAAAAAAGGAAGCATCTTGTTGAGTCTATGAAAGGGAAAGAATTTCATTCTGAGGGACCAATTGAATGTTTTAAATGTGGTGTGCATGGTCATTATGTAAACATATGTCCTACAAAGAAGTTTCAGTAATGGGATCACCAGGATTGTACAAATATTCATTTACGATTACCAAATTCCATTCAGGTTGAGGATGATGAAACTGGTAGTGACCAATGAAAGGTATGGATTATTTATTAACATATGTTTTCCTATTATTGAAATCTTAGGGTATGATTCATGATTTTTTTGTATTAATGAAGTATTTTATAATAATATGGAAAGGAATGGTTAATGGATCATGAAGAATGTTTAATGTGTATGAAATCAACATATAAGGTATTTAAGAGTTATGGTAGATTTTTGGATGGTGAAATTATTAAAATTATTAAGGATATTTTGAAGAAGAGATTACATTAGAAGACTTTTAATTGTATGTGTAAACATGATGTTTGATATATGAATATTTTATTCAATGAATAATTATCTTTTATTTTGTGGATATAGTAATAAAGAACTGTTTGGGTTTATATGATCCTTGAATTTGAGGTAATTACAAGTTAATACTTTTTGATGCAAAACGAAAGTTATTAGATAACCTTTGTGGTTAAAATATTTTATGGTTATTATTGATCAATTTATCTCTTTATGGGAATGTTTTAAAATTATATAGTTTTTAAAAGGGACAACACGCAAACCGTGTGAAAGCCCGTGGTATCGGACGAAGCTACGGGAATCGAACCCACAACAAAAGTGTGACTGGTATTTATTTCCTACCACTGGACTACGTGATATACTTGGATAGTATGACTAATTTTTTTTAGTTAGATGAACTTATGAATCAGGAATAAGTTGATTTTGGGTTATCTATGGCAATGATTAACCTATTATGGAGGACATGTGATTAGGTTAATTACTTTTTAGTATGAGACTTTAAGAGTAACTGATGTTATTTGGAGATAAATGTTAAGAATTATCCTAGAAGATGATGTGATTACGTCCTTCTGAGATTTGGGTTTCAATTTTAGTTTGGTTTACATTGAATAAATTTATGGTTATCTGTTTATTTAATGGTCTTTCTTGAACCTTTGGTTCTTTTTGTTGAATTTTCAGAATTAAGAGTAGTATTTATTTTTATAAAGGTTCATACTTTTTGGAGATTATATGTTCTTGTACTAATCATTTTGGTTTCAGATGATGTATAAATAAAAGGGAAATATATAGTTATCCTTTTGTGGATTATGTGATTCTCTAAAAGATGATTCTTGTACTTTTGATGTGACCAAGTCTTTTTGAATGCTCATCATTTGGAGAAAAGATTAGTTTTGGTAGAAACTTATTAAAGGATGAAACACTACTTGAAGGTAAGTATATTTCCTTATTTTTTTATTATAGGAAGTAAATTAATTCCTCAAAATTATAAAAATGAATGTAAAAAAACATTGTTGGTTTACGTTTCCTACTGGTTAATCAAAGACCATTTATACACATCACATGTATGTGATTTTCTTGTGGTTAAATTTCTCCTAATCATGTTTTCTATCACCCTCCATCAGAAATTGACCCTTGGTTTTCTCCTATATATCCATTTTTTCATGGAATCCTTGTATGGGTTATTTCAGGTGACCATTGTACTACTTTATCTTTCTTTTAATGTGATAATTTTATTTACACTTTTTCCGATGTGGGGCTTTCAATAAAGTTTCAGAGGCCAATTTTAAAATATCGAGGACCCAATTCCCAAAAGGGGAGAAGGATGTAACATCCCAAGTAAATAAAAAAATATGTCATTCCTATATTTATTAATATTTGTAAATAAAATGTTAATATTACTTTAAATGAAATTCTATGTTTGATGGTGTACCCAATACACAACAATGAGTTTTTTTTGAAATCTTACGTTGCACACAAATGATATAATAATATAATTTTAAATGGTAGTTAATGCCTAGCCGTTGTAATGGCAGGAATGAACAGAACTAAGTACATAATGATTATATATGTTTGTTAAATATTTTAACAATTACACAATAAATGATAGAGGATTAAAATGAAATTGAATCCAAATTTAAGAATAAATATTGTAATATACATTAAAAGGCCATTTACCCGATTTTTGATGGAGAATCCTTTTGAAAACTACTTTTTGTCAATTTTATATGTTATAAAATCCTTATTTAGAATTGGGACATCAAAATTTACTTTGTGTAAATGTTTCTTATTTTTTAGATAAAGTTCATTTTAGTTAAAAATGTTGTATTTTAATTAAAAACCTCATTTAAATCTAATTTATATATATGGTTACGTTATATTTTTAATTGTATTTACAGTGTAGTTAAAATATATTTTTACCATTTAATCCAATGGTGGTCATTGGAATTAATTTCACATTGAAATTGGACATAAACAAGTGTCAATATTTTGATAGATATTGTTTCGTAAAAATACGCTCTTTGGTTTGACAACGAGAATTAATTTTAAAATTAATTAATGAAACTTATATTTTTTTAATTTGGTAAAATGGACATCATTTTTTAATTCTGAATATCAAATTTATTTTTGATAAATTTTTGGTATTTTCTCACAAATGTTCATTTTTAATGAATAGTGAAAAATACTGCATTTTACTACAAAATTGTTTTTTCATGTAATTTAATTATATTGTTAGATTGTATTTTTAATTTGTTTTAATGTTTAATTGAATCATGTTTTTATCACTTAATACAATTATGTTAAATTTAATTAATTTCACTTTTCAATTGGATGTAGAGACCCGAAGATTGACGTACAAGGACATTACATTACTTTTGCAGAATACTTATTACATAAGAAAAACACACACACAAGGACCGTAATAGTTTAGTGTCTTCGGAAAATCGGAACGTAATCTTCTAATCATGGTGAAAGATCTTCAAAATCTCCCATAAAGATCTTTCGTTTTTTTCTTACCTATAACCTTTCTTTATATCCTGGGGAAAAAACATAAAAGGGTGAGCTCAAATGCTCAGTAAGGGTAAACAAAAGAAATATCAATCACATCATATTCATAAGAACATAACTTTTGGAAATCTTAACCAGCAAAAGAGAGGATAATTTCATAACATGAGATAAATCATAGTAGTGAAATGAAATCCCAATAATCATAACATAAAACATGAAACTATGTGGCATACACACATAATCATAGAGAATCATTTCTTGTTAGTCAAGACTCATTGCCAAGACTATCTTAGTGGACAAAGTCCCTTTCTGAACCGAGTCACCCTCGTTTCAGTCCTGTTTCACTGAACCGGTATAACCTACCGTTCCAGCAATGTCTATCTCATGAGATATAAAATCTTTACCCAATGCATTGGAGGGACATATAGGTCCCACCCATCTCATAATGAAACCATTCTTATGTGTGCCACAAAATCGTAAATCATACATCATTGCATAACCTATGTAATAAAAATGGGAATCTTAAACATCGTGACATCATCAAACAATTCATATAAGATAAAGGAATTCATAAAAATAATTCCATAACAATATAATCAAATCAATGTAATAATAGGGATAGAAACAGAACCCTATATTATCTTATATGGAAAATAATTTTGATAAAACACTTGAACTCCATTCTTGAGGAAAATATCCTTTCTACTTCAATGACATTTTACTTTTTTAACATGTCATTCAATATTAAACTAAAAGAAGTTGTTTAAAAATAAACTTGAAAACATGTAAAGGAAGCTTCTTGGAAATAATGTTTTAAAAATCCATTCATGCCGTATAAGTTAAAAAACATTCTTCTCGTACTTTTGTAGGAAAAGTCAAAAAAAGTACCTCGTACGAAAAATGACAAAAGATTCCTTTCATATCTTTTACTAAAAACTCAACAAATGGTAAAATAGGATTTAAAAAAATTGTAGGTAGATGGAAATAATATTACATATTGAGGAAACATGGATGTGGATGATAAAATACATCCCAGTAAATACCAAAGTATAAACAATCTCGGATAAAGATGAGATTGTGATATTTCCATTACCTTATGTCCAATATGATTTGTACGTATCCGAACCTCCTGTATAATGATTTAAATAATGTTATTAACTTATTACAGAATAATATTCATTGTTATGATATCATATATGGTTCACTTATGACTTTATATTACCCGCTCTTTTGTAAATTCCATGTTAAAGAACGTTTTGGGTAAAATCGTTTCATTTTTCGTAGGTGTTTGAACTTGTTTTTCTTGATATTATTATTACTTATATCATGATTTACTTAGTTCCAGAATATAAAACATGATTTATATATCATATATATTCAGTATATATATAGATATAATAAATAGATAAATTAAATGAAACACACCGTTCATGGAGACGGTAGTCCGTACGTACGCATGAACGTTGTTTTCCTTTCCTTATTGTCTTGAATGGAAGTAAGTAGATGACATAAATATATATATACATAAATACAGTAGATTTACCATGTAATATATTTCAATATTTTTCATTATATATACTTTATAATCATTCTGGAATGGTAAACATGGATAATGAATCTCATCGCGTCGTGGAGATGGTAGTCCGTACGTATGCACGAGTGATGATATAATTCCCATGGCCGTGGAATTGTGTTGAAGTGTATTTATACTATTTCAGTATCAATATAACTTTATAATAATCATATATATTTACTAATTACACCATTATACCCATCCAATTAAGGTGGTGGCAGAAAATAGATTACACCACGGCGTGGAGACGGTATTCCGTACGTACGCACGCGCGATGATTTCCTTTTTCTGTAGGACAGATAGAAGGTTAATTAGAGTCGTTTTATATTTATAATAACATATCAGTATATAAGAAATACTGATGTTATTACTTTACCATGAAACAACTAATGAATAAGAAGTTGAAGAAGAAAAAAATTGAAAAAGATCGGTAATGGATATTACCTCTTTTTGACACCCCTTCACTTAACCTCCAGTTAAATAACTGAGGATGGTCTTGGAAGAAGCCCAGGACCTCTAGGATGATACTAAGGAAGTGGAGAAGAGATTTTGGCAGGGTTTTTCTGAGATTGAATGCTCAAATTTATGTGAGGAGGAGAGGGAGGAGGTGCCCTTTTATAAGGGAGGAGAGGGGCACCTTAGGAAAATCTCAAAATATTATTTTATATTAAGGTCATATTCGGTTTATAATGGTTCCAAAGGGTCTTATTTCGAAGCTAAAGTGGGGATGGGTCTAAAGAAACTCATCCAATATGATTTATACAAGTTTAGGTTCCTATTTTAACCTTATCATTTAGATTTAACATTAAGTTAAATATGTTTACTTTTACCATTTCTTCTTGTGTTCTTATAATATAAGGTTAATAAACTTACCATAACAAGCCAAAATAACCCCAAGTTGTTTATTATAAATATATCTATCCTTATCTATGTAATTTTGCCGAACCTTAGATTTTTAGGAATTAAATAACAATTAATAATATAATATTTGTTTTAAAAACTAATTTATGTCAATTTTGACACTATTTGGTACATAATTTTTATGAAATTCATAAAAGAATGATAAGTTAGAACCAAGTTACTTATATCAACAATAACATGTCATAATAACCTATAAAATTAATTTAAGTCATATAAAGTCTAAAATTAAATTTATTTTTGCATTTATAACATCAATTATGTCAATATTTCATTAATATGACAATTACTGCATCATCTTTGTGTCATAATAAATGATAATTATTTAATCCCTAAAAATATGAATAAATTCCTATGATGTACATAATTGTATTAGATTTCTGTAGACTATTCATGTTCAATGTTTCATGAAGTTTATCACTAGATTAAAATTATTATACTTATAAGATTTAAGAAAGTGACATGTTGTCACATTCTTTGGTTTTAATAATAATTAAATTATTTTCATGGAAAAAAGTCCATAAAATGAATCTAATCAAACCCTTAGGTTACATTGGTCTACATTTAGCCATCCAATAGGTTTTTTAAAAGTATTTGGGTAATTTTATAATCTTATATTTACCCTTAATTACACGATTTACCTTTAACTATAGTAAATAAAATTTACCGTAGTTACTATTCACAATGCCCAAAAAATAAAAAGTGGCTTATTAACATAATTTGGACCCACTAATTCAAAATATGGAATCTATTTTTCGAAATTCAATACACAAAAGATGAAGAAATTAAATTAAAATTAATCCCATTGTCGAAAGAAAATGAGTTTTTCTTTAAAACATTGCAAAAGATTGAATTGATTTAACCTATGAAATCAAGGTAAAATCAATGCTAATGACATACATTATATTAAATGGTAAAAATATATTCTATTTATAATTTAAAACCATTAAATATTATAATTTAACTAAATAAGATATTACGATGAAGAAAGTTGTTTTTAATTAAAATATAGCGTGCTTTTACTATTCATTAAAATATGAAAGTTATCGGAAAAATATCAAAACTTTATCTAATGTGAAGTTTTATATCCTAATTCAAAAGAAGAATTTTATTTTTTCTAATTTATCTTATAAACATGTCAAAAAATAGATTTAAAGTGGGTGCTCCATTAAAAGGCGGCCAAACTGCATTTTTTGAAAAATACTTATTTTACCCGAAAAATTTATTTTGTTCTTATACCATGTTCTAGAAATGTGTAAGATGAATAATAATGTTATAAAATTAAAAATTTAGTTAACACTATTCATAACAGCTAGTTCATAACAATATTATAATAATATATCGTTGTTTAGAAAACCCAATATTGTGTACAACTCACACTATCGAGGAAGGTCGTGATTGCGTGTAATGCAAGCCATGTCATGGTTGTGTGTTGCACAAGAATCCTTCGTTGTTTCGTATAACAGAATCCAAACATATTTCATTTATACATTGAATATATATATATATATATACTCAATGTTGCGTAAAATAACTATTATCAAAATTGTGTGTAACACGATCCAAGAATAGTGTTGCGTATACTGCAAGCTAATACGGCGTTGCGTATAGCGCAAGGTAATCTTGTTGTAGCACAAGACATTAATGAAATTAAAATAATATTTTTCATAAAGTCTCGGGGTGTTACATTCTACCCCCCTTAAAATGAATTTCGCCCTCGAAATTCATCGGGGTTATAAATGGTTTACTACTCGAAAGTTTGTTTAATAGAAACCCACATCGTAAAAAGGAATACCAAAACATGGCTTTTAAAAACTAAAGTATGAAATGTAACGGTTACCCAAATTAACTCATCATGGGGTTTCCACGTAGGAGAACATAGGTGAAAATATGGATATGGAAGAAAAATCTAACCATCATGTTCTGATGGAGAGTGGTAGAGAACATGGCTATAAAAAAGCCAACAATCATAAAGCTATTGATTTGTGATGATCTATGGTACCATCTGATTAATCGGATATAAGGGAACTAGGACAAAATTTTTGGTTTTCATGATCATTTCCCTGAAGTTGATGAATTAAAAGAAATACTTTCATTATTTTGGTACAATCTCACTGTTGTTCTTGAATTGAACAATTTCCACCTCTTCCCTTAATGAAATTAAGTTGAATTTGTTATTTGTGATGTGTTAGCAGATCATGTGATAGAATGATGGGTCATTCCATCTCTTTCAAACAATAGGTTAGCAAAAGTTATAAGTCCATCTTATGGTTAGATTAATCGTATATGGTTCCAAAAATGAACTTATACTTCATATATCATACCGCTTAATAAAATAAAACTAGTTTATACTAACCAGGGACTTCCTGTAGGCCAGTGGTAGACGATAAAGGCCAGTCGCACTTCAGTTGTGGGTTCGATTCCCACGGCCTTGTCCGACGCGATGGGCTGTCCCCGTCCTGCAGGTTGTCCTTTTTCTAAAATTATATTACTATAAAATCCCATCAATAATACTAACTTATGTCCAACATAATCCATTCCAATCTTTAGGCTTATCCATAATACTGCAGTCGACTCTCAGAGATTTAATACCATCGTTGATCCCCATATATCATAAGATATATCTTGTTGGTCACATTCCAAACATTCAAAGGCCTTAATCTTGTACTCTCTTGAATACCCATTGAACCTTATTGAAAACATGAGTGATGTTAAAAGTTAACTCTTTCCACATACCAAAATCCTCAAAATTCTATATATCAAACCACGATATCACTTAGTCTTTATATCAATCATGAGCTCATGAATACTATCAAACATTTCATTTTCTCCTTATCCCTTCATTATGCGCATATCATCTACTTTCCAAAATATTTGAATCACTTTTCCTGGTTACCGGTACCATAAAATTATTGAAAACCACAATAGACCAATACATAAGTATTTCAATACACCATAAAAGTACCTCAGCAACAGTATTCTTGAATACCAATACATAAACACGCCAGTCCATCCACTTCAATGATTGTCCTGGAATAAGTCCTTCTTTGATTTAGAAATATCTTTTTAGGTCAGGGCATTGAGTTGGGTAATGCCCATGTTCTCCGCAAATAAGACATTGAACTCCATAATAGTCTGTCACTCTATGACCCTTTTCTCCACACAGATAACCTCGGTCCCTCCGTT
Source organism: Viscum album (assembly GCA_963277665.1). Lineage (NCBI taxonomy): Eukaryota > Viridiplantae > Streptophyta > Magnoliopsida > Santalales > Viscaceae > Viscum > Viscum album. The sequence goes on along the minus strand of OY728134.1, from coordinate 1,221,432,129 downwards.
TGAGGTATTCCTCAAGGTTCTTCTTCCCTTCTTTAGAAATCTCAATCTTCCTTTCTTTATGCTCCTCAACATGCGAACATGAATAATAGTTTATCTTCCTATTCTTTGATGAATTAGGCATACCACTAAATTTCTCCTTGTTAATCATATATCACGATGACTGATTCGGCATAATCACAATATCTTTCTCTCTAGTAATTACACAATTTTGTTTCTCATAGTCACCAATTTGTCCATTGGATTCAATGTTAACCGAATTCCTTCTGGTTCCCTCCATTAACTAAAACACAAAAAGAATCTTGTGAGAGGAAAAAATCATGCTAGAGAAAAAAAAATAGTAAAGGAGGAGTACCCTAAATATCTAACATCTTAGGTTAAATTCTAAGATAGTTACTATAGTTCTAGGACTATAGCCTATACGTATACTTATCCTTAGGGACATCCCTAGACATACCTTAGAAATATCTCTAGGGATCTCACTAACGTTCTCACATCCTAGTTTCCAAAGGTTGACTAAACCTTTCCTCTGATACCAATTGTAGAGACCCGAACCTTGACGTACAAGGACATTACATTACTTTTGCGGAATACTTATTACATAACAAAAACACACACACAAGGATCGTAACAGTTTAGTGTCTTTGGAAACTCGGACCGTAATATTCTAATCATGGTGAAAGATCTTCAACATCTCCCATAAAGATCTTCATTTTTTTTATTATCTAAAACCTTTATTTATATCCTGGGGAAAAGAAAACATAAAAGGGTGAGCTCAAATTCTCAATAAAGGTAAAAAACATAAATATCAATCACATTATATTCATAAGAACATAACTTTTGGAAATATTAACCTACAAAAGAGAGAATAATTTCATATCATGGGATAAATCATAGTAGTGAAATGTAATCTCAATAATCATAACATAAAACATGAAACTTTGTGTCATACACACATAATCATAGAGAATCATTTCTTGTTATTCAAGACTCATGGCCAAGACTATCTTAGTGGACAAAGTCCCTTTCTGAACCGAGTCACCCTCGTTTCAGTCCTGTTTTCACTGAACCGGTATAACCTACCGTTCCAGCCATGTCTATCTCATGAGATATAAAATCATTACCCAATGCATTGGAGGGAGATATAGGTCCCACCCATCTCATAATGAAACCATTCTTATGTGTGCCACAAAATCGTAAATCATACATCATTGCATAACCTATGTAATAAAAATGGGAATCTTAAACATCGTGACATCATCAAAAAATTCATATAAGATAAAGGAATTCATAAAAATTATTCCATCACAACATAATCAAATCAATGTAATAATAGGGATAGAAACAGAACCCTGTATTATCTTATATGGAATATAATTTTGATAAAACACTTGAACTCCATTCTTGAGGAAAATATCCTTTCTACTTCAAAAACATTTTCCTTTTTTAACATGTCATACAATTTTAAACTAAAAGAAGTTCTTTAAAAATAAACTTGAAAACCTGTAAAGGAAGATTCTTGGAAATAATGTTTTAAAAATCCATTCATGCCATATATGTTAAAAAAACATTCTTCTCGTACTTTTGTCGGAAAAGTCAAAAAAAGTACCTCGTACGAAAAATGACAAAAGATTCCTTTCATATCTTCTACTAAAAACTCACCAAAGGGTAAAATAGGATTTAAAAAATTGTAGGTGGATGGAAATAATATTACATATTGAGGAAACATGGATGTGGATGATAAAATACACCCCAGTAAATACCAAAGTATAAACAATCTCGGATAAAGATGAGATTGTGATATTTCCCTTACCTTATGTCCGATATGCTTTGTACGTATCCGAGCCTCCTGTATAATGATTTAAATAATGTTATTAACTTATTAAAGAATCATATTCATTGTTATTATATCATATATGGTTCACTTATGACTTTATATTACCCGTTCTTTTTTAAATTCCATGTTAAAAAAGAGTTTTGGGTAAAATCGTTTCATTTATCGTAGGTGTTTGAACTTGTTATTATTGAAATTTTTATTACTTATATCATGATTTACTTACTTCCAGAATATAAAAAATGATTTATATATCCTATATATTTAGTATATATATAGATATAATAGATAGATAAATGAAATGAAACACACCGTTCATGGAGACGGTAGTCCGTACGTACGCATGAACGCGATTTTCCTTTCCTTATTGTCTTGAATGAAAGTAAGTAGATGACATAGATATATATATACATAAATCCAGTAGATTTACCATGTAATATATTTCATTATTATTCATTATATATATTTTATAATCATTCTGGAATGGTTAACATGGATAATGAATCTCATCGCGTCGTGGAGACGGTAGTCCGTACGTATGCACGAGCGATGATATCGTTCCCATGGTCGTGGAATTGTGTTGAATTGTCTGTATAATATTTCAGTATCAATATCACTTTATAATAATCATATATAGTTACTCATTACACCATTATACCCATCCAATTAAGGTGGTGGCGGAAAATAGATTACACCACGGCGTGGAGACGGTATTCCGTACGTACACACGCGCGGTGATTTCATTTTTCCATAGGATGGATAGAAGGTTAATTAGAGTTGTTTAATATTTATAATAACATATAAGTATATAATAAATACTGATGTTATTATTTTACCATGAAACAACTAAAGATGAAGAATTTGAAGAAGAAAGAAATTGAAAAAGATCGGTAATGGATATTACCTCTTTTTGACGCGCCTTCACTTAACCTCCACTTAAATAAGTAATGATGGTCTTTGAAGAAAACCAGGACCTCTAGGATGATGCTAAGGAAGTGGATAAGATATTGTTTCAGGGATTTTCCTAGATTGAATGCTCAAATTGATGTGAGGAGGAGAGGGAGGATGTGCCCTTTTATAAGGGAGGAGAGGGGCACTTTAGGAAAATCTCAAAATATTATTTTATATTAAGGTCAAATTCGGTTTATAATGGTTCCAAAGGGTCTTATTTCGAAGATAAAGTGGGGATGGGTCTAAATCCTCTCATTCAATAGGATTTATACAAGTTTAGGTTCCTATTTTAACCTTATCATTTAGATTTAACATTAAGTTAAATAAGTTTACTTTTACCGTGTCTTCTTGTGTTTTTATACTATAAGGTTAATAAACTTACCATAACAAGCCAAAAGAACCCCAAGTTGTTTATTATTAATATATATATCCTTATATAAGTCATTTGTCCGAACCATAGGTTTTTAGGAATTAAATAACAATTAATAATATAATATTTGTTTTAAAAAATAATTTATGTCAATTTTGACACTATTTGGTACATGATTTTTATGAAATTTATAACAGAATGATAAGTTCGAACAAAGTTACTTATATCAACAATAACATGTCATATTAACCTATAAAATTAATTTAAGTCATAAAAAGTCTCAAATTACATTTATTTGGTCATTTATAACATCAATTATGTAAATATTTCATTAATAAGACAATTACTACATCATCTTTGTGTCATAATAAATGATAATTATTTAATACCGAAAAATTATAAATAAATTCCTATGATGTAGATAATTGTATTATAGTTCTGGATACTATTCATGTTCGAAGTTTCAGGAAGTTTATCACTAGATTAAAATTATTATACTTATAATATTTAAGAAAGTGACATGTTGTCACATTCTATGGTTTTAATAATAATTAAATTATTTTCATGGACAAAAGTCCGTAAAATGAATCTAATCCGACCCTTAGGTTATATGGGTCTATTTTTAGCCATCCAATAGGATTTTTCCAAGTGTTAAGGTAATTTTATAATCTTATATTTACCCTTAATTACCCGATTTACCTTTAACTATAGTAAATAAAATTTACCGTAGTTACTATTCACAATGCCCAAAAAATAAAAAGTAGCTTATTAACATAATTTGGACCCACTGATTCCAAATATGGAATCCATTTTTACAAATTAAATACACAAAAGATGCAAAAATTAAATTAAAATTAATGCCGTTGTCGAAAGAAAACGGGTTTTTCTTTAAAACATTGCAAAAGATTGAATTGATTTAACCTACGAATTCAAGGTAAAATAAATTCTAATGACATACATTATATTAAATGGTAAAAATATATTCTATTTATACTTTAAAACCATTCAATATTATAATTTAACCACATAAGATATTACGATGAAAAAAATTTGTTTTTAATTAAAATATAGCGTGTTTTTACTATTCATTAAAATATGAAAGTTATCGGAAAAATATCAAAACTTTATCTAATTTAAATTTTTATATCCTGATTCAAAATAAGTATTTTATTTTGTCAAATTGAACTTATAAACATGTCAAAAACTAGATTTAAAGTGGGTGCGCCATCAAAAGGTGGCAAAACTGCATTTTTTGAAAAATACTTATTTTACCCGAAAAATTTATTTTGTTCTTATACCATGTTCTAGAAATGTGTAAGATGAATAATAATGTTATAAAATTAAAAATTTAGTTAATACTATTCATAACGGCTAGTTCATAACAATATGATAATAATATATCGTTGTTTAGTAAAACCCAGTATTGCGTACAACACACACTATCGAAGAAGGTCGCGATTGCGTGTAATGCAAGCCAAGTCAGGGTTGCGTGTTTCACAAGAATCCTTATTTTTTTCGTATAATAGAATCCAACCATATTTCATTTATACATTGAATATATATATATATATACTCAATGTTGCGTAGAATAACTATTATCAAAATTGTGTGTAACACGATCCAAGAATAGTGTTGCGTATACTGCAAGCTAATACGGTGTTGCGTATAGAGCAAGGTAATCTTGGTGTAGCACAAGACACTAATAAAATTAAAATAATATTTTTCATAAAATCTCGGGGTGTTACATTAGATGTACAGATAGGACAATCTTTTGATAAATTTTACTTCTTAAAACCCTGTCTTTGGTTTGGACAACGAGAATTATTTTTAAATTAATTACTACAATTTCTGTGTTGGGAATTTGGTAAAATGGATCCTATATTTGGAATCATAAGGTCCAAATGTTGTAATTGATAATCTTTTTTTGGACATTATGAATAGTAATGACGGTAATTATCTTTAATTATCGTGATTAATTAGTAATCGGGTAGTTAAGGGTAATAACATAATATCATGATAATATAAAATGAACCCAAAATGTGTGAAAATCCTCTTGTTTGAGTAATTTCCGACCATGTGAAGCTTTTTGGAGTCACATAGGTGCAATAGTGACATTTATGACATTATTTTTTAAAAAGAAGATAAATATAATAAAGGTTTGTATATCCTAAGTAAAAAAATTTAATTTTGTTTAAATAAATGATATATTGGAGTATAAATTGTCATTGGAAATATAAAAATATTTCCTACATCACGGTATTTTTTATAATTTTTAGAAATTAAATAAATAAATTTATTTATGACACCATGATGATGTAGTGATTACCTCATTAATAAACGATTAAAATAAACTGAAAAGATAAGGTAACATCTAAGATATATATTAGTTTAAAACTATTGTATGGGTGGAAGTCTAACCATTATCACCTTATCCTCGATATATATCATTTTGGGACCTTTAAAATCCGATAATCATTTTATAATAATGTTATATTTCAAGACTTTTCAAAAGTGACTGTCCTCCCTCTTATAAAGGGCCCCCACCTCTACACCCCTAACCGCACCTCTCAAGACCTTGGCTCATCCATAATCTACTAATAGTATCTCTCCACATCCCTCTATTACTCATAGAAGCCTCACTTTGGGCAGAAGGATTTCCAATGAATCCTTCAGCTCAAATCAAAAAGTGTTACCCGATTTAGAGGTAATGTCTTCTCTCAAGTTAGTTTATTTTATTTTACTTCTTCACACTACACAATCTTATTATTATTTTATCCCATAATAACTCAATTATCCTTAATATACTATGATGTTTTTATGATAAGGATTCTACCAACACATACAAACACCTCCGTCTAACGGTTAAAGAACATATTGTTTCTGTGGGCGGCAAATTACTGCCTGAAAAATGATTATTGTTCAATCTTCTTTTAACACCTTTCATAGTGAAAATTATGACATCACTATATTTATACATGATATATATGTTACTAATTTCTTTCAATATGTTTCTTAATTTTATTTTTAAATCACATCGTTATGATTTTCAGGTTGTGAAACTATGATAATTTCATCTGAGGAAATGTGGACTACTGCCCCTCATGTGATGTGACTAGTTCGTGCAAAACACGGAACTTATAAATAATGTAATTAATTAACTTATGTTACCTATATAAAATATATATTATACTGGAATTATAATATATATATGTCTCATTTAGTTTTAATTCCTGTAATATGACAAAAAATGATTGTAGCATTTATGCGTACGTACAGCCTACCTTCTCCATGAACGGTGCATTTCATTTATATCTTCAAATGTCATGTAATAGATTAAAATTATTATATACTGGATATATATTATATTAAAATCATTAATACCATTCTGGTGATAATATACTTACAACTACATGGGCAATTCTTTTCAAACATGTTCAGTGTTGACTCATGTACCGAACATCGACAAAACGTATGATATAAACTCCCATAATCAACTAATTTTTATAACATGATAATATGTGATATTAATTGAATAATAAACATTAAAGGAATTACGTAGGAAATTATAAATTGACCAATGTTTATTATTCAGGAATATAAAGAAATGAACAAGTCAAGTCGGACTTGAGGTAAGGAGATTTCTTATCTCACTTTTAATTCCATGAGATTTCCATTGTTCACCAATTATTTATTGCATGTGGTGTATAGTGTATTTACATTTTAATTATATTATCATGATTATATTTATATTAATGGTATAATGTGACTCATGTGGGTTTTGTTATCTTTTTTCGTATGACTCGATTTATTACATCGAGGTAAGGGGTTTATATGTCACATTTTATTACTGTGAGATTCATGCTATACATTCCACTATCACCTTTTAGTGGTGTATTTACATCCAATTATTCTACTCTTTCTGTAATATAATTTCATTTATGGATATTTACATCAACATTTTATAGTCCTTCTTTCATGGGGTGTATGTTTCGAAAGATAACCAAATCGGTAAGGGAACCTTTCACTCTCTTCTTTTTAAAATACTTCTTTTTGTTAGGTCTTTTAATTTACATATTATTATGTTGGGATTTCTTCTTATATATCATTATTACTATAAATTTTATTTCCAAGTGACGAGATACCCATTTTATCTATCATCAACTCATTTTCTGAATTTTAAAGTGACGCCAGTAGGCTATCGATTTTCTGAAAGAGAACTTCTTAAACCAATTTCAATTATTTTGGTTAAACCACAACATATTGATGATGCCGTTCTATGAATATGTGTGGATGAACTCTGATTTTTTTACACTTAATATCCACTTATATTGAGTGTATTTATATTTTTCACACATAATTATGTAATTGATTTATCCTTCATCTAAGGATGTAATCATTTTAAGGATCTTCGTCTCAATATCCTTTCATTGAGGCATACTAAAATTTATATACAACCTTAATTTATTAGTTGTATAATAAACACTTTTGACTATTAGTTTCATTCAAAATGAATCATTTTTACATTAAGTGTTTTACTAAACAAGAAAAGCAATGTTTTTGTCTTACGTATGGGGCGACAATGAATTCTCTGCCATCGTGACCATTATTTGAGTTTCAGATTCTTCTAAAATCCATAAAATATTTTTAAATGAAAAATAAATATCATGTCTTACTTTTCATATATTTTGGAATTGAAAATGGTTTTGATAATGTTTTGATTATATCATTATGTTTTATTGATATCTTGTGATTGAAATGTGGAAATGTTATGTTTCTTTTATGCTTGTTTTATGTGATACAATTATTTTATGGTTCTTGGGCCATATTTATGAACTTGGGGGATTTTGTGATAAACTAATGGTTGGTGAGCCCGAGATAGCTCTCCAATTCATTGGGTAATGCTAAGGAGTTAAACACTATGGTTTCTCCAATGATATTTAGGGAATATACTGTGATGGGTATTCCAAATGTAACAATGAGGGTTACTGCCTACGTAAGAATGTTATGAATGCCTCAAAATACCTTTATGTCTTATGATTTCAATGATTTAATCATAAATCTTATGATTTCATGAGGTATATTAAAGATCTTATGTTTTATGAGTAATGTATTATTTCATTTATTCTTATGTATACATGGACTAATGTTTTCATTTCGTATTTTTATATCCCTTACTGAACTTTTTATGCTCATCCCTTGTTTTTGAAATGTTTTTCACATGACATAAACTAGAATAGGGTCAAGGATGGGATCAAGGAAATTTCATGCTATCTAAAACATGGAATAATACAGGACTCTTTTGTTCAAGAGTTTTTATTTTGTGAAAAAAATGGAAACAGAGTAGATGTGTCTACTGTGAAATCTATGAGATGTAATAGTGATATCTTAATTATCTAAAACTCTAATCTCGAAAGGATAATCAATGTGAATTATTCATTTAATTCATGATTATGTAATGTTTTACTGTCACGATCCACCTTCACAAAATGGAGGGAAGGGTCAGCAGATTGTCAGGCACTTCCTTATTTATGTTGAAGGAGAGATAATGACCCCTGAAACCGGCCTTCAATAGGTCCCGAAGTGGTGAACAACACCAAGGGTATATAATTACACAATAAATAGAAGGAATTACCATTTTTCTTTTAATAGGACCAGGATATAAGATAGTAAATCCCACAACACCAAAAATTAAAGTGCAAATATAGATGAAAATAAACCCTTCCCATATGCATGTTCAAAGGTAAAAGATACAAGTCACAAAACTCCAAAGGTAAAAAGATACCAAGAAAAAAAAAGAAAACAACAACAGCAACTACCGCAATGGTCCATGATAGTATAGTCCCGCATGATCCCTGAAGTCCTCTTGGAAACCTGAAAGCGGTTTTATATACATAGGGTGAGCATACACGTACACCCAGTAGGGAAAACCAAAGACTCTCGTGCACAAGTGGGGAGGCATGCTAATGCCCTGTAAGTAAAGAGATAACCACGTACGTAGCGAGGGAACTTACCACCCAAGCCTCAACAAGGCACACTACCCAAGTAATGCAAGTCATGTAATGTATAGTAATATAACATCGATGTTTGGGTACCCCGCGACACTTTCCCAGTTGTTATTGAAGACATCTTACGCATCAGACCAATCCCTCCATTCTCATCGCAATCCCACTGCCATACCCCAACCGCACACACCTCGACCACAACCACACATCCCACCCGCAAACACCTGGGCCACAACCACTAACCCGCCCGTAGACACCTGGTCCACAACTGTCGCATGTAACCACGCCTGCAAACACCTAGGCCAGAACAACCACTGCCACGCCTAAAGACAACTGGGCTAGAAGAACTACTTGCACGCCTGAAGAAACCTGGGTCTCATCCTGAAGATACTTTGGAAACCACCTACCCTCACACACCTGGGCCAACCACCACACTACCCTACCTGAAGATTCTTGGGCTAATAATGGAATTCAAGCCATCAAAGCCTGCCCGTAGAGTGTTGGGGTATACTAGAAATGGAGGATAAAAGGAGCTAATAACCATCCACTCATTGGAGTGTTAGAAAAAACACCCTCCCCCATCATGTGGGGGTGTTCGGAACAATGATCTCAACTTGGGTGGGGCACGAATAAGAAACACAAAAACTTCAAGTACATGTATATGTATCAAGCACTCACCCAATCTTGGTTTTTCTTCAGCTAGCCTAATGAACACTATCATTACTATTTATTCATAAGAGAAGAGAACAACACCGATACCCAAGCCATAAATCACATCAAAACAAATCCCCATTTTTCCCATACATGCTTTCATGTTTAGTAATAATGTTTAAATAAGTTTCTGCACTACTGGGAATCTAACAACATAAGCACAAACCAAGGGAAAAGTTGCAGCAAAACAACAATTTAAACATTCACACCCAGTTCTCTTGTAAAAACACATCAAGCGAGAACCCTACAAGTATTGGAACCAAAGCGGGTCAATGTGAGATACTGTCTCAGGATCCCAGAACCTTGAATTACAAGGTTTCACAACAGAAGAGTATCCTACAACAATTCGTGATATAAGCAGAGTAATCACACAACCTAAAAGTATAACAACATGGGATCCCATCCTCACTGACATCACCCCAACAATCTAAGCCCCTATCCAGCCATGGAGGAAACAACCAAACCAATACTACCATCACAAGGCAGACTCAACAGGTATTTTCAGATTTAATAGATTTAACACACTCCATGATTTCAATTCCACTAGGCTTAAACCGGGGTTATCATGGAAAAGGAGTTGATCATGGTGCTTCCAATTTATTTAGCCGAATATACGTAATTAACCAATTTCCTTTAAACATCAAAAGCTTAACAACCAAAATACAATACATTTAAACATAAAAAGGGGTAATTTTTTATTAGTGCATAGAGAAAAATCACCAACAACCATAATTTTCAGTAGGTGTAAGCCCACACAATTCAGAAATCATTAATCATGAAAGAGGAGAAAAACATAGCAGCATCATCGATCACACCCCTCCCCTTCATTCTTTAAAATCCATTTATTATCTTCAATAAATTTTGGTTCATCAAATTCTATAGAAGCAGTAGCGTACCCAGCCCGCAAGATACACATAAAGGAGAAACCAAGGTGAAACCCCTACCTGACGGATCAAGGATCGACATTATGTTCTCGCATGGAAACTCGAAAATAGGAGCAACATGGGTTCGTCTTGTCGTGAGGAAGGGTAATCTGAGCAGGATGATCGAGAAAAGAAACATTGGGAGAAGCCATTGTTTATAAAGTCTGATAAGGACTGAGATACAGCACGCCCGGGATGGTTACGATATGGAGAGAAAAACTCAAAACCGCGTAAGGAGTGGGATCATGGGTTGACCACGCAGGTGGGACACCCCACACATCATTAAAGGGTCCCCACCTTTCACGTCGGTTTAAACTGACGCAAACCTCATGGTTTTTCATTTAAGGGCTATCTCTCGAATCATTTAATTTAAACGGGCATTAATGGGATTTAAAAGGGTTCAAAACATGGTTTAAAAACCAATTAGTTCAAAACAGAGGAACTACTGGAAAACCCGTGGGGGTAGGTGAGAGATACCAGTTACCTAGAGCTACCGGTAGCCGAGAGATATAGGTAGCCAAGGGCCACCGGTACCCCAAGGTCACCGGTAGGCTTGGTCTACTGATAGGCCGAGACTACCTCTAGGAGTCACCGAGAAGTTAGGATGGCCTTCCTAGCCACACAGAACACTTCAAACATCATATTTTTACCAAGTAATGGACCCCAAAACCCAGGGCCATTACATCAGATACTTCTCAACCTATTTTCGTCCCCAAGAATATAATAACAACCCAGAAAAGAGAAAAGTGGGGTCCAAACAACCTCCCCCTAATGATACTTCTCAGAGGAAAACCCTGGAGTTATTTGAAAGCTAGAACCAAACCCTCCCCCTACATCCATGAATACTCCCCCAAGAGCCACATTGATCACACTGTACAACACATGAGTTAGGGAGTCCCCTCATACATGTGATGATATTATCCTCTTTGGGGGGCACTGACTCGCCCGCACGGGTTTAATCACATCAACATTAATGCACCGTGATTAGCAGTCAGGTTTTCCCATCGTCAAACATTAATACACACACACACAAATAATAGGGAATAGATCATCTAATAGCTATGAAAAACAAGCATTTCATATATTAAAGCACAATGTACAATATCTCAAGGATCAAAACAAAACAACAAGGAAGTCAAAACAGCTCTGGGTACTGAACACGTAACTGGTCCTCCCGTTCCAAAGTGCTCTCTTCCAGGCCAAAATTCCTCCACAACGCACGAACCAATGGGATGGTTCGTCCATGAAGCGCATTCTCCTTACGATCCTCGATCTTGATTGGCCGTTCTATGAAGGTCACATCATCTTTGACATATAACTCTCCCAAAGTGATGATGTGGGAGTCTTCGTGTAGATATCAGCGAATCAAGGACACATGGAACACATCGTGTATCCCCAGTAGCTGTGGTGGTAGCGCTAGCTGATAAGCGACTTCACCAACATGCCGCAACACTTAGAAGGGTCCGATGAACCTGGGAGAAAGCTTACATCACCTTCCGAACCTCCCCTATCCATGTCGAGGGGAGACCTTCAAGAACATGTGGTCCCTGACCTTGAACTCCAAGGGTCTCCTTCTATCATCGACATATGAATTCTACCGGTCTTCAGCCACCTTCATCCTTTCTCGTATAAGATAAACCTTCTCTATTGTGCTCTACACCACATCTGGGCCAAGAACACATGCTTCCCCAACCTCAATCCAGCAAATGGGTGAGCGACATGACCTTCCATATAGGGCTCCGAATGGAGCCATGCCAATGGTAGAGTGATGGCTATTATTGTAGGTGAACTCTACCAGAGGCATGTGTCGCACCCATGATCCTCCAAAGTCCAAAATACTTGACCGCAACATATCCTCCAACGTCTGGATGGTGCACTCTATCTTCCCATCTGTCTGGGGGTGGAAAGCAGTGCTAAGGTGCCACTGGGTGCCAAAAGCATGATGAAAACCCCTCTAGACCCTTGAGGTAAATGGTGCATCCCTGTCCGAGAATATGGAACTCAGAACTCCATGCAACTGCACTACCTCGTCCACATACTTCCGTTCTAGAGCGTCCACTGCACTCGATTCCTTAATTTCCAGAAAGTGTGATGACTTCGTCATGCGGTCCACTACTAGCCAGATGGAATCGTATCCCCCTTGCACCTTGGGTAGTCCCCTGAAGAAACCCATTGAGATGTCATCCCACTTCCAGTCGAGGACATCTAAAAGTTTCAACAACCCACATGGAACACGGTGTTCAGCCTTTACCTGCTAACACACTAGGAACTTGGCCACAAACCTTGCCACAGATGGCTTTACTCCGGGCCACCAAAGTGGTCTCCTCAGACCTTGGTACTTCTTGGAAACTCCTGGGTGTACCGCTAGGGGTGAGTTGTTGAACTCACTATGAACCTTGCCATGCATCGCCTCTGGAACAAAAATTTTCCCCCAGAAGAGAATCCGATTTTGACAATATTATATCCACCCTTTCGGAACATTGCCCTGGTCAACTCGGTCAGGCATCACTTCTCACTCTGGGTCTCCGAACTGAGAAGTCTCCACATGTCGCAACAGAGAAGACTGCACTGTCATCTGATTCAGGAACCCTCTACCACTATCCATCCTCGCATCTAGGTGCAACGAAGCCAACACCTCCATTGCCTTCCAAGAATCCTGCCGACTCTCAGAATGCACCCTTCTATGACCTTCTGATCAAAGCATCGACCACTATATTCCCTTTTCCTGAAGTGTAGAAAATCTCTATGTCGTAATCTTGGAAAAAATCCATCCACCTTCGCTGCCGTAAGTTTAGGTCCCGCATTGAGAAGACATACCTCAAGCTTTCTTGATATGTGAAAACCACAAAGAATCTTCCGATGAGGTAGTGCAACCACAACTTTAGTGAGAAAACGACCGCTACAAGCTCCAGGTCGTGGGTGTCATAATTACGCTCACGAGGGCGTAACATCCTAGACCCATAATAGATCACCCCTTATCACTGCATCAAAACACATCTGAGGTCTTGCACTGAAGCATCACAAAACACCTCATATGCTTCCCCTTCTTCTAGTAGTCTCAACACTCGGGCACTAACCAACTTATCCTTTAGATAGCTGAAGGCTACCTCGCACTACTCACTCCACACGAAAACCTGTTCCTTCCTGGTCAAGGTTGTCAAAGGCGCCGTAAATTGAGAGAACTTGGGTACAAACCTCCGGTAGTAACCTTCTAGCATGAGGAAACTACGAACCTCTACCACGTTCTTGGGTGCTGACTAATAAACAACCGCCTCATCCATTGATGGGCCCACCGCTACGCCTTTCTCAGACACTACGTGCCCATGGAAGTGCACTTCTCACTTCCATAACTCGCACTTCGGCAGCTTCCCATAGAGCTTGGGCTGTCGGATGACCACCAAAATCATCCTCAGGTGCTCCGTGTGGTCCTCCAATGATATTGAATAGATCAGGATGTCGTCAATGAACACAACTACAAACTGATCCAGATGCTCCCAGAAGACGGAGTTCATAATCCCCATGAACATAGTCGGAGCGTTTGTAACGCCGAAAGGAATGACCACAAACTCGAAGTGCCTGTATCTTCACCTAATGGTTGTCTCCAAGATGTATCCCTTCTTTACTATCAACTTGTGATACCCAGACCACAGGTTGATTTTTTAGAACCATCCGGCACCTTTCATCTGGTCAAAGAGATCACCTATCCTTAGAAGAGGGTAGAGATTCTTGAACGTTACCTGATTTAACCTCTTGTTGTCTATGCCCAACCTGAGACCCCCATCTTCCATATTTTCAAACAAGACAAGATCACCCCACGGTGATGCACTTGGTTGAACATAACCCCTCTTCATCAGATCATTGATCTGAATCCCCAACTCCCGTAGCTCCGAAGGTGTCATCCTGTAGGAATCCATCGAAATTAGGCGAGCACCAAGCTACAAGTCTATCCCAAATTCGATATCACGTCAAGGGGGTAGAGTTGTCACCTTTTCAACGAAGACATCCATAGACTCAATGATGATATCTGGTACCTCCACCATCTCATCATCTACTGACTCTACTGACAGATCGACTGAAAAAGAGAGGAGTGGTTCCTCTCGCCTGCTGTCCTTCTGGCCAATCCGCTCGCCAGTGAAAGTAACACATCGGCCACCCATGTTTGAGAACACAACCCTTCCTCATAAGCAGTCGATGACTGCACACACAGAGAACATCCATTCAATTCCTAGGATGATATTGTATAGCAGTATTTGTAGCAGTAGTAGATACTTAACTGGCTGATGTGGTCATATCATCAGTCTGCATCCTCTATAAACATATAACAAGTCAGTATGACCTCCAACTGGTGTGCTCAGTACTAGGGGAACTGTAAGTATCTCGGAATCTATACCCAGAGAACGGGCTAGACCGGGTGCTACAAATGAGTACGAAGCTCCGGTATCGAACAAGGTGTAAGCAAGGGTACTGAACAAACTGATCGTACCTTGAACAACCTCCTGTTCTGCAGGAACTGCTGCCTCTGTGGCGTGAAACTATCCATGCCCAACTAGTCTACCCCTCGGCTGTCAGCCACCTACCTAACTACGCCCTCATCGAGGTCACCGATGAGGGCCCTGAGGTCGGCCTCCCCCTGCAATGTCTGCCATCAGAGGAGCGGGAGCTCACTGCCCCTGCTGCTGCTGAAAGGGCCTAGCTGGAAGCTACTGCTGAGGTGGGTGATTGGCATGTCCACCACTGCCGTACTATACTCGGTCCGGGCACTGATTCCAGAGATGTACATGGCACCCATAGACAAAGCACCTCGGTTATGGGCCCAATGGGAAAGGGCGAGGACCGGGGAACCGGAACTGGAACTACTGCGGCCTGCTCCCTGCTAGTCCGAACCTAGAGGGTCCCGATGCTGGAGGTCTGGTGCATATGTAGAGACCCAAAGCATGACGTACAAGGACATTACATTACTTTTGCGGAATACTTAGTACATAACAAAAACACACACACAAGGATCGTAATAGTTTAGTGTATTTGGAAACTTGGAATGTAATCTTCTAATCATGGTGAAAGATCTTCAACATCTCCCATAAAGATCTTCCCTTTATTTTACCTAAAACCTTTCTTTATATCCTGGGGAAAAGAAAACAGAAAAGGTTGAGCTCAAATGCTCAATAAGGGTAAACAAAATAAATTTCAATCACATCATATTCATAAGAACATAACATTTTGGAAAACTTAACCTGCAAAAGAGAGCATAATTTCATAACATGGGATAAATCATAGTAGTGAAATGAAATCCGAATAATCATAACATAAAACATGAAACTTTGTGGCATACACACATAATCATAGAGAATGTCACGACCCGTCCTCGGGGCCCGTGCCGTGACTACCCCAAGCCCGCCTTCCATAGGCCAGGGGCTGGCGACTAGCACCAAGGCGTAGAATCCCAGTAAATAGGGAAGGCATTGCCTTTATAAGTAACAACCACGCAGAGTCAGCAAGCGGAAAGTAAAGTGCAGAAAAGTAAATTGGGCCGGAAATACAAGCCCAACTGTAAAGTACAACTGAAAAGAAAAACAGCAACTGAAGAAAAGACGGCGGCCTCGTGTCGTCCACTGGCAATCCCACCTGAAGGGTGGGTACAGATAGCCTCCAGGCTCCTCGGGTCCCACGTCCGCTCCGAGCACGTCCCGCCCAGTGGTCCACCTCCAGGTACCGTCCTGCTCCACGCCCCAACCGTGATCAGCGCTGTCCGTCGTCTGCAACCAACACAACAAGGTGCGGGCATAGCCCGTGCAGGGGTGAGTACAACTACTCAGTAAGGACCCCGAGACCCCCGAAGGTCTCCCGAAATCCACAAAGGATATAGCACAAAAGAAAGATGCAATCACGAAGTAACATCTGACTTGACTTAGGTATATGCCCATACATATACCTAAGTCCCCAATTCCAGCTCTGCTCACGAGCTCAAGAACAACTCAATCCACAAAGGAAAGAAAGACTCAAATCCACAAGGAGAGTAAACAGTAAATCCACATAGGAAAGTTCAACACAATCCACAAAGGAGAGTAACATAAGATTCAGCTCGACCAGGTATACTTTTTCAGATGACGTCAAAGACGATCACTGATCCGTCTAAGTCGTCGGACCCACGAAGGATCGATAGGTACTAACCCCCGCAGAAGACCCACACAGGATCGGGCTCACACAGAACCTGTAGGCAGTGGCTCACACAGAACCGGTAGGCAGTGGCTCACACAGAACCGGTAGTAGGACCCACATAGGATCGGGCACTGATCCGCGTAGGATCGCTGAGTGCAGTAGTCGACGCAGTCCACTGAGGTCCCTGCACAGTCGTCGCCGCAGTCCACGAAGGATCTCTGCTCTGCCGTCGTCGCAGTCCACGAAGGATCTCTGCTCTGCCGTCGTCGCAGTCCACGGAGGATCTCTGCTCTGCCGTCGTCGCAGTCCACGGAGGATCTCTGCTCTGTCGTCGAGGTCACAGCCAGCGCTAGGGTTCCCGCACGAAGCGAGCTCGTTTAGGAGGGTCCGCTCCACGAGCCGAGAGGCTGATACATCAACTGACACGTAGTCCGAAGTTGATGTATCCAAAAGTTCCGTATCGACAACAGGATCTCAACGCGACAGACGGCGCGTCAATCGGACGCCCGGTCTGAGAGTTATTGGCATTTTCGTCCCAGGGGCCCGGTTGGTTTTTAGGGCAAAACCAACCCGACCGTACTCCGCCTGTATCCGATCCTCGGGCGGAGTATGCCAAAAGTTCCGTCTCACTTAGAGGAAACTACCACAGCTGACGGTACGTCGTTCGGACGTCCGTAGCTCAAGTTATGAGCGCTTCCGCTCCGAGGGCCCGGTTGGCTTCGTGTACGAACCAACCCGGCCGAACCCAAAGTCTTCCGAAACCTTGAGTATAATATACCGAAACGACCGTCTTGATCCAAGGATCGCGTAGCCGCTGACGGTTCGCCAATCGGAGGTCCCAGGCCCAAGATATGGGCGAAAGACCGAAGAGGGCCCGGAACGGGGGTACTGGGCCCGGGGCGACCCGGCCCGAACCCCCCCTGGGGTCGGCCGAACCGGGTCGGCCCGAACCGGGTCGGCCCGACCCGGTCCGAACCGGCTCGGCCGGGTCCGGTCCGGCCTGGGCGCGGACCGGCCGGCTCGGCCTCGGCCGAGCGGCCGAGGGAGCCGCTGGCGCCGCGGGTTGAACCCGCGGCTTGAGGGAAACCGCGGCCCCGCGGGGGGCCGCTTGTCTCGCGGACGCGGCCGGGCCGCCGCGTCCGTCCCGGTTCCGCGCGGCCGCGGAACCGGCCGCCGATGCCGCCGCGGCTTCAGCCGCGGCGGGCTTCCTCCACGGCGGCGCGCCGGGCGCCGCCGCCTCCGGTCGCCGGCGCCGCCGCGCCGGCGACCCGCGCCGCCGCCGCCTTCCGCGGGCCGCCGGGGATGCTCCGGTGGCCCGATTTCTTTCCCGTCTGCGCCGATGCCCCTCCCGGATGCCGACCTTCATTGCGGGATCGACGGATCGCCCCTGCCGCGCGGTTCGTCGTCGTCCGCCATATCCGCACAACAAAAACAGATCGGCGGAGGGTTGCCGGGTCTTGTTCGTTAGACCCGCACCCTCCGCGTTAGCCATAAATCACGGGAGGAATAATCAACAACAATTTTTAAATAAATTAAAAATTGTTCCGATCGGGTTCTTTATTTAAAAAGAATAATCACGGGAAAAAGAATCACAATCAAATCCCTACCTTGATGATCGTTGAGCGCGGGCGTTCTTCGCGGAAGAGATCGTCGCGGAAGAGATCGATCGTCGCGTCGTCGCGGGAAGGTGTCGCGTCGTCGCGGAAACCGGCGTTGAGCCGGCGAGCTCAACAAATCAAGAACAACAGATTTAAATTATTAATATTTAAATCTGTGTTTCGTTTAAAACCAAAGAAAAGAACTTGAGAGGAAATCCGAAATCACTCACCTCGAATGGTCGGTGATCGGAGGTCGGAGATCGGAAGAACGTCTCGGGCGAAAGCGTCGTCGACTTCCGGGTTCGGCGTTCTTCGCGTTCTTCGCGTTCTTCGCGTTCTTCGCGTTCTTCGCGGAGAGGGTGGAGGAACGAAGATTCTCTCAAATCCTTTCCAAGGATTTTTATGTTGGTCTTAATTTATAAACATGCCAACACGAAACCGGTTAAGAAACGATCCATCAATTCGTTGAATTAATTCAACGAAAGAAACGACCCATTTAATTCACGAAGAAACAGTCCATTTAATTCACGAAATAAACCGCCCAATTAAATGGTCTGTTAAGAATTAAAGAAAACGCGTCGGTTGACTTTTCAGTTACTTTGACGGGTTTTCGCGGGTGCGTTACTTAGCGAAAGAAACGGCGGGGCTCGTGCGGGCCCAGCCTCACAAATATCCTACCAAGGGGTAGGATATTTCTGGATAGCATTCTATCCAGTTCAACTCAGTTCAAGCCGCCTTTAAGTGACTTCAAGTGGCTTCCAAGCAGCTTAAGTGAAATAAAATAAAGTTGTCGCACAAACTTTATTTTATTTCTGACTTAAAGCCGTAAAATTTAAAAACCACGTCTGAGCAAACGCAACTCCGGAAGAGGCGTTTCTAAGCAAATACCGGCGCTGCGATTTCATCGGTGCCCTCAGAATTTGATTCCGGGCACCGGTTCAAAAGATAGAAAAACCCGCTCGTCCGTTCACTGAACGTACCCGAGCCAAACTTCGGAAATTGATTCCGGGCACACCGGGCCTCGGAATCAGGTGCCGTCTGAAACTGCGCTCTTGCAAAATTCCAAAGAAAATTAAGAAAAAAATTTCCTTGAAATTTGCGGGTCTTTACATTACTCCCACCTCAGGGCTTTACGTCCCCGTAAAGATACATCAAAAACTAGGGAAACAAATGGGGATACTGAGCACGCATCTGAGCCTCCCGCTCCCAAGTGCTCTCCTGGAGGTTCCCGTGCTGCCATCTGACGCGCACAAGAGGAATCGACCGCCCACGTAGGACCCGCTCCTGTCGATCCTCGATCTCCACTGGAACCTCCACAAAAGTCGCCCCATCGTCCACGTCCAGCTCCCCAAAGTCGATGATGTGTGTCGGGTCGTGCACGTATCTCCTCAGCTGAGACACGTGGAAGACGTCGTGCACCCGGTGCAACTGAGGTGGTAGAGCCAGGCGATAAGCCACCTCTCCTATCCTGCTGAGGACCTGGAAAGGCCCGATGAAGCGTGGAGACAACTTGCCGCCTCGGCCGAATCTCCGTAAACCACGTCGAGGTGAGACACGCAAAAAGACGTGGTCGCCATCCTCGAACTCTAGTGGCCTCCGCCTCCTGTCAGCATATGACTTCTGCCGGCTCTGAGCTGTCCTCATCCTCTCCTGGATGATCTGGACCTTCTCTGTCGTGGCTCGGACCATCTCTGGTCCCACGAGTGCTGACTCCCCAGGGTCTGTCCAGCACAACGGTGATCTGCAGGGTCTGCCGTACAACGCCTCGTATGGTGCCATCCCGATGGTGGAGTGGTAGCTGTTGTTGTACGCGAACTCCACCAAGGGTAGGTGGTCCTCCCAGCTGCGACCAAAGTCGAGAACACATGCACGGAGCATGTCCTCGAGTGTCTGTATGGTCCTCTCCGTCTGACCATCTGTCTGAGGGTGGAAGGCTGTGCTCAGATGGAGCCGCGTCCCGAACGCCTCCTGCAACCCCTTCCAAAGCCGGGAAGTGAAACGAGCATCTCGATCGGAGACGATAGATGATGGCACACCGTGAAGCCGTACGATCTCCTGGACGTAAAGACGTCCCAAGCTCTCCACTGAGCCCTGCTCTCTGATGGGTAAGAAGTGTGCCGACTTGGTGAGTCGGTCGACAATCACCCAAATGGAGTCGTGACCTCTGGAAGTACGTGGAAGTCCAGTCACGAAGTCCATAGATATGCCATCCCACTTCCACTCCGGGACCTCCAAGGGCTGTACCAAGCCTGCTGGTACCTGATGCTCTGCCTTCACCTGCTGGCAGGTGAGGCATCGTGAAACGAACTCTGCCACAGCTTTCTTCATGCCCGGCCACCAGTGCTGTCGTCTGAGGTCCTGGTACATCTTCTCCACTCCGGGATGTACCGCCAAGGGAGAAGTGTGAAACTCTCTCAGCACCTCCTCTCGTAGAGCGACTGGTACGAAGGTACGCCCTCTGAAAAGGATGTCGTGCTCTGCTCCAAGGGAGAAGCCATCAGGCGCCTGACCTGAGGATATCAGTGCACGCCGGGTCTCACAGTCGGCGTCCTCACGCTGAGCCTCTCTGACTCGCTGTAGAAGTGGAGGAGAGACTGTGAGAGACTGAAGAAAGGCTGCTCCGTCTCTATCCACGAAGGATATCTGCAAGGAGGCTAGCTGCTCCATCGCCTCCTCAAGTAGCTGAATTCCCGTCCTCCTGCTGAGGGCATCGGCTACCACGTTCCCCTTCCCAGGAGTATAGACTATCTCAAAGTCATAGTCCTGGAGGAACTCAAGCCATCTCCGCTGTCTCAGGTTCAGGTCCTTCTGAGAGAAGATATACCTGAGACTCTGGTGGTCAGAAAAGACTGTGAAGCGCTCGCCCATCAGATAGTGCCGCCAAGTCTTCAGAGCGAAGACCACTGCTGCTAACTCCAGGTCATGAGTGGCGTAGTTCTGCTCATGCGGCCTCAACTGACGTGATCCGTAGGCGATCACGGCCCGCTCCTGCATCAGGACGCACCCGAGTCCAGTCCCTGATGCATCGCAGTAAACTACGTACCCAACTCCCTCCTCAGGCAACCTCAAGATAGGTGCGCTGGTCAATCTCTGTCTCAGCTCCTGGAAGCTCTGCTGACATCTGTCTGACCACACGAAGGGTTTCCCCTTCTTTGTCAAAGCTGAGAGTGGTGCCGCAACTCTGGAGAAGTCTGGCACGAATCTCCGATAGTATCCGGCTAGGCCCAAGAAGCTCCGCACCTCTGTCACGCTCTTGGGTGGCTCCCAAGCTAGCACTGCCTCGATCTTCGCGGGATCCACTGCAACTCCCGCCTCAGAAATGACGTGCCCCAAGAAATGGACCTCACGTAACCAGAACTGGCATTTTGAGAGCTTGCCATAAAGCTGGTGCTCTCGGAGTGTGTCTAGCACAACTCGCAGGTGGTAGGCATGATCCTCCTCAGTCGTCGAGTATACCAAAATGTCGTCAATGAAGACAACGACAAATCGGTCGAGGTATGGCTGGAAGATCCTGTTCATGAGGCTCATGAACACTGCTGGAGCATTGGTTACGCCGAATGGCATAACCAAGAACTCATAATGGCCATACCGGCACCTGAAGGCCGTCTTCTGTACGTCCTCGTCTCGAACTCTGAGCTGATGATAGCCTGACCGGAGGTCTATCTTCGAGAACCACCGCGCTCCCTTGAGCTGATCGAAGAGGTCATCAATCCGTGGCAGCGGATACTTGTTCCTCGCTGTCACCTGGTTCAGGCGACGATAGTCGACACATAGTCGCAAGCTCCCGTCCGCCTTCTTGGCGAACAAAATCGGGGAAGCCCAGGGTGAAACACTGGGTCGGATAAACCCCATGCTCTGCAAGTCCTCCAACTGTACCCGCAGCTCCCGAAGCTCGGCGGGGGCCATCCGATATGCTGGAGAAGATATCGGGGCTGTCCCGGGGTACAAGTCGATGTAAAAGTCTACCTCTCTACGAGGAGGTAGCCCTGGAACGTCGTCGGGAAAGACGTCCACGTACTGGTCCACCACTGCAGGAAAAGCCGGACTCCGCACGTCCGCTGCTCCTAGGATGAGGCTAGCCAACTGATGAGAGATAGGCTGCACTCTCCTCCGCGGAAGTCCATCCTGTGCTGCAAAGGTTCCCTTCTCGCCGGTGAAGGTAAACCTGCTCCCGTCGGTACGAACACATCGTACCTTGCGCCTAAAACAGTCGATCTGGGCATGAACCGTGGATAGCCAATCCATGCCCAAGATGACGTCGTAAGGCCTCGACGCCGCTACAAGGAGATCCCAGCCGAAGCTCTCGCCTCCTAGAGTAAGCTCACACTGCCGGCACCAGTGCGTAATCGTCGAGTCTGCTCCCGTAGGAGTCTCTAGCCGTAAGGATCGAGCCAACGGCTCAGTCGGAATCTCCGAGCTCCGAACAAGGGCAGAGGCTATGAAAGAGTGACTCGCTCCTGTGTCTATAAGTACTGCAGCAAGGGTGGAATAGACACAGATCGTACCTCGAATCATCTCTGGCAAGTCGGGGTCGTAGGCCTCCACTGCCTGGAGATGGGCCTGTCCCTGCCCGCCAGCTCCATGTGGTCGAGGTGGCCCTCCTGGTGGTGGTGGGGGTAGAGCCTGGAAGCGTCGCCCACCACCCGCTGCTCGGCCAGCTCCTCTGCCTCGTCCGCCTCCTCCCTGCGGACCGCCACGGTCGACCCTCTGCCTCTGCCTGGGTGGCCCCTCCACCGTCTGCTGCTCCTCTGATCGGCGAGTCGGGCAGTCACGAGCCATGTGACCCTGCCCGCCGCAAGAGTAGCACAGCCTGCCTCTCGAAAGGCTGGCACCCCGCTGTGTGCCTCGTACTGCTGAGCCGGTGTCCTGAGGCCGTCTGCGTGGGGGTCTGGTCTGCCTGGACCCGTGAGTCATCCGTCGGCTACCTGCTGCCGAAGACTCAGCTACCTGCCGCCCTGCGCTAGGTCTCGCCGCTGAAGAAGGCTCTGCCAGGAAGCTCTCGATCAGGAGGGCTCGCTCTAGCACTCCCGCCTGGGTCGGAATGCTGAGGGAGATCAGCGACGCCCGAATCTCCTGTCGCAAGCCCTGCTCGAAGGTCCGGGCCCGGAAGAAGGGGTCCCGTACCATGTCGGTCGAGTAGCGAGATAGGTCCGTGAACCTCGCCGCGTACTGAGCGACCGTCATGCTGCCCTGGCGCAGCTGGAGAAGCTCCTGGATGCGCACCGCTCGGAGGGTGGCCGGGACGAACTCAGAGCGGAAGAGGCTCTCGAAGTCCGCCCAGAGCAAGGATGCCTCATCGTGAACCTGGAGCATCAGGCTCCACCATCGTCCTGCCGCCGCCTGCAGGAGGCTCGCTGCGAGAATCACCATGAGATCCGCTGGTGTCCTCACTAGTCTGAAGATCCGTACCACCGCCTCTAGCCAGTCCTCGGCGGCCTGGGGGTCCGCCTCACCGCGAAACCTGGGCGGTCGCTGGCTCTGAAACTCGTGCAGTGCCCTGAGGCGACGTGCATCGTCAGCGTCTGGTACTGGCAGCATCGGTGGCTCGGCGGGTAAAGCTACCGCCGGATCCACTGCTGGCAAAGGGCCCTGCACCGAGGCCTCGTCGCTCGGTGGGCTGCCATCGCGCCCTACACTCGGAACCCTAGCTGGCAGTCGTCGCGGGGCCATCCTGAAAAGGAGAACAAGAGCACCACAGTCAGAACAGTATACCTGGTGAGCTGGCACAAGTAATCACAAGGAAAACTTGAGACTTTCATAAAGCAGATCAGTATACCCGGTGAGCTGACACAAGTAATCACAAAGAAACTTGAAACACACACGCAATCAATGTTTTCATGCATTAAGTCGGAAATCAGGAGTCAGGGTCCTGGTGTACGGATACGTCGGCCGCCGCACCAACACTGGGCTCCCTGAACTGATAACCACACTCAATACACTAAACACTATTGCTTCACATAGAAAGAAAGGACGATCAGAGTCCGCGGTAGAACCGACCACCTCTGATACCAATTTGTCACGACCCGTCCTCGGGGCCCGTGCTGTGACTACCCCAAGCCCGCCTTCCATAGGCCAGGGGCTGGCGACTAGCACCAAGGCGTAGAATCCCAGTAAATAGGGAAGGCATTGCCTTTATAAGTAACAACCACGCAGAGTCAGCAAGCGGAAAGTAAAGTGCAGAAAAGTAAAGGGGGCCGGAAATACAAGCCCAACTGTAAAGTACAACTGAAAAGAAAAACAGCAACTGAAGAAAAGACGGCGGCCTCGTGTCGTCCACTGGCAATCCCACCTGAAGGGTGGGTACAGATAGCCTCCAGGCTCCTCGGGTCCCACGTCCGCTCCGAGCACGTCCCGCCCAGTGGTCCACCTCCAGGTACCGTCCTGCTTCACGCCCCAACCGTGATCAGCGCTGTCCGTCGTCTGCAACCAACACAACAAGGTGCGGGCATAGCCCGTGCAGGGGTGAGTACAACTACTCAGTAAGGACCCCGAGACCCCCGAAGGTCTCCCGAAATCCACAAAGGATATAGCACAAAAGAAAGATGCAATCACGAAGTAACATCTGACTTGACTTAGGTATATGCCCATACATATACCTAAGTCCCCAATTCCAGCTCTGCTCACGAGCTCAAGAACAACTCAATCCACAAAGGAAAGAAAGACTCAAATCCACAAGGAGAGTAAACAGTAAATCCACATAGGAAAGTTCAACACAATCCACAAAGGAGAGTAACATAAGATTCAGCTCGACCAGGTATACTTTTTCAGATGACGTCAAAGACGATCACTGATCCGTCTAAGTCGTCGGACCCACGAAGGATCGATAGGTACTAACCCCCGCAGAAGACCCACACAGGATCGGGCTCACACTGAACCTGTAGGCAGTGGCTCACACAGAACCGGTAGGCAGTGGCTCACACAGAACCGGTAGTAGGACCCACATAGGATCAGGCACTGATCCGCGTAGGATCGCTGAGTGCAGTAGTCGACGCAGTCCACTGAGGTCCCTGCACAGTCGTCGCCGCAGTCCACGAAGGATCTCTGCTCTGCCGTCGTCGCAGTCCACGAAGGATCTCTGCTCTGCCGTCGTCGCAGTCCACGGAGGATCTCTGCTCTGCCGTCGTCGCAGTCCACGGAGGATCTCTGCTCTGTCGTCGAGGTCACAGCCAGCGCTAGGGTTCCCGCACGAAGCGAGCTCGTTTAGGAGGGTCCGCTCCACGAGCCGAGAGGCTGATACATCAACTGACACGTAGTCCGAAGTTGATGTATCCAAAAGTTCCGTATCGACAACAGGATCTCAACGCGACAGACGGCGCGTCAATCGGACGCCCGGTCTGAGAGTTATTGGCATTTTCGTCCCAGGGGCCCGGTTGGTTTTTAGGGCAAAACCAACCCGACCGTACTCCGCCTGTATCCGATCCTCGGGCGGAGTATGCCAAAAGTTCCGTCTCACTTAGAGGAAACTACCACAGCTGACGGTACGTCGTTCGGACGTCCGTAGCTCAAGTTATGAGCGCTTCCGCTCCGAGGGCCCGGTTGGCTTCGTGTACGAACCAACCCGGCCGAACCCAAAGTCTTCCGAAACCTTGAGTATAATATACCGAAACGACCGTCTTGATCCAAGGATCGCGTAGCCGCTGACGGTTCGCCAATCGGAGGTCCCAGGCCCAAGATATGGGCGAAAGACCGAAGAGGGCCCGGAACGGGGGTACTGGGCCCGGGGCGACCCGGCCCGAACCCCCCCTGGGGTCGGCCGAACCGGGTCGGCCCGAACCGGGTCGGCCCGACCCGGTCCGAACCGGCTCGGCCGGGTCCGGTCCGGCCTGGGCGCGGCCCGGCCGACCGGACCGGCCGGCTCGGCCTCGGCCGAGCGGCCGAGGGAGCCGCTGGCGCCGCGGGTTGAACCCGCGGCTTGAGGGAAACCGCGGCCCCGCGGGGGGCCGCTTGTCTCGCGGACGCGGCCGGGCCGCCGCGTCCGTCCCGGTTCCGCGCGGCCGCGGAACCGGCCGCCGATGCCGCCGCGGCTTCAGCCGCGGCGGGCTTCCTCCACGGCAGCGCGCCGGGCGCCGCCGCCTCCGGTCGCCGGCGCCGCCGCGCCGGCGACCCGCGCCGCCGCCGCCTTCCGCGGGCCGCCGGGGATGCTCCGGTGGCCCGATTTCTTTCCCGTCTGCGCCGATGCCCCTCCCGGATGCCGAACTTCACTGCGGGATCGACGGATCGCCCCTGCCGCGCGGTTCGTCGTCGTCCGCCATATCCGCACAACAAAAACAGATCGGCGGAGGGTTGCCGGGTCTTGTTCGTTAGACCCGCACCCTCCGCGTTAGCCATAAATCACGGGAGGAATAATCAACAACAATTTTTAAATAAATTAAAAATTGTTCCGATCGGGTTCTTTATTTAAAAAGAATAATCACGGGAAAAAGAATCACAATCAAATCCCTACCTTGATGATCGTTGAGCGCGGGCGTTCTTCGCGGAAGAGATCGTCGCGGAAGAGATCGATCGTCGCGTCGTCGCGGGAAGGTGTCGCGTCGTCGCGGAAACCGGCGTTGAGCCGGCGAGCTCAACAAATCAAGAACAACAGATTTAAATTATTAATATTTAAATCTGTGTTTCGTTTAAAACCAAAGAAAAGAACTTGAGAGGAAATCCGAAATCACTCACCTCGAATGGTCGGTGATCGGAGGTCGGAGATCGGAAGAACGTCTCGGGCGAAAGCGTCGTCGACTTCCGGGTTCGGCGTTCTTCGCGTTCTTCGCGTTCTTCGCGTTCTTCGCGTTCTTCGCGGAGAGGGTGGAGGAACGAAGATTCTCTCAAATCCTTTCCAAGGATTTTTATGTTGGTCTTAATTTATAAACATGCCAACACGAAACCGGTTAAGAAACGATCCATCAATTCGTTGAATTAATTCAACGAAAGAAACGACCCATTTAATTCACGAAGAAACAGTCCATTTAATTCACGAAATAAACCGCCCAATTAAATGGTCTGTTAAGAATTAAAGAAAACGCGTCGGTTGACTTTTCAGTTACTTTGACGGGTTTTCGCGGGTGCGTTACTTAGCGAAAGAAACGGCGGGGCTCGTGCGGGCCCAGCCTCACAAATATCCTACCAAGGGGTAGGATATTTCTGGATAGCATCCTATCCAGTTCAACTCAGTTCAAGCCGTCTTTAAGTGACTTCAAGTGGCTTCCAAGCAGCTTAAGTGAAATAAAATAAAGTTGTCGCACAAACTTTATTTTATTTCTGACTTAAAGCCGTAAAATTTAAAAACCACGTCTGAGCAAACGCAACTCCGGAAGAGGCGTTTCTAAGCAAATATCGGCGCTGCGATTTCATCGGTGCCCTCAGAATTTGATTCCGGGCACCGGTTCAAAAGATAGAAAAACCCGCTCGTCCGTTCACTGAACGTACCCGAGCCAAACTTCGGAAATTGATTCCGGGCACACCGGGCCTCGGAATCAGGTGCCGTCTGAAACTGCGCTCTTGCAAAATTCCAAAGAAAATTAAGAAAAAAATTTCCTTGAAATTTGCGGGTCTTTACAGAGAATCATTTCTTATTAGTCAAGACTCATTTCCAAGACTATATTAGTGGACAAAGTCCATTTCTGAACCGAGTCACCCTCGTTTCAGTCCTGTTTTACTGAACCGGTATAACCTACCGTTCCAGCCATGTCTATCTCATGAGATATAAAATCTATAGCCAATGAATTGGAGGGAGATATAGGTCCCACCCATCCCATAATGATACCATTCTTATGTGTGCCACAAAATCATAAATCATACATCATTGCATAACCCATGTAATACAAATGGGAATCTTAAACATCATGACATCATAAAACAATTCATATAAGATAATGGAATTCATAAAAATAAATCCATCACAACATAATCATATAAATGTAATAATAGGGATAAAAACAGAACCCTTTATTATCTTAGATGGAAAATAATTTTGATAAAACACTTGAACTCCATTCTTAAGGAAAATATCCTTTCTTCTTCAAAAACATTTTTCCTTTCTTAACAGGTCATACAACTTTAAACTAAAAGAAGTTGATTAAAAATAAACTTGAAAACTTGTAAAGGAAGCTTCTTGGAAATAATTTTTTAAAAATCCATTCATGCCATATAAGTTAAAAAAACATTCTTTATGTACTTTTGTCGGAAAAGTCAAAAAGTAACTCAAACGAAAAACGACAAAAGATTCCTTTCATATTATTTACTAAAAACTCACCGAAGGGTAAAATTGGATTTAAAAAATTGTAGGTGGATGGAAATAATATTACATATTCAGGAAACATGGATGTGGATGATAAAATACACCCCAGTAAATACTAAAGTATAAACAATCTCAGATAAAAATGAGATTTTGATATTTCCCATACCTTAGGTCCGACTTTCTTTGTAAGTGTCCGAACTTCCGATATAATGATTTAAATAATGTTATTGAATTATTACAGAATCATACTTATTTTTATGATATCATATATGGTCATATTATTAGCTTCTTATTAGTAATATTTCATTGCTACATGTTATTCGAGTGTTTATAACTTTTTGTTCTTATGCGTGTTTTGTCGAATAAATTATTATTCTTCTCTTTAGGTTATAGATACCTCATTTCCAGAATGGTATTAGTGTAATATATATCATATTCATTCATTCAATTTATTTATATAATCATTATGAAATGAAGATCATGTAGAACGAGTCGCATCACATCGTGGAGACGGTATTCCGTACGAACGCACGAGTGATGATATCGTTCCTATGATCATGGAATTGTATTGGAGTGTATTTATACTATTTCAGAATTAGAATCACTTTATAATAGTCATATATTGTCATTATTTACACCATTATACCCATCCAAGTAAGGTGGTGGTGGAAAATAGATTACACCACGGCGTGGAGACGGTATTCCGTACGTACGCACCCGCGGTGATTTCTTTTTCCGTAGGATGGATAGATGGTGAAATAGGGTTTTTCAATACTTATAATAACATATCCGTATATGAGTGATACTGATGTTATTACTTAATAATGAAACAACTAATGAATAAGATGTGGAAGAAGAAATAAAGATGAAAGAATCGGTAACGGACATTACCTCTTCTTTGAAGTGCTTCTTTGAGACCTCCTTTTAGGGCACTAAAATGGGTCTTTGAAGAAGACCAGAACCTCTAAGATGTTTATAGGGAATTGGAGAGAAGAAATTGGTAGGGTTTTCCCAAGCTTGAAGGCTCAAAGTGGTGTGAGGAAGAGAGGGAGGAGGTGCCCTTTTATAAGGGAGGAGAGGGGCACCTTTGGAATAACTAAAAATATTATTTTATTATAAAGTCAAGTTCAGTTTTAAATAGCTCCAAATTGATTTATTTCGAGGATAAGGTGGGGATGGGTCTAAATACTCTCATCCAATAGAATTTAGACAAGTTTAGGTTTCTATTTTAACCTTATCATGTATATTTAACATTAAGTTAAATAATTTTACTTTTACCATGTCTTCTTGTGTTCTTATACTATAAGGTTAATAAACTTACTATTTCAAGACAAAAGAACCCCAAGTTGTTTATTATTAATATATATAACCTTATCTATGTCATTTGGCCGAACCGTAGATTTTTAGGAATAAATTAACAATTAATAATATAGTATTTGTTTTAAAAACTATTTTATGTCAATTTTGACACTATTTAGTAATTGATTTTTGTGAAAATCATAATAGAATGATAAGTATGAAAAAAGTTAATTAAATCAATACTAACATGTCATATTTACCTATAAAGTTAGTTTAATTCATAAAAAGTCTCAAATTATATTTCGATGGGTATTTATAACATCAATTATGTCAATATTCCATTAATAAGATAATTACTGCATCATCGTTGTGTCATAAATAAATTAAATTATTTAATTTCTAAAAATTACAAATAAATTACCATTATGTAGGATATTTTTTTAGATTTCTAATTAATATTTATAGTCGAATTTATCTTATATATAACCCCATATTAAAAATGATTTAGTTATTAAACTTTGATTTTAACTATTTTAACCCTTCTTTAAATAAATTAATAATAAACGTCCTAATCTAATCCAAGTGGGCCTAAATGGTCATATTTTATTCCTAAGTTTGTTTTTGGTAGAATAACACTTGTCCAATTGAATTAGGACATGTTTTAGGTAATAATAATATCATTTTTACCCTTAATTACCCTATTTACTTTTAACCGTGGTAAAAAAAGTAAAAAGTCACTATTCACCAAAAAATTATTTTCATCTCATTGAACCACATTTTACTTACTGACATCAACCGTGTCTCTCGGATTTTTGAAATTCCACTCACAGAAGCGGTAAAATTATGTTTTATGAAAAATTCATTTTTTTTAACTACCACTTAGTGGTTTCACTATTCATCAAAAAAATGAAAGTTTCCAGAAAAATACCAAAAATTAGTCCTAAGCTATATTTGATATTATGAACTAAAAAATGATGTCTATTTTACCAAATTCAAAATGTATCAGTTACATTAAATAATTTAAAAATTAATTTCCATCGTCAAAACAAATGGCGTGTCTTTAAGAGATAATAACTATAAAACGATTGACACTTGTTTATAACTGTTTTAAATGTAGAATTACATCCAATGACCAACATTATATTAAATTGTAAAAATATATTCTAACTATACTTTAAAACCACTCAAATTAATAATTTATCACTATTAATTATTTCTATTAAAAAAGTTGTTTTTAATTAAAATTTAGTAATTTTCACTATTAATCAGAATATGAAAGTTATCCGAAAAGTACCAAAATTTCACCTTAGGCTAAATTCGATACTCTTCATCCAAAAATGAATTCCATTTCGAAAAATAAAATTTAAAAAATTTCAAAAAGTGGTTATTACTATTCATAATGGTAACTTTTAATAATATTTTAATAGCATATTGTTGTTTAGTGAAACTCATTATTGCGTACTACACACGCTATCGAGGAAAGTCACGATTGCGTGTAATGCAAGGCAAGTCAACTATGCGTGTTGTGAAATCTTCTTTTGGTGTAGCGTACAACACAAGACATTAATTAAATTAAAAGGAATATTTTTCATAAAATCTCGGGGTGTTAAACTCTACCCCCCTTAAAATGAATTTCTCACTCAAAATTCGTTGGGGTTATAAATGGTTTACTATTCAAATGTTTCATTGATATAAAGCCACATCGTAAAAAGGAATACCAAAAATAATCTTTAAAAACAAAAGTATGAAACGTAACGGTTACCCAAATAAACTAATCACTGGGTTTCCACATAGGTGAAAATATGGATATGGAAGAGAAATCTAACCATCATGTTCTGATGGAGAGTGGTAGAGAACATGGCTATGGAAAAGCCAGCAATCACAAAGCCATAGATTTGTGATGATCTAAGGTACCATCTGATTCATCAGATATAAGAGAACTAGGACAACATTTTTGGTTTTCAAGATCATTTCCCTAAAGTTGATGAAATTGGAATTAGAATAAATACTTTCGTGATTTCGGTATAGTCTCACCGTTGTTCATTCTTTGGACAATTTCCACTTCATCTCTTAATGAAATGAAGTTGAATTTGTCATTTGTGATGTGTTAGCAGATCATGTGATCGAATGATGGGTCATTCCATCTGTCTCAAACAAAAGGTTATAAAAGTTATCAAAAAAATACATAAGTCCATCTATAGTGAGATTAATGATATATGGTTCCTAAAATGAACTTATACTTCATATATCATACCGCTTAATAAAATAAAACTAGTTTCTACTAACCAGGGAAATCATGTTGGCCAATTGTAGGCGATAAAGGCCAGTCGCACTTCGGTTGTGGGTTCGATTCCTACGACCTTGTCCGACGCGATGGGCTGTCACCCGTCCTGCAGGTTGTCCTTTTTCTAAAACGATATTACTATAACATCCCATCAATAATATAGAAAAAACATCTATCATTAAACAATACTAACTTATGTCCAACATAATCCATTTCAATCTTTAGGCTTATCCATAATACTGCAGCCCACTCTCATAATATAGTGAAAATGATTACCCGAGATTTAATACCATCGTTGATCCCCATATATCATAAGATATGTCTTGTTGGTCACATTCCAAAAATTCAAAGGCCTTAACATGTATTCTCTTGAAAAATGAATACTCTTTGAACCTTATTGAAAACATGAATGCTGTTAAAAGTTAACTCTTTTCACATACCAAAATCTGCAAACCATGATATAACTATTTCCTTATATCAGTCATGAGCTCATGAATACTGTCAAACATTTCATTTTCTCCTCATCCCTTCATTATGCGCAAATCATCTTTTTTTCCAAAAATATCTCAATCATTTTCCATGGTTACTGGTACCATAAAATTATTGAAAACCACAGTATACCAATACATAAATATTCCAATATTCCACGATACTATATAAAACATTATTTTGGAATCCCATTACATAAACACTTAATCATTCCACCACATCGTTGTCATATTCAACATCGCCAATAGTGATCGCATGTGACTTCCCATTGTCCTGTGCCTTAAGCGGTTGCTCGTTTCGATCATCACTAACCCTTGGATTAGGAAATTTATTAGCATAATGCCCCATTTCCTTGCACTTGAAGCATTGAAGTGTTGGTGGTGCGTTCTCTACAGTCCTTTCTTTATTCCCATCATTAGAAACCCTTTTCCATTACTTCGACACTCATCTGCTCGATGACCTTCTTTTCCACACATAAAACATTTTTTAGTCCCTTTAAGACAATCTCCACCATGCTTTTTTCCACACTTTGTGCATAATGAAAGATTCATCTTCTTTTCACCATTATTCTGAGATTTTTCCTTGAACTCCATCTTTCGTTTCTTGTCAAAACCATGAGATGGATATGTAACACCAACTTCAATTTCAACCTTGATAGCACAACACACAATTTCTTCATAGCTACTGAAGTCTCTTATAGCTAATACCCTTCGAAGATTTTGTTTTAAGCCACTGAAGAATCGACCAACTTTACTTTCAGGTTGGATGATAAATCCAGATGCATACCTTGAAAGCCTTGTAAAATTCGCTTCATATATACCAACAGATTCATCATCCTTGTGCTTCAGCTCAAGAAATTCCTTTTCCAACTTTGTTCGAATAATACGGGGGAAGTACTTACTAAAAAACAAGTTCTTGAACTCGTCCCATTCCATGTACTCAATTTCATCTCTTTGCCTCGTAATATTGATAAGATTCCACCATTGATCAGCTTCACCTTCCAAACGATATACTGCTAAGATGACTTTATCATGTTCAGAACATTGAAGAACTGAAAATATCATTTCAGTAGTACTTATCCATTGTTCAGCAACAAGTGGATCAGAAGACCCACTGAAAGAAGGTGGATGTTCCCTCATGAAGGACTCAATAGAATATTGATCCCTTCTCTGCTCATTTGGAAGTCCAGAATGATTCATAGCTTGTGTAAGTATAGCAATAAGATTTTTCACTCTATCTCCCATAACATTTGTTTGTTCAGGAGGACAATCATTACATTGTCCATTGCATTGATCAACATGGTTCCTTTGGGTTCCATCCATCGTCTAAAACCCAAAAAGAATAGTGTGAGAGGGAAAAATCATGATAGGGAAAACAAAATAATAAAGGGGGAGTACCTTCAATATCTAACATCATAGGTTTAACTCTATGATCGTTAGCATAATTCTAGTAATATTACCTATACGTATACTTAACCTTAGTGACATCCCTAGACATACCTTAGAAATATCTCTAGGGATCTCACTAACGTTTTCGCGTCCTAGTTTCAAAAGGTTGACTAAACCTCCCTTTGATACCAACTATAGAGACCCAAAGCATGACGTATAAGGACATTACGTTACTTTTTCGGAATACTTAGTACATAACAAAAACACACACACAAGGATCATAATAGTTTAGTGTGTTTGGAAACTGGGAATGTAATCTTCTAATCATGGTAAAAGATCTTCAACATCTCCCATAAAGATCTTCCATTTTATTTACCTAAAACCTTTCGTTATATCCTGGGGAAAAGAAAATAGAAAAGGGTGATCTCAAATGCTCAGTAAGGGTAAACAAAAGAAATTTCAATCACATCATATTCATAAGAACATAACATTTTGGAAATCTAAACCTGCAAAAGAGAGCATAATTTCATAACATGGTATAAATCATAGTACTGAAATGAAATCCCAATAATCATAACATAAAACATGAAACTTTGTGCAATACACACATAATCATAGAGTATCATTTCTTATTAGTCAAGACTCATTGCCAAGACTATCTTAGTGGACAAAGTCCATTTCTGAACCAAGTCACCCTCGTTTCAGTCCTGTTTTACTGAACCGGTATAACCTACTGTTCCAGCCATGTCTATCTCATGAGATATAAAATCTTTAGCCAATGCATTGGAGGGAGATATATGTCCCACCCATCCCATAATGATACCATTCTTATGTTTGCCACAAAATCATAAATCATACATCATTGCATAACCCATGTAATACAAATGGGAATCTTAAACATCATGACATCATAAAACAATTCATATAAGATAAAGGAATTCATAAAAATAATTCCATCACAACATAATCATATCAATGTAATAATAGGGATAAAAACAGAACCCTTTATTATCTTAGATGGAAAATAATTTTGATAAAACACTTGAACTCCATTCTTAAGGAAAATATCCTTTCTTCTTCAAAAACATTTTTTCTTTCTTAACAGGTCATACAACTTTAAAATAAAAGAGGTTGATTAAAAATAAACTTGAAAACTTGTAAAGGAAGCTTCTTGGAAATAATGTTTTAAAAATCCATTCATGCCGTATAAGTTAAAAAAACATTCTTCTCATACTTTTGTCGAAAAAGTCAAAAAGTACCTCATACGAAAAATGACAAAAGATTCCTTTCATATTCTTTACTATAAACTCACCGAAGGGTAAAATTGGATTTAAACAATTGTATGTGGATGGAAATAATATTAAATATTCAGGAAACATTGATGTGGATGATAAAATACACCCCAGTAAATACTAAAGTATAAACAATCTCGGATAAAAATGAGATTGTGATATTTCCCTTACCTTATGTCCGACTTGCTCTGTAAGTGTCCGAACCTCCTATATAATGATTTAAATAATGTTATTGACTTATTCCAGAATCATAAATATTTTTATGATATCATATATGGTCATATTATTAGCTTCTTAGTAGTAATATTTCATTGCTACTTGTTATTCAGGTGTTTATAACTTTTTGTTCTTATGTGTGTTTTGTCGAATAAATTATTATTCTTCTCTTTATGTTATAGATTCCTCATTTACAGAATGGTATTAGTGTAATATATATCATATTAATTAATTCAATTCATTTATATAATCATTATGAAATGAAGATCATGTAGAACGAGTTGCATCACATCGAGGAGATGATATTCAGTACGTACGCACGAGTGATGATATCGTTCCTATGATCGTGGAATTGTATTGGAGTGTATGTATACTATTTCAGAATCAGTATCACTTTATAATAGTCATATATAGTCATTATTTACACCATTATACCCATCCAAGTAAGGTGGTGGTGGAAAATAGATTACACCACGGCGTGGAGACGGTATTCTTTACGTATGCACGCGCGGTGATTTCTTTTTCCGTAGGATGGATAGATGGTGAAATAGGGTTGTTTCATACTTATAATCACATACCCGTATATTAGTGATACTGATGTTATTACTTCATAATGAAAAAACTAAAGAAGAAGAAGTGGAGGAAGAAATAAAGATGAAAGAATCGGTAACAGACATTACCTATTCTTTGAAGTGCTTCTTTGAGACCTCCATTTAGGGCACTAAATTGGGTCCTTGAAGAAGACCAGAACCTCTAGGATGTTTCTATGGAAGTGGAGAGAATAAATTGGAAGGTTTTGGCCGATCTTGAAGGCTCAAAGTGGTGTGAGGAAGAGAGGGGGGAGGTGCCCTTTTATAAGGGAGGAGAGGGGCACCTTTGGAATAACTAAAAATATTATTTTATTATAAAGTCAAGTTCGGTTTTAAATAGCTCCAAATTGATTTATTTCTAGGCTAATGTGGGGATGGTTCGAAATACTCTCATCCAATAGAATTTAGACAGGTTTAGGTTCCTATTTTAACCTTATCATGTAGATTTAACATTAAGTTAAATAATTTTACTTTTACCCTGTCTTCTTGTGTTCTTATACTATAAGGTTAATAAACTTACTATATCAAGCCAAAATAACCCGAAGTTGTTTATTATTAATATCTATAACCTTATATAAGTCATGTGGCCGAAGTTTAGATTTTTAGGAATAAAATAATAATTAATAATATTATATTTGTTTTAAAAACTAATTTATGTCAATTTTGACACTATTTGGTACATGATTTTTATGAAATTCATAACAGAATGATAAGTTCGAAAAAAGTTAATTAAATCAATACTAACATTTCATATTAACCTATAAAATTAGTTTAATTCATAAAAAGTCTCAAATTATATTTATTTGGGGATTTATAACCTCAATTATGTCAATATTCCATTAATAAGATAATTACTACATCATCGTTGTGTCATAAATAAATTAAATTATTTAATGTCTAAAAATTACAAATAAAATACCGTTATGTAGGATATCGTTTTATCTTTATAATGAATATATATAGTAGAATTTATCTTGTGTATAACCCCATATTAAAAATTATTTAGTTATTAAACTTTGATTTTAACTATTTTAACCCTTCTTTAAATAAATTAATAATAACTGTCCTAATCTAATCCAAGTGGGCCTAAATGGTCATATTTTATTCCTAAGTTTGTTTTTGGTCGAATTAAACTTGTCCAATAGAATTAGGACATGTGTTAGGGTAATAATAATATCATTTTTACCCTTAATTACCCAATTTACTTTTAACCGTGGTAAAAAAGTAAAAAGTTACTATTCACCAAAAAATTATTTTTATCTCATTGAACCAAATTTTACTTACTGACATCAACCGTGTCTCTCGGTGTTTTGAAATTCCACTCACAGAAATGGTAAAATTATGTTTTATGAAAAATTCATTTTTTTAAACTACCACTTAGTAGTTTCACTATTCATCAAAAAATGAAAGTTTCCAGAAAAATACCAAAAATTAAGCCTAAGATATATTTGATATTATGAACTCAAAAATGATGTCTATTTCACCAAATTAAAAACGTATCAGTTACATTAACTAATTTAAAAATTAATTCCAGTCGTCAAAACAAATGGCGTGTCTTTAAGAGATAATAACAATCAAAAGATTGACACTTGTTTATAACTGGTTTAAATGTAGAATTACATCCAATGACCAACATTATATTAAATTGTAAAAATATATTCTAAATATAGTTTAAAACCACTCAAATTAATAATGTATCACTATTAATTATTTCGATTAAAAAAGTTGTTTTTAATTAAAATTTAGTAATTTTCACTATTCATCAGAATATGAAAGTTATCCGAAAAGTACCAAAATTTCACGTTAGGCTAAATTCGATACTCTGAATCCAAAAATGAATTCCATTTTGAAAAATAAAATTTACAAAATTTCAAAAAGTGGTTATTACTATTCATAACGGCTAGTTTTAATAATATTTTAATAGCGTATTGTTGTTTAGTGAAACTCGTTATTGCATACTACACACGCTATCGAGGAAGGTCGCGATTGCGTGTAATGGAAGTCAAGTCAAGTATGCGTGTTGTGAAAGATTATTTTGGTGTAGCGTACAACACAAGACATTAATGAAATTAAAAAGAATATTTTTCATAAAATCTTGGGGTGTTACAGCGGATGACCTTTCCCTTTGACGGGCCTAGCTGGATCCTCTCTCATGACACACCTCCCAGCGTGTGCATCCTATCCACCACCTCTGCCTTCTTCTGGACCTCCAAGTATGTCATCAAGGTGAAGGGGGTAAAAACGTATTGGAGGGAAGGTCAGAGCACCTCCTCTAAACGTCTCGCCCGAGACTCCTCATTCGGAAAGTGGTCCAGAGAAAAATGGAGGAGGTCTTTGAACATGATTCTCAGCTCCCTTACTGATATACTCCCCTGCTGGAGGGAGAGTATCTCCTGCCTCTTCTCTGCCTTCATCGTAGAAGAGAGGAATTCTTCTTGTAACTCCATCTCAAAATTAGCCCATGCCACCTCAGCCTCTCTCCTCTACCCGAGGTAGATCGTCCACCATTGACGTGCTGCTCCCCGCATATGGCTGACGGCCATGGGAACCCAATACTCGGTCAGTGCCCGAATCTAGCTAAAAGCTATCACCAGCTCTTCTAGCCAGCTCTCCGTCTTTATGTTAGAGGTGCTGCCCACATACTTCTCAAGGGTCTGTCACTGGAAGGCTCGAAGCGTCTTCTGCCACTGGTCATCCTTCTCCTCTATATCAGCCCTCTGCCAATTGGCCAAGTCAACCTCTTGGGCCTCGATCACTCGCACCGCTCGTGGTCACATTTCTGGTGCCAATTATTCAAGGTAAACAAGGAATGCCTAAGATCAAGTAGTGCAGAATATTGATCTTAAAACGTCATAAACTTCTTAATTATTTCTAATTACAAAAACACCCATCACACACATGAACACAAGTCATTATGTTTCATGTACCTTTCCTAGGGTCTCTACCCTGCAATCAGCATGGCCACACTTGGTCGTTCGGTAGGTCCAGAGTCCTTGAATCGGGACACGGGGGGCCCTAAAATCCCATGCCACATCCAGTATTCCCTGGAATAATTCACATACCATGGTCACCCAACACCGTTGCCCTACCATCCCATGCAATCCTCACTGTTCCTAACTATAGACTCCATCTTATCTCTCAACCTTGCCTCTGATACCATTCTGTCATGACTCGCCTTCACCAAAAGGAGGGAAGGGTCAGCTGATTGCTAGGCCCTTCTTTATTTATGTTGAAGGAGAGATAATGACCCCCGAAACCTGCCTTCAATAGTCCTCAGAGTGGTGACTAGAACCAAGGGTATAGATTTAAACAATAAATGGACGGAATTACCCTTTTTCTTTTAATAGGATCAGGAGATAAGATAGTAAATCCCACAACACCAAAACTGAAAGTACAAATACGGCTGAAAATAAACCATTCCCATATGAATGTTCAAAGGTAAAATATACTTGTCAAAAAACTCCAAAGGTAAAAAGATACCAAGAAAAAAAAGAAAACAACAACAACAACTGCCCCATTGGTCCAAGCTAGTATGGTCCTGCACGATCTCTGAAGTCCTCCGGTAAACCTGAAAGAAGATTTATATACGTAGGGTGAGCATACAAGTATACTCAGTAGGGAAACACCAAAGACTCTCGTGCAAAAGTGGGGAGGCATGCTAATGCCCTGTAAGAAAAGAGATAACCAAGCACATAGTAAGGTAACTAACCACCCAAGACTCTCCAAGGCACACTCCCCATGTAACGCAAGTCATGTAACGTATAGTAATATCACATCGATGTTTGGGTACCCCGCACCACTTTCCCACTGGTAATTGAAGACATCCTATGAATCAGACCAATCCCTCCATTCCCATCGCAATCCCACGCCATACCCCGCCCATACACACCTAGGCCACAACCACACATCATGCCCGCAAACACCTGGGCCACAACAACTAACCCGTCCGCAGACACCTGTTCCACAACTATCACACATAACCACACCTACAAACACCTAGGTCAGAACAACCACTACCACGCCAGAAGACACCTAGGTTAGAAGAACTACTGCCACGCCCAAAGACACCTAGGCCTCATCATGAAGATACTTGGGAAACCACCAGCCCGCATACACTTGGGCCAACCACCACACTAACCACCCCGAAGATTCTTGGTCTAATAATGAACTTTAGGCCATCACAGTCTTCCCATAGAGTCCTGGGATATTCGAGAAAGGGAGAAGAAAAGGAGCTAATAAATAGCCACTCATAGGAGTATTGGTAAAAACACCCTCTCCCATGAAGTGGGGGTGTTCGGCACTAATTTCTCACCTTGGGTGGGGTGAGAATAATAAACCAAAAAACTACAATTATATGTATAAGTAACAAGCACTCACCCATTCTAGGGCTTTCTTCAGCCATCCTAAAGAACACTATCGTTACTATTCATTCAAAAGAGAAGAGAACATCACACATGCCCAAGTCACAACCCACATCAAACCAAATACCCATTTGTCCCATCCTTGCTTTCATGTTCAGTAATAATGTTTAAATAAGTTTATGCACTACTGGGCACCTAACAACATAAGCACAAACCAAGGGAATAGTTACAGCCAATAGCAATTTAAACATTCACACCCAGTTCTCTTGTAAAAACACATCAAGCGAGACCCCTCCAAGTATGGGAACCAAAGCATGTCAAAGTGAGATACAGTCCCAAGTTCCTAGAAACATGAAAAAGAAGGTTTCAAAAAAGTTGAGGATACCACCCCAATTCAAGATATAAGCAGAGTAATTACACATCCTCAAAGTATAAAAATAGGGGATCCCATCCTCACCCACATCACCCTAACAATCTAAGCCCCTATCCAACCGTGGAGGAAACAACCAAACTAATACTACCAACACAAGGCAGACTCAATACGTATTTTCAGATTTAAAGGATTTAACACACTCTATGATTTCAATTCCAGTGGTCTTAAACTGGGGTTATCATGGAAAAGGAGTTTATCCTGGTGTTTCCAATTTATTTATTCGAATATACCTATTTAACCAATTTTCATTACAGAAAAAAAGGTTCACAACCAAAATTCAATACATTTAAACATCACAAGGGGTAAGGGTTTATTAGTGCACATATAAAGACCACCAATGACCATAAATTTCAGTAGGCATAAGCCCTCACAATTTAGAAATCATTAATAATGAAAGAGGAGAAAAACAAAGCAGCATCATCGATCACACCCCTCCCCTTCATTCGTTAGAATCAGTTTATTATATTCATTAATGTTTGGTTCATCAAATTATACAGAAGTAGTAGCGTACCCACCCTGCAAGATACACAGAAAGGAGAGATGAAGGTGAATTCCCTACCTGATGGATCAAGGATCGATGTTAAGTTCTCTCGTGGAAACTGGAAAACAGGAGCAATAGGGGTGCAACCCATCGGGAGGAAGGGTACTCCGAGCAGGATGATCGGGAAAAGAAACCTAGGGAGAAGCCTTTGGTTATAAAGGCCGATAAGGGATGAGATACAACACGCCCAGGACGGTTAAGATATGGAGAGAAAAACTCAAAACCGCGTAAGGAGTGGGATCGTGGGTTGACTACGCGGTTGGGACACCCCACACGTCATTAAAGGGTCCCCGTCGTTCGGGGCGTTTTAAACCGATGAACACCTCATGGTTTTTCATTTAAGGGGTACCTCATGAATCATTTAATTTGAACGAGCATTAATGGGTTTAAAAGGGGTCAATATATGGTTTAAAACCCAATTGGTGCAAAAAGGATGCGCTACTGGAAAAACCGTGGGGTAGGCGAGAGCTACCAGTTGGCGACAGCTACCGGTAGCCGAGAGCTACCATTTGGCGACAGATACTGGTAGCTCTCGGTTACCGGTTGAAGATATTTTCCGGTAGCGGAGAGCTACCGGTGTCCTAGAGTTACCAGTTGGCGACATCTACTGGTAGCTGAGAGCTACCGGTAGCCCAGAACTACCGGTAGAGGAGAGCTACCGGTAGCCGAGAGCTACCGATAGCCGAGAGCTACAGGTTTCCAAGAGCTACGGGTAGCTGAGGGCCACTGGTACCCCAAGGTCACCGGTAGGCTAGGTCTACCGGTAGGCCGAGGCTACTTCTAGAAGTCACCGCGAAGTTGGGATGGACTTCTTGAATACCCAGAACACTTCAAACATCAGATTTTTACCAAGTAATGGACCCCAAAAACCCGGGACATTACATCAGATACATCTGAATCTATTATCGTCCCCGATAATATAAGAACAACCCAGAAAGGAGAAATGTGGGGTCCAAACAACCTCCCCCTAAAGATACCTCTCAGGGGAAAACCCCAGAGTTGTTTGAAAGCTAGGACAGAACCCCCCTACATCTATGAATACTCCCCCAAGAGACAAAAGGATCACAAAGT
Source organism: Viscum album (assembly GCA_963277665.1). Taxonomy (NCBI): domain Eukaryota; kingdom Viridiplantae; phylum Streptophyta; class Magnoliopsida; order Santalales; family Viscaceae; genus Viscum; species Viscum album. The sequence continues at coordinate 1,221,389,398 of OY728134.1, read as the reverse complement.
CCAACACATGAGTTAGGGATTCCCCTTCTACATGTTAGGATATTATCTTCTTTGGGCGGCACTAAATCACTCACATGGGTTTAATCGCATCAAAATTAATGCATCTTGATTAGCAGTTAGGTTTTCCCATCATCACACATTCTTACACACACATAGAGACCAAGTAATAGATCATCTAATAGCTAAGAAAAACAAGAATTTCATATATTAAAGCACAAGGTACAATATCTCAAGGATCAGAACAAAACAACGAGGAAGTCAAAACACCTCTGGGTACTGAACACATAACTAGTCCTCCCGATACCATGTGCTCTCTTCCAGGCCACCATGCGTCCACAACACACGAACCAAGGGGATGGTTCTTCCACGAATCACTTTCTCCTTTCGATCCTCGATCTTGATTGTTCGTTCTATGAAGTTCGCATTGTCTTTGACATCTAACTCTCCCCAATTGATGATGTGCGAGTCTTCGTGTAGATATCGACGATGCTGGGACACATGGAATACATCATGTATCCTCAGTAGTGGCGGTGGTAGCGCTATATGATAAGCCACTTCACCGACCCGCCACAACACTTCGAAGGGTCCGATGAACCTGGGAGAAAGCTTACTTCCCCTGCCAAACCACCACTGTCCATGACGAGGCGAGACCTTCAAGAACACGTGGTCCTAGACCATGAACTCCAAGGGTCACCTCCTATCATCGGCATATGACTTCTGCCTGTCCTAGGCCACCTTCATCCTATCTCGTATAAGCTGAACCTTCCCTGTCGTGCTTTGCACCACCTCTGGTCCAAGTACACCTGCTTCTCCAACCTCAGTCCAACACCGGGTGAGCGACACAACATTCCATATAGGGCTTCGAATGGAGCCATGCCAATGGTAGAGTGATGGCTATTATTGTAGGAGAACTCTACCAGAGGAAAGTGTAGTGCCCATTATCCCCAAAAGTCTAGAATACATGCCCACAACATATCCTCCAGCATCTGGATGGTGCGCTCTGTCTGCCCATCTGTCTGGGGGTGGAAAGTAGTGTTAAGGCGCAACTGGGTGCCAAAAGAATGCTGCAAACCCCTCCAGACTCGTGAGGTAAAACCTGCATCCATGTCCGAGACTATGGAACTCGGAACACCATGCAACCACACTACCTCGTCCATATACTTCCATGCTAGAACGTCCACTTCACTCGACTCCTTAGTTGCCAGAAAGTGAGCAGACTTCATCAAGCGGTCCACTACTACCCAGATGGAATCACAACCCCCTTTCACCATGGGTAGTCCCATGACGAAATTCATCAAAATTTTATCCCAATTGTACTCGAGGACATCTAAAGGTCGCAACAACCCACCTGGAACAAGTTGTTCAGCCTTTACCTGCTGACACACTAGGCACTTGGCCACAAACTCTGTCACTGATCACATTACTCCGGGCCACCGAAGCTGTCTCCTTAGACCCTAGTACATCTTGGAAACTCCTAGATGTACCGCTAGGGGTGATTTTTTGAACTCATTGAGAAAATTTCCACTAACTGCCTCTAGAACAAACATCTTTTCCTAGAAGAGCATCCGATTTTGACCATCTTCTGTCCACCCTTCTGGAGCATCGCCCAGGTCAACTCGGTCGCACATGACTTCACACTCTGGGTCTCCCCACTGAGACTCCTCCACTTGCCACAATAGAGAAGACTACACTGTCATCTGATATAGGCATCACCTACAGCTATCCATCCTCGCATCGAGGTACAAGGCATCTAACACCTCCATTGCCTTCTAGGTGTCTTCCGACTCTCGGACTGTATCCTTCAGCGACCTCCTACTCAAAGGATCGACCACTACATTCCCATTTCGTATTGTATAAGAAATATCGATGTCTTAATCTTGTAGGAACTCCATCCACCTTCGCTGACATAAGTTTAGGTCCCGCTGGGAGAAGACATAACTCAAGATTTTCTAATCCATGAAGACCACAAAGCATTCTCCGATGAGGTAGTGTTGCCATAACTTTAGTGTGAAAATGACCGTTGTAAGATCCAGGTCATGGGCGGAATAATTACAATCATGAGGGAGTAGCTACCTAGACCCATAAGAGATCACCCCTTGTCGCTGCATCAACACACATCTGAGGCCTTTCCCTAAAGCATCAAAAAACACCTCATACGCTTCCCCTTCTTCTGGTAGTCTCAGCATTGGGGCACTAACCAACTTCTCCTTCAGATAGCTGAAGGATGCCTCCCGCTGTCACTCCACACGAAAACCTGGTCCTTCTTTGTCAAGGCTTTCAAAGGCGCCGCAACTCGAGATAAGATGGGTATGAACCTCCGGTAGTGACCTTCCAGCTCAAGGAAACTACGAACCTCTACCACCTTCTTGGGTGGTACCAAAGAAATAAATGGCCCAGCCTTTGATGGGTCTACCGCTACACCTTGATCGGACACTAAGTGCCCAAGGAAGTGCACTTCTTGTGTCCAGAACTTGCATTTCGACAACTTACCATAGAGCTGGTGCTATCAGAGGACCTCGAAAACCATACTCAGGTGCTCCGCGTGGTCCTCCTCTGATCTTGAATAGATCAGGATGTCGGCAATGAACACGACCACAAACCAATCGAGATACTCCCATAAGACGGAGTTCATAAGCCCCATGAACACAGCTGGAGCGTTCGTAACACCGAAAGGCATGACCACAAACCTGAAGTTCCCATATCTGCACCTGAAGGCCATCTTCGAGATGTCGTCCTCCTTTACCCTCAACTGGTGACACCCAGAACGCAGGTCGATCTTCAAGAACCATCCTTCACCTTTCAGCTGGTCAAAGAAATCATCTATCCTCGGAAGAGGGTTGTGATTTTTGACCGTTACCTGATTCAGCTTACTGTAGTCTATGCACAACCTGAGACCACCATCTGCCTTCATTGCGAACAAGACTGGATCACCCCACGAAGACGCACTTGGTTGAACATAACCCCTCTTCATCAGATCGTCACTCTGAATCCGCAACTCCCATAGCTCCGAAGGTGCCATCGGGTAGGGAGCCATCGAAATTAGACGAGCACCAGGATGCAAGTCTATCCCAAAATTGATATCACGTCGAGGGGGTAGAGTTTTCCCCTCCTCAGGGAAGACATCTATAATCTCACTGACGATCCCTTGTACCTCCACCATCTCAACATCTACTGAATCTATTGACTGCTCGGCTAACAAGGAGAGGATGTGTTCCTCTCGCATGCTGCCCTTCTGGCCACTCCGCTCGCCGGTGAATGTAACATGTCAGCCACCCAAGTCTGAGAACACAACCCTTCCTCGGAATCATTCGATGATGAAACACACAACAAACATCCAGTCGATGCCTAGGATGACATCGTATGGATTTATCTGTAGTAGTAGTTGATCCCTGATTAACTGATGTGGCCCTATCATCATTTTTCATCCTCTACAAACATATAACAAGTTAGTTTGACCTCCGACGGGTGTGCTCATCTCTAGGGGCACTGGAAGTCTCTCGGCATCTAGACCTATAGCACGGGATATACTGGTTGTAACAATGGAGTGCGAAGATCAGGTATCAATTAAGGCATATGCAAGGGTACTGAACAAACTGATCGTACCTCGAACAACCTCCGGTCCCATTGGAACTGCTGCCTCAGTGGCGTGCAACCGTCCACGCCTAGCTCCTCTACCCCTCGGTATTCAGCCTCCTCCCCAACCACTCCCTGGTATAGGTCCCTGAGGAGCACCCTGACTTCGGCCTCCCCCAGCAACATCTACCCTCGGAGGACCGGGAGCTCGTTGACCCTACTGCTGCTGATGAAAGGGCCTAGCTGGAAGCTGCTACTGAGGCGGGTGTTGGGATTGTCCGCTACTGCTGTACTGTCCTCGGTCCGAGCACTGATTCTGGAGATGTCCATGGCTCCCACACATGAAGCACCTCAGTCCTGGGCCCGAAGGGAAAGGGTGAGGACCGGTGAACCAGAACTAGAACTACTGCGGCCTGCTCCATGCTGGTCGGAACCAAGAGGGTCCCGATGCTAGAGGTCTGGTGCTGACGGCCTTTCCCTTTGAAGGGCCTAGTTGAATCCTCTCTCATGACAAACCTCCGCGCGTGTGAATCTTCTCCACCACCTATGCCTTCTTATGGACCTCCGAGTATGTCAGCATGGTGATGGGGGTAACAACGTATTGGAGGGAAGGTCAGAGCGCCTCCTCTAAACGTCTCGCCAAAAAATCCACATCAGGAAAGCGGTCCAGATAAAAACGGAGGAGGTCCTTGAACAAGATTCCTAGCTCCATTATTAACATACTCACCTGCTAGAGGGAGAGTATCTCCTGCCTCGTCTCCACCTTTATCATAGAAGAGAGGAATTCTTCTCGGAAGTCCTTCAAAAAATCAGACCATGCCACCTCAGCCTCTCTCCTCTCCCCGAGGTATAGAATCCACAGTTGACATGATAATCCCCTCATACGGATGATGTCCAGAGGAACCTAGTACTCGGTCAGAGCCCGAATGAAGCCGAAATCTATCACAAGATCCTCTAGCCAACTCTCCGTCTCTATGTCAAAGGTGCAACCCTCATACTTCTCGAGGGTCTGTCGCTGGAAGGCTCGAAACATCTTCTTCCACTGGTCATCCTCCTCCTCTTGATCAGCCCTCTGCCGATCGGCCAAGTCAACCTCATGGGCCTCGATCGCCCACACTGCCTGTGGTCGCCTCCTAGGATCCATAGATTCAAGGTAAACAAGGAATGCCTAAGTCCAAGTAGTGTAGAATATTGTTCTTAAAACTTCTTAGACTTCTTATTTATTTCAAATTCCAAAAAACACATGAAACACGAGAACGAAATTCATTACGATGTATATACCATTCCTAGGGTCTCTACCATTCAATTAGCGTGGAATCACTTGGTCGTTCGGTAGGTCCAATGTCCTTGCATCAGATCATGGGGGGCCCTAAAATCCCGTGTCCTTGCCGGTATTCTCTCGCCTAATTCACAGACCAAGGTCACCCAACAACATTTCCCTACCATCCCATGGAATCCTCACTATGCCTAACTCAAGACTCCATCCTATCTCTCAACCTCTCCTATGATACCATTCTGTCATGACCCGCCTTCACCAAAAGGAAGGAAGGGTCACCAGATTGCAAGGAACTTCATTTTTTATGTTGAAGGAGAGATAATGACCCCCGAAACCCTCCTTCAATAGGTCCCGGAGTGGTGACAAACACCAAGGTTATTGAATTACACAATAAATGGAAGGCATTTCCCTTTTTTTTAATAGGATCAGGAGATTAGATAGTAATTCCCACATAACCAAAACTGAAAGTGAAAATATGGCTGAAAATAAACTATTCCCATATGCATGTTCAAAGGTAAATCATACAAGTCACAAAACTCCAAAGGTAAAAATATACCAAGAAAAATAAAAGAAAACAACTACAGCAACTGCCTCAAAGGTCCAAGCTAGTATGGTCCTGTACGATCCCTAAAGTCCACTTGGAAACCTGAAAACAGTTTTAAATACGTAGGGTGAGCATAAAATTATTCTAAGTAGTGAAAATCCAAAGACTCTCGTGCACAGGTGGGGACGTATACTAATTCCCCTGTAAGAAAAGATATAACCAAGCACTTAGTAAGGGAACTAACCACCCAAGCCTCACCAAGGCACACTCCCCAAGTAACGCCAGTCAAGTAATGTATAGTAATATCATATCGATGTTTTGGTACCCCGCACCACATTCCCACTGGTTATTGAAGACATCCTACGCATCAGACAAATCCTTCTATTCTCATCGCAGTCCCGCTGTCATACCCCGCCTGCACACACCTAGGACACAACCACACATCCCGCCTGCAAACACCTCGGCCACAACCACTAACCCGCCCATAGACACCTAGCCCACAACTGTCACACATAACCATGCCTTCAAACACCTAGGCCAGAACAACCACTGCCACAACCAAAGACCCCTGGGCTAAAAGAACTACTTCCACTCCCGAAGACACCTTGGCCTCATCCTGAAGATACATGGGAAACCACATGACCTCACAAACCTAGGCCTACCACCACACTACCCTGCATGAAGATTCATGGGTTGATAATGGACTTCGGGCCATCACAACCTACCCCTAGAGTCTTGGGCTATTCGGGAAAGGGAGCAAAAAAAGAGCTAATAACCAGCCACTCATAGGAGTGTTGGTAAAAATACCCTCCCCCATGAAGTGGAGGTGTTTGTCACTAAGTGCTCAAATTGGGTGGGGCACAAATAAGAAATACAAAAACTAAAAGTATATGTATAGGTAACAAGAAATCACCCAATCTAGGTTTTTCTTCATCCAGCCTAAAGAACAATATCCTTACTATTCATTAATAAGAGAAGAGAAGATCACCCATTCCCAAGTCACAACTCACATCAAACCAAATCCCCATTTGTCCCATCCTTGATTTCATTTTCAGTAATAATGTTTAAATATGTTTCTGCACTACTGGGAAACATACAACATAAGAACAAACCGAGGGAAAAGACACAACCAACATCAATTTAAACTTTCACACCTGGTTTACTTGTAAAAACACATCATGCGAGACCCCTCAAAGTATTGGAACAAAAGTAGGTCAAATTGAGATACATTCCCAAGTTCCCAGAACCATGAATAAGAAGGTTTCACAACAGAAAAAGATCCCACCCCAATTCATGATAAAAGAAGAGTAATCAAACAGCCTCAAAGTATAACAACAGGGGATCCCATCCTCACCCACATCACCCCAACAATCTAAGCCCCTATCCAACCGTGGACGAAATTACCAAACCAATACTACCAACACAAGGAAGACTGAAAAGGTATTTTCAGATTTAAATGATTTAACACACTCCATGATTTAAATCCACTGGGCTTTAATTGGGGTTATCATGGAAAAGGAGTTGATCCTGGTGATTCCTATTTATCTAGCCGAATATACATAATTAACCAATTTAATTTACGCAACAAAAGGGTCACAACCAAAATACAACCCATTTAAACATTACAATGGGTAATGGTTTATTAGTGCATAGAGAAAGACCACCAATGACCATAATTTTCAGTAGGAATAAGCCCACACAATTCATAAATCATTAATCATGAATGGGGAGAAAAACAGAGCAGCATCATCGATCACACCCCTCCGCTTCATTCATTATAATCTGTTTATTATCTTTATTAAAGTTTGGTTCATCCAATTCAATAGAAGAAATAGCGTAACCACCCCACAAGATACACAGAAAGGAGAGACAAAGGTGAAACCTCTACCTAACGGATCAATGATCGACGTTAAGTCCCAAATGGAAACTGTAAAACATGAGCAACAGGGGTACGACTCGTTGGGAGGAAGGGTACTCCGAACAACATGATCAAGAATAGAAACTTAGGGAGAAGCCTTTGGTTATAAATGCTGATAAGGGCTGAGATACAGAACTCCCAAGACGGTTAAGATACGGAGAGAAAAACTCAAAACCATGTAAGGAGCGGGATCGTGGGTTGACCACGTGGGTGGGACACCCCACATGTCATTAAAGGGTCCCCGCCTTTCAGGGCGGTTTAAACCGACACACACCTCATGGTTTTTCGTTTAAGGGGTACCTCTCAAATCATTTAATTTAAAAGAGAATTAATGGGATTTAAAAGGGTTCAAAACATGGTTTAAAAACCAATTAGCGCAAAAAGGAGGTGCTACTGGAAAACCCGTGGGGGTAGGAAAGATCTACCAGTTGGTGACATCTACTAGTAGTCGAGAGATATCGGTTGGAGAGAGGTATCAGTTGACGATAGCTATAGGTAGCCTAGAGCTACCGGTAGCCGAGAGCTACCGGTAGCCGAGAGATACCGGTAGCTGAGAGCTAGAGGTAGCCGAGGGCCTCCTGTACCCCCAGGTCACTGGTAGGCTAGGTCTACCGGTAGGCCGAGGCTACCGCTAGGAGTCACCAAGATGCTGGGATGGCCTTCCAGACCACCCAGAACACTTCGACCATCAGATTTTTGCCAAGTAATGGACCCCAAAAACCCAGGCCATTACATTTACAGTGGAGTCCTTATAGTTTTTATTAATAATTATTTCACAAAAAATGGTTTGGAATGAATATGAACTCTCCAATTTGATACTTTTATAAAAGAAAAGACATTTCTATTTTTTCCCTTTTTACTTCTACACTTATCATTATTTTGAATCAAGAGTCCAATAGAATATGATTGTTTTATTTAAAATGAAACATGTGGAAAACAATATTAAGATTTTTTTTCGAATATTTTTATCAATGTTTCTTTATTTAAAGCATGTGTGAAAGAAATAGAGTTATTAGGGACTACCTGCATTGTTTTAAAACTCATTCATATATTTTCATTTTGTTTTCAATTTCTACTATAGGTTCCAGCTTGATCTCAATCATCTTGGGTTATGTTGTGTATGGATTGGATAATGACTCTTGAGGTCTCATAGAGGTGTTTTGGGTTTCCGGTATATTTTGGATTTTCTATATCAGTTTTTTGTTACTTCAATTGCAATTTTAGTCAATGTAAATTATGGAAAATTCATTTTGAGTTGGTCTGGTGTCTTTATTTATCCAGTTGACTTATTTATTTTTATTGGGAGAAACTGTTCCCTCTATCTCTATAGATTCCCATATCTCTCTTCACCATCTCAGGATGACCGAGCAGCACTAGAAAAATAGGTATTTTCCATGGGCCATTTGCGACGGGATCCCTTCGCAAATGGCCCGTTACTGAAAACGGCATCGCAACAACACTTATTTGCGACGGGCCCGTCGCTAAAGCCTTTTTTTACGACGGTTATTCTCCCCGTCGCAAATAGTACTCCGTATATTTGTAAAAAGCTTTTAAAATAGTTTTTGCGACGGGTCCCGTCGCAAAAACAATTTTTTTTTAAAAAAATAAAAAACTATTAATAAATTTTTTTAATGCATATAATAATACTAATATTTGCGACGGGCATAGTATCCCGTCGCAAATACTATAAAAAAATAAAAAAAAATTAATTATTAATAAATTATTTTAATTAATATAATAATAGAATTATAATTCAAAAATAAAAATAATAAATTATTTTAATTAATATAATAATAATAGAATTATTGATAATTGTTACTAATTATTGGTAATTATTATTAATTATTACTAATTATTGGTAATTATTATTAATTATTACTAATTATTGTTAATTATTACTAATTATTACTAATTATTATTAATTATTGGTAATTATTACTAATTATTGATAATTATTACTAATTATTGGTAATTATTACTAATCATTGGTAATTAATACTAATTATTACTAATTATTACTAATTATTGGTAATTATTGTTAATTATTACTAATTATTGGTAATTATTACTAATTATTACTAATTATTACTAATTATTACTAATTATTACTAATTATTACTAATTATAGGTAATTAATACTAATTATTGGTAATTAATACTAATTATTGGTAATTAATACTAATTATTGGTAATTATTACTAAATATTGTTAATTATTACTAATTATTGTTAGTTATTACTAATTATTGGTAATTATTACTAATTATTAGTAATTATTACTAATTATTGGTAATTATTACTAATTATTGGTAATTATTACTAATTATTGGTAATTATTACTAATTATTGGTAATTATTAGAAATTATTACTAATTATTACTAATTATTGGTAATTATTGGTAATTAATACTAATTATTGGTAATTAATACAAATTATTGGTAATTAATACTAATTATTGGTAATTATTACTAATTATTACTAATTATTGGTGATTATTACTAATTATTGGTAATTATTACTAATTATTGGTAATTAATACTAATTATTGGTAATTAATACTAATTATTAGTAATTATTACTAACTATTACTAATTGTTACTAATTATTACTTATTATTGGTAATTATTCCTAATTTTTACTAATTATTACTAATTATTACTGATTATTACTAATTATTGGTAGTTATTACTAATTATTACTCATTATTACTAATTATTGGTATTTATTGGTATTTATTCCTAATTATTACTAATTATTACTAATTATTGGTAATTATTGGTAATTACTACTAATTATTCCTAATTATTCCTAATTATTCCTAATTATTTCTAATTATTCCTAATTATTACTAATTATTCCTAATTTTTACTAATTATTACTAATTATTACTAATTATTGGTAATTATTGGTAATTATTGGTAATTATTGGTAATTATTGGTAATTATTCCTAATTATTACTAATTAGTGGTAATTATTAGTAATTATTACTAATTATTACTAATTATTGATAATTATTGGTATGTATTACTAATTATTGGTAAGTATTACTAATTATTGGTAATTATTACTAATTATTGGTAATTATTACTAATTATTGGTAATTATTACTAATTATTGGTAATTGTTACTAATTATTGGTAATTATTACTAATTATTGGTAATTATTACTAATTATTGGTAATTATTACTAATTATTGGTAATTATTATTAATTATTACTAATTATTCTTAATTATTGATAATTATTGGTAATTGTTCCTAATTATTAGTAATTAAATGAATAATTTCCAATAATTAGGAATAATTACCAATAATTACAAATAATAACATTATTAGTATATTTTATTATCAATATTAAAATAATATAATTTTCTAATTTATATACAATTCTCCTTTCATCTGTGCGTTTTCTATCTCCACATACAAATAATACATGTGAAGACAGCAAACACACAGATGAAAAGAGAATTGTATATATATAAAAAATTATATTATTTTAATATTAATAATAAAATATACTAATAATGTAATAATGTTATTATTCCTAATTATTGGTATTTATTACTAATTATTAATATTTATTCTTAATTGTTAAAAATTATTACTAATTATTCCAAATTAACATTAACTATGAACAAAACTAATAATTTAAATTTATTAAGTAACAAAACAATGTAAACATAATTAAATTACAACTATTTAAGAGTAATTGAAACTAATAAAAAATTAAAAATAAATATTAAATTAAAATGAACATAAATACCTTGAAAATTGATCTGCTCTGATCGTTCTTCAAAACTTTAATATCAACTCCGGTGAAAAAAATTAAACTTGAGAAAAACTGAACTTTAGAAATAAAACGTTGAGAGAAGAAGAAGATGGAGTTTACGAATGCTTTGAAAAAAACGGATGGGGGTATTTATAGGTTAGATTATTTGTGACGGGTCCATTTGCGACGGGATTCCCGTCGCAAATAGTGTTATTTGCGACGGTACCCGTCGCAAATACCTTAGCCAACATTTATTACGGTCAACGGTTAAATAGTTATTTGCGACGGGTCCAATCGCAAATAACCACCTGCCGACATACTATTTGCGACGGGGAAATATTCCCATCGCAAATACCTTTTACCACTGCCGGTTATTTGCGACGGGAATATTCCCCCGTCGCAAATATTATTCCCGCGATTTGGCGCGCAACGCGCGCCAGTTCTTTTGCGACGGGGAAAGCAATCCCGTCACAAAAGCCTACTTATTTGCGACGGGTAAATACCCCCGTCGCAAATACCCATTTTTCCCGTAGTGGAGAACTCCTCTCGATCCTTTCCATAGATCGGATAAGGGGACTAGTTGTAGATCGACTGGGGTTGGTTTGTTGGTGTTATTTTGGTTATAGTGGATTATTTGGTGTTAGTAAATTAAAAGGGAGTTGAACAGCTGGCCTTTGACTGATCGTTTGGCTTATAATGTTATATAAATCTCTGCACATGGTCCTAATTAACAACTCGTAATAGTGGTGTATTAGGAACACGGCCGCCAACCATAGGGCTATGTCACCCATCAATACTAATTTCCCTTTACGAATCGTTTTGTGTCTTCAATAATTCATGAAAATTGTTTCCAAAAAGTCATACTTTGGAATTCTTGAATTTTAAATTTAAATTGGTAATGGCTTTGTTTTGACTATGTTTCTTGTTTCTTTGATTACTTGGTTCATTTTGTCCTCCCCCACAATGATTTTATGGATCCCAAATGTGAAACATCTGGTTGGGAATCAATAGGAAACCCTCTAGTTTATTAACCCATAGACTATATCCTTGAGTTTCGAATGATTTACCATCATCTCTTCAATGGTCAAGTTGATCCTCTGGAAGCAGAGGAGTGGATGTGGGGGATTAAGAGGGAATTTAGTATCCATGTGTGGCCTATGAAATTAAAGGTAAAGTTTTCTACATTCATTCCCCAATGGTCCAACCTAGAAATGGTGGAATTTCGTGTCTCGAAGAAAGCCATGGGAAGATCGAATGAGGGAGTTCTTCAATTCATCATTCGTCCAACATTATTTCTCTGAGATGATGCATGATAGAAGGAGAATTGAGTATTGTGGTTTTTAGAAGGGTGTTGGATATGAATTTAAATTATGTCAATGCTTTTTGAATCTAGTTTCATATGAGCATTGGTATATTGTAAACATTCTCGTTAATTCACGATAAATTTTGTTTTGACTCCATCATGAACTGTTGTAAAAGGTGGAAGAGCTCAACCTAAGTAAATTATCTGATGTGGTGAGACAATATTTTCTTTCCCAAGATGAGTTAGCATGAGGACTTGATCTATCTAATCCCCCTATCGTATTTGAAATTTGTAAAGAGAATGTATGTAAGATGAATAGGAAGCGGTCTGAAGCTGGTGGTGCTAGTAAGGGAATTGGGAGGCCACAAAACTTCTAGATAATATCATCATATATAAATGCTATGATTTATCATCTGTGGTGAACAAAGGGTCATAAATTCCATTGTGCATGGGTTCTCCATGAATCATCCACTACAATGGATGCTTGGGTCACTTGAAGCATTTATGTCGAGATATTTCCGAGAAGCATCGTGAAGTCAAACCCAACCATTAAAAAGACATCACATCATGTTTTCAAGAGTATGGTAATGTTTTGGAATTAGTTTAGGACTTTCTCATTTTAATATTCTTGGGGTATAAGAGTCTTGTCTAGTGGTGTTTTGCGGTGTTTCATTATTTTCCAACTATAAGGGTGGCTGTTGTTGAACATGTTTTTACACATATTTCAATGGAATAGTGTATTGTGATTTATTTAGTTGTGCTATCTATTTGTGGGTTCTTCAAGCCTGACTGCGATTCATGAGATCCTTCAAACATCAGAGATGTAGCTTTAGGCTATGGAGTGAAGCAAGAGCATAGCCAGAAGAACCCCAGCAGTGTAGAAAGGAATTGGTTTTATTTCTAACTTTAGTTTGGTATGGTTTTTGTTTTTCCAACAGTTTGATGTTTTTGGTATGTTTTCAGCTATTTGTTTGATACTTCGTTATTTGGACACTTCCCTCCACTCCCCGTATGGCAGGGGATTTTGGTCAGTACCAATCATTTTCGAGTTAATTTAATTTCATTAGTTCATATGGTTGGGAGTCATTTTGGGCCTCCCAATGTTAATATATTTGTTTCGTTCTTTGTATCAGTTCTCTGGTGGTTTGTCTTGTTTGAAACCAACTAATTTACTGTAATCCATTAGATTAAATGTAGATATGGGAGTATTCTAGTGGTCTTTAGATATAGTAATGTTAAAATAGTATACTGGGGATGAGGTTTAAATTCATTCGTCTGGTTGAATTGGTGGTATGTGTTTTTCTTGGTGATGTTTAGGATGATAATGTTTTGAGGCAAGATATGTTCTTGTGGAAATTCCATGTTTTTCATAACAAGAAGCTAGTTGTATTTAAACTATTAGGGGGGTTGATACTTAGTGGAGATATCATTCTTGGTCTAATAGTTTATTTTATAAGTAGTTTTTTTATTGATAGCGATTTGGTCTATTAGTACTTGTTGTTCTATGCGAATCTCCAAAAACTATAAGGGAGTATTGGTTCCTATTCTAGGGTTTGACCTTGTTGTGGATTTTCGAGGGTGGAAAGCAATCTGGATTGGAGAATTGCCGCACCTAGCCCATGAAACTACTTTATTTCAAAAAAATTCATGACATTGTATTGTTTTGATGGGGTTTGATTGGATGTAGGGCTTGATGTTTTGAATTTTTATTTAATGTTTTGTGTTTTGGTCTTGGAGGTAGCTGGCACACAGGAAGAGCACGGTTTGGAGACCTCGTGGCTATGACATGGTCACCGTGCAACCTGCCCAGTATGCAGAATAAATTAAAAATATAAAAGAATAATGAAATGAAAATTACATGAATGTCCAATTGAATTATGAAAAAGTAAAATACAATTTAAAAGTACCTTTTGGATAATAATAATAATAATAAGAAGAAGAATAATAATAATAATAATATTATTATTATCATTATTTATTATTTTAATTATTATGTTTATTAAATTTATTAATATTTTTTTTATTATTAACATATTTTAACTCGGATCATGATAAATGCACCATTATTAGAAATTTTGCGGTTATCACAGCTGCTTATGTGAGAACTTTGGGAATGGAATGAAGCAACCACACAGTTTTTTCACGGTCACTTCAGAAGTGTGAGGTAACAGTGTGGTTTCCTCATGTTTTAAATAAATAGAATCAATGAGAAGTAAATAATAAACAAAAAGATAAGGCCAAGTAGAGGAAATAGAATGTTTCAATAATAGTAATAATAATAGTAAAATTATTATTATTATTAAAAATAAAATGATAATTGTTATTATAATAATTGTTTTTTTATAAGAATTATAATTATTAAAAATGGAATAAATACTTTTTTTAATTTTAACATTATATTAATTATTATTATGAATGATATTCTTTTTTTATTATGTTACTATTTTTTATAGTTATATATTTATCACTATTAATATTATTATTATTAGGTTATTGGTTTTCTCATTTTGGTTAGGGTTTCCCCCACCTTTGTGCGTAACCCCCCATATTTTTTTATAGTTTTTTTAAATTATTTTGTAAAAAATTGTGGGATAATTTTTTTTAAAATACTCCATAGTGGAGGCATCCGCGATGCGGCCTTTTCCTTAAAACAGAATAGAAAATAATTTTTTAGTTTTTGTTTTGTTTTGTTTTGATTATATTTATATATATCTATAAACAAAACAAAATAAAAAATTAAAAAACAATTCAGCAAAATTTATCAGCTATTTAAAATCCAGCAGTACTGATATAACTACATTCTGGATTATGACATAATCTCTCATCCAGGGCTCCCTTTAATAAGAGAGTTTACCCTGGAAATCATTCTGCATTTCCGTTTGGGTATTCTGGTTCTCCCTTTCCGGTGTAGAACATTATGCATTTCAGATGTGGGATTCTGTTTAATGTACGTGATTCGAATGACTATAAAATAAAAACAATAAGACCAATATAAATGAAACAGAAAACATGGATTAAAAATATAAAAAATAGTTGAAAACAAAAATTATTTCATAAAAATTTGTAGTAAAAAATAGTTTATAAGATTTCAAAACTACCTACATAAAACATAGAACTATTTCAAGTACGTGACATCGAATGATGATAAAATATAAATTACAAGACCAATATAAATTAAACATAATACATTGATTAAACATATAACAAGTTTTTGAAAATAAAATTATTTTGTAAAAAATGTTGCTTGAAAATAATTTTAAATTTTTAAAGTCACCTACATGAAACTTAATAATGTTTCATACATGTGAAATTGATTGCCTATAAAATATAAACTATAATACCGATATAAATTAAACATGAAACATAGATTTATCATATAACAAATATTTGAAAATATAAACAATTTCCTAAATAATGTTCACGAAATAAAAATTATAAGCTTTCAAGACCATCTACTTGAATGTTAAAAATGATTCAAGTATGTGGCTTTGAATGACTACAAAATATAAACTATAAGACCGATATAACTTATATTTAAAATATGGATTAAAAATATAATAAATTATTTTATTATAAAATTAATATTACTAATAATTTATTATATAATAATTAATTAGTTAATTATATATTATTAATAATTAATTATATAATAATTAACTAATTAATCAGTAATATAATTATTCAGTATATTATTTTCAATTAGTTAATTGTTAGTACAATTATAATTTATATTTATTCATTATAGTTAATAATTAATAATTAATCAAAATTATAATATAATAATTAATTATTTAATTGGTAATATAATTATTAATTATATAATAGTTAATTAGTAATTTAGTAATATAATTATAAATTATAATTATTAATTATAATTATTAATTATAATTATTCATTATAATAATTATCTCTAATTATTCATTATAATTAATAATTATATATTTTCATTATAATTACTAATTATAATTATTAATTATAATTAATAATTACAAACATATATTATTAATTACTAATTATTAATTAGTTTTTTAATAACATAATTATTAATTATAAAAATATTTATTTTATAATAATTTTATAATTAATTAGTAAATATTAGTAATTAATTATATAATAATTAATTAGTTAATTATTAATATAATTAGTTAATTAGTAATATAACTATTAATTATTAACTAATTAATTATTTTATTATTAATAAAATTTTTAATTATAAAATAATTAATTAGTTAATTCGTAATATAATTATTAATTATAAAATTTATAATTAGTAAACTAGTAATTATTAATCATTAGTTATATATTAACTAATTAAATAATTAGTAATATAATTATTAATTATATAATAGCTAATTTGATTACTTTTTTAGAAATATTGAGCTAAAGGCCATTTTATAATTAAATAATTAGTAATATAACTATAAATTATAAATATTCATTATAAATATTAATTAGTATTTATTAAATATTATTATATAATAATTAAATAGGTAATTGGTAATGCAATTATTAATTATATAATAGTTAATTAGTTAATTAGTAATGTCATCATTCAATATAATTATTAATTAGTAATTATTAAAAACTATTATATAATATTTAATTATTTAATTAGTAAAATAATTATTCATTATATTTATTCATTATAATTTTTCATTATAATTATTAAAATTTATCATATAATAATTAAATACTAAATTATTAATATAATGATTCATTGTAATGATTCATTTTTATTAACCATTATAATTATTTATTATAATTAATCATTATAAGTATTCATTATAACTATTAATTATTCATTATTCATTATAATTAGTAATTATAAATTAGTAATTAAAAAGTATTAATGAACTAATTAAATAATTTATTATATTATTATGCAATGTAATATGTTTCATTTATATTGGTAATAAAATTTATTTTTTATAGGCTTTTAATGGTAGATACTTGAAACATTTTAATGATTCAAGTAGGTGTCTTTGAATGTTTATAAATTATTTTCCATCATTATTTTTTTTGAATTTTTTAATTTTAAACTATTTGTTATATGATTAATCTTATTTTATGTTTCATTTATGTTGGTCTTATAGTTTATGTTTTAGAGAAATTCAACATCATGTACTTGAAAATTTGTATGTTTCAAGTAGGTGCCTTTGAGAACTTATAAAATATTTACTATCAATATTTTTTACTAAATTTTTTTAATTTCAACTATTTGTTAGATGTATAATTCATGTTTTATGTTTTATTTATGTTTTAATTGTAGTGTATATTTTATAGGCTTTCAACGACATGTAGTTGAACCATTTTTATATTTTAAGTATATGTATTTGAAACTTTAAAAATTATTTCCTTAAGAATTTTTACGATATTTTTCAATTATTTCATATATGTTTAATCCATGTTTTATCTTCCATTTATATAGTTCTTAAACCTTATATTTTATAGTCTTTCAAAGAAAAGTATTTGAAATAGAATCGCACATCAGAAATGATGAATGTTTTTCAGAGGAAAGGGAGAACCAGAATCCCACATCGGAAATGAAGAATGGATTATATGGTAAGACCTCTTATAAAAGGGAGCCCTTGTGAGAGCTGTTGTCAGAATCCACACTGTTGTAATGGCAGTACTAATGAATATTAAATAGCAAATAAATTCTGTTGAAAATTTTATTTTATATTTTTTTGTTTTGTTTTGTTTATATATATATATATAAAAACAAAACAAAACAAAAATTAATTTAATTTTTTTTAATTTTTTTGGTTATATGGGAATGGAGGCATGAAGATGCCTCCTTTTTTGGAATATTTTTCCTTTTTTCAACCTAGCATGATTGGAATTTTTTTTTCAATAATCATATTTGAAAAAACTCACAACCACCCTCTCTCAAATCTTTACTCTCTCTATGCGCTGACATCTACCTTCGTAGCGACCTCCATTCGGTCGAACACCACCTAAGAAACACCTGAGAGCTGGATGAACACCTCCTGGGAGACCCATGTTGGATTTTTTTAAATGTTTTTTAATAATATATTTGTAAAACGTGCTGGGTTATGTATTTTAAAACAATACACCATAAAGACGATATCTGTGATGCCTCCTTTGGGCTTAAGTGAAAAGGGACATCTGCAATACCACATTTCCCCTAAATGAAAAAAGAATGTTTTTCTAAAAAAAATTAACTTTTGTTTTGTTTTGTTTATATATATATATATATATATAACATAGAAAAAAATAAAAATAAATTATTCAGTATAATTTATATGCTATTTAAAATCCAGTAGTACTGTCATTACAAAAGTCTGGATTCTAACAGAATCCCTCACCCATGGCTCCTTTTGTATAATTGAGCTTACCCTGATAATCATTCTGCATTTCCGAGGTGGAATTCAGGTTCTCCCATTCCTATATAGAATATTCTGCATTTCCAATGTGGGATTCTATTTCATATTTTTGACTTTGAAAGAATATAAAATATAAAATTTAAGACCTATAAAATTGAAACATAAAACCTGGATTAAACAAATAGAATATATTTGAAAAGAAACAGAATTTCGTAAAATGATTATAAAGAATAAATTGAAAGCTTTCAATACCACCTACTTGAATCTAAAAAATGTTTCCAGAATATGACATTGAATGTCTATAAAATATAAAATATAAGACCAATATAAATGAAACATAATAAATTAATTAAACATATGACAAATAGTTGAAAATAAAAATAATTTTGTAAAATATTTTGATCGAAAATAATTTATAAGTTTTCAAAGACACCAACATGAATCGTAAAAATGTTTCAAGAATGTGACATTAAAAGACTATAAAATATAAATTTTATGGCCGATATAAATGAACATAAAATATGGATTAAAAAATAATAGATTGTTGAAAATAAAAATAATTTCGTAAAAAATGTTCATGAAAAATAATTTATAAGCTTTCAAAACCACATACTTGAAACCTAGAAATTAAACATGTATCTGGGTTTGAATGAATATAAAATATAACCAATAAGACCAATATAATTTAAATGTAAAACATATATTAAACATATAATAAATTATTTTATCATTAAATTAATATTATAAATAAATAATTATTTAATAAATAATTATTTAATTAGAAATTATCAACAATTAATTATATAATAATTATCCAATTATTTAGTAATATTATTATTTAATATTTAATAGTTAATTTCTTAATCAGTAATATAATTATAAAATATATTTATTCATTATAATTAATAATTGGTAATTATTCAAAATTATTATATTATAATTAATTAGTTAATTGGTAATATAATTATTATTTATATAATAGTTTATTATTTAATTAGTAATATAATTAAAAATTATAATTATTCGTTATAATTATTAAATATAATTATTCATTATAAATAAAAATTATAATTTTTCATTATAATTACTAATTTTTATTATTAATTATTAATTATTAATTATTAATTATTAATTAAGAATATAATTATTAATTATATTACTAATAATTGAAATATAAATATTTAGTTAATTAGTAATTAATCATAATTAATTATATAATAATTAATTTTTTAATTAGTAATATAATTTTTTAATTATTAATATAATTATTAATTATTTAATAATTAATTAGTTACATAGTAATATAATTATTTATAATATAATAATAAATTAGTTAATTAGTAGTATAATTATTAATTATATAATTTGTAATCAGTTAATTGGTAATTATTAATCATTAATTATACAGTAACTAATTAGTTAATCAGTAATATAATTATTAATTATATAAAATTATTATTAGTTAATTTTTTGAGAACGAGAGAACCAAGGAACGTTTTATAATTAGATAATTAGTAATATAATTATAAATTATAATTATTCATTACAATTATCAATTAGTATTTTTTTAAAATTATTATATAATAAATAATTATTTAATCAGTAATGCAATTATTAAGTATATAATTGTTAATTAGTTATTTAGTAATGTAATTGTTGATTATAATTATTAATTATTAATTATTAAAAATAATTATATAATAATTATTTATTAAATTAGTAATATAATATTTTTTATATCTATTCACTATAATTATTCATTAAAATTATTAATATAATTATAAATTATATAACTATTAATTATATAATAATTAGTTTGTTAATTAGTCATTATTAATGATTAATTATATAATATTTAATTAGTTAATTAGTAACAGAAGTAGTTAATTAATAATATGCTTAGATAATTATTAATATAAATATTAATTAGATAAAAAATAATTAGTTACTTAGTAATATAATTATTAGTTATATAATAATTAAATAGTTAAATAGTAATATAATTATTAATTATATAATTTTTAATTTGTTAATTAGTAATTATTAATCATTCATTATATGATTTCTAATTATTTAATTAATAATATATTCTTTAAATATATAATAGTTTATTATTTGAGGAAAATAGAGTTGAGGCCCTTTTTAAAATTAGTTAATTAGTAATATAAATACAAATTATAATTAATCATTATAATTATTAATTACTATTTATTAATAATTATTATATAATAATTAATTAGTTAATAGGTAATATAAATATTAATTATATAATAGTTAATTAGTTAATTAATAATATAATAATTCATTATTCAAATTAATTATTAATTATTAAAAATATTATATAACAATTAAATAGTTTATTATTAAAATATTTATTCATTATAAATATTCATTATAATTTTTTATTATACGTATTCATTATAACTATTAATTATTAATTATTCATTATAGTTAGTAATTATAAATTAGTAATTATTAATTATTAATTAGCTAGTTAAATAATTTATTATATGTTTAATCAATGTTATCAGTTTCATTTATATTAGTTTTATAATTTATTTTTTATCGGCTTTCAAAGGTATATAATTGACACCGTTTTATGTTTCATGTTGGCTGCATTGAATGCTTATAAATTATTTTGAATCAACATTTTTTATGATTTTTATTTATTTTCAACTATTTTTTATATTTTTAATGCATTTTTTATTATTAAGTTATGTTGGTTTTATAGTATATGATTTATAGACCTTCAAAGATGCATACTTCAATCATTTTTTATGAATTTTATTTAATGTTTTATTTATGTTGTTTTTATAGTTTATATTTTATAGGAATTCCAAATCACATACTTGAATCATTTTTATGTTTCAAGTAAATGTCTATTAAACTTTATAAATTGTTTTCCGACAACATTTTTAAGAAATTATTTCTGTTTTCAACTATTTCTTATATTTTTAATCCATGTTTTAAGTTTCATTTATATTGTTATTATAGTTTATATTTTATAGACTTTTAATGCCACAGACATGAAATAGAACCCCACATCAGAAATGTAGAATGCTCTAAATAGGAAAGGGAGAATCCAATTCCAACATTGAAAATGCAGAATGATTTACAGGGTAAGACATTTTAGAAAAGGGAGCCCTGGGTCAGAGCTTCTGTCAAAATCCAGAATGTTGTAATTGTAGTAGTATTTGATTTTAAATTGCAGATAAAATCGGTTGAAAATTTTAATTTTATGTTTATTTTTATTTTGGTTTTATTTTGTTTATATATATATATATAAACAAAAAACAAAAAAACAAATATATATATTTTTTAAAATATATTTTTTGGTTATAGGGGAAGGCGGCATTAGCAATGCCGCCTAACACTTGAGACTAAAAGAAGGCATCACAGATGCCGCCTTTGTGGAAAATTATTACAAAAACATTTAAGCTATCCTGTTTTAAAATAATATTTAAAAAAAACATATTTTAAAAAAACTCGACCCTTTTTGGTCGGGCGACCACCTCAAGTGAAACCCCTCCAGCGGGTCGACCTCCTCCGACACGATCTCGTCAATGCCTCTACATCAATTCATCACGGCATCCGACACCGCCACCTCCATCCTGTAGGGCCTCCAGAGCTGCTCCCTTCGACCAAACATCTACAGTGCAGACAACACCCTATCAACCCTCCTCCATCCGATGACCCCCTTCTAGTGACCTGCTCTTTCTAGTGACCCCCCTTTGGTGCACAGTAGCCCTTCCAGCACGGTGCTTTTGGGGAAGCCACTATAATGACCTCCTCTCTGGAATGTGGAGCACCTCCAGTTAGCCCCTCTTATCGAGCATGCAACACATCCAACCAGCCCTGCTTTCTACGATCTATTCCCCTTCCGACACAACCGACTATCCCCCTCATAAATACAGACCGTATCTTCAGATACTATCATGTGGGTTTCTATGTTCTCCACCAAAGGTATTGTTTTTGGACAGTTTTTTGCTATCACATCCATTCAAGGATAAAGTTTTCCTACCCATTGCATGGATTCAAACATTCTAATTTAGATTTTTTATGTGTTTTGAGCCCCATGATTTTAAATTTTTGTTCATTTTTTTCCACCATGTGATTTTATATAGTCGCCGATAAATATGACATGTTTCAGGTGTTGGATTTGTTCTCCATTAAGGTAATATCTATATTCATTGTCTTAAAATTAATAAAAAATTATTAATTTCTTGTTTTTATCACTTCTATTGAATGTTTTATAGTAACTTTTGTATTTTATAATAATTTATTATGGTTACATAATGTAAGAACCAATTTGTACATGAATTCCATGAAACTGTTTTATTGTGCAATGCATGTGATGTGTTTATCAATTACTCTGTTGTCTTATAAAAAATATATTATGTATTTAATGTGGTGGATGGTTTTTGTTAAATTTCTTTCCAGGTATAATTTTTTATTTCAGTTTTCAAAGTATAGTGTGTATGAATTTTTAACGTGTGTGGTATTTTTGTAGAGTTGTTCCCTCCATTTGTTGGTTAAATTAAATGGTTAATTTTTATAAATATTTTTTGATTTATAATTCATGGTATTATTTTTAAATTGTTAGTTTTAAATTGAAATGGTTGTTGGTGTTTTGAATAATTATTTCTAAAATTGGTGTGGTGGTGAGAATGTCTTATGTGTAGTTGTTTATTAATGATTTGATGCATGTAAATTACATGAGACCCATAATTAAATTGTATTAAATGGTTTTTTGGGAAACCCTATATGGCGTGATTCATTCATTTTTGGACAGTCATGGGATGGGAGTGTCCTCAGTATTGGACCTCCCTTTTGAAATTATTATTTTAATGTAAGGACTACTCCATGATTTGTCAGGGGTGGTTTGGTTTTGTGCATGCTATATGTGATGGATTATATATGGATTTGTGCTTGACCATTTTTGGTACACCCCTTTATAAATATTTCATGGGAACCTAGCATAGCAACAAGGATTAGTGATAATAATTTTATCACTTGTAGTTAAAGTACTAACTAGTGTACCTTAGTGGGTGGATACATTTCTGTTAATTAGTATGGGATTGGGCCCCTCACTATTTTCTTAGTTAGGGTGGATAGGGATTTTGGAGTTTTGATTTCATCGTTTTTGGCATGATACCGGGGATGTGGTCTCATGTATTAGTATGTTATAGTTCTCCTCTATGTTCCTCAGTTATCTTGTGTTTCTCCGATACTGGTACCTTGACTTCCATTTTCCTAGTTTGTGGAATCATGTTCATGTGCCTGGATTTGGTATTCATTTGGTAAAACTTTGAACTTACGCTTCAGTTAAAAATGATTTCACGAAAGGAAAATTGGAATGAATAAGCAATCCTCACATTGTCTTTTTATAAAAAATAAACCATTCCCAATTAGTTCCCTTTGAACTTCTCCCCTAATCCTTATTTTAAATCCAGATGGAAATGAAATTTGTTTTTGTTCTTATAGAAAACTTTTAAATCTTTAATTTATATTTTGTTGTTCAAACCTATTAATCAAAGTTTCTTTAGTTAATGAATGTTCATTGGCAATTGTGTTTTTTGGTCCTACAACATGAGTTTTTATACACATGACTATAGTTTATTTTAGTTTTTAGTTTCTGGTGCCTGTTCTAGCATGGGATAAATTTCCATTGGTGATGTTGAGTATGGATTTGAGATTGACTGTCGTGGTCACATGGATTTTTCATGGCTGCCATGTTCGGTTTGTATTTTTTGATTCTATTCTTTTCCATCAATTTCAATCGTAAGTAGTGTAATGTTTTGAAAATTCATTTTTTGTTTGGCCTGCTCCTTTATTTTTCTGTTTTCACTTTTTATTTTTATTATGAAGAAATGTTCCCTCCATATATATTGGCTCCCCTGTATCTTGTGGCTAGCCCGGGAGAACGAGGATCTCATATCAGACATTTCCACAGATCAGATCGAGTGATCGGTTCAAGGTCAACCCGAGTTGGTTTGTGACATCCACAATCAAACGAAAGCACATAAGATTCATCATCGAAAAAATAACATGGTCATCCCAATGAGACACATTATGTAAAATAAATCCTTTATAAATTATTTAATCCAATTAATCATACAATTCCATTAGTTCTTCATGTTCCATATGGTGATATGGGAATGATATTCGATGAGTATCTTGCCTGAAGATTATATAGAACTCCAGATCTCCATCCAGAAGTAAAATAGAATGTTTAGATATTGTCTCTTATGGAGCTCAACATATATTGGAGGATGATAATTACATAAAACTTCATACATAAGTTGAATAGAACCTAATTGTATTATACTTCCCAACTGTATAATAAAGGGTTATAATCAATTTTACTTTAGGTCTCATTCTCTATGATAGTCATGCGACTAACGAATGAGGTCCATAAGGGACACCTATCAATGATAAGTATCAATTAGTGATTTGTGGGATACTAAAAATTCTATTCAAAGAGTGACATATAGAGTATTCAATTCAAGGACTTAAAACTCCACATTATGCTCTATCTCTAATATAGAGTAATTAGAAGAGGGGGTATTAGAGGAGACACTCACTCTTTATCTCGAGAGGCATAACAATTACCATCACTTAAGGCATGAGAACCATAAGAGGATTCAAAATATTTAATGTGTGATTCGATATGAAACAATTCGAGGAACAACATTAAAATAAATTAGACAATAATTTATAAGCAATATAAATGGTACCTCGCACTATCATAACACCCACTTTAGTTCCCACTAGATACTCATCCAATATATCAATAAAATTAAATCCTAATGCTCCAGTCTATAACAATATTTTTTATAAATAATTTGACTAAATCATAGGCCCTCCTAGTACTGAAGAGACCATACACAATTTAGACTGGAAAAATTATAACTATACATTTGAAACTAGTATAATTGCTTCATGAACCAACCCCCAGGGCCCGTGTCATGACTAACCCCAATCTGCCTTCTATAGGCAAGGGGTTGGCGACTAGCACAAAAAAGGAATATCCTGAAAAATAATTGCATTGCCTTTAAGCCTATACACACACAACCGATACTATAGAAAGTGAAACTAATACTAGGATACCAACCAAATATGTCTCATGAAGAAGAAACCACACAAGTAAATGTGTGACTGAAAGGAAAAAGGGGGAGAAAATACAAAGCCAACAAAAAATGAAAGTATAGTCAAAAAATGAAGTAAAAACAATGAACATCTTCCGACATGGATTCTACCTAAGAGGTGGGTAAATCTCACTCTCAGATATCAAAAAAGCATAATGCATCTGTAGATCTACCTTAGAGCACTACATAGCCCTGGCTCTGCATGATCCCAGTCAAAGCTGTCTATCGTCGACCCAAGAAAAAACTAGTTCAGACGAATCTCGTTCATGGGTTAGGATAACAATACTCAATAGTGACCCCAAGACCAACATGGGTCTCAAGGAAATCCAAAATGTAAAACCCCAAAAAGTTCACAATAAAAGAGTCCCTAGAGTCATCTCGACACAGATATAAATTAATTTGTTGACAGAAAAACCAATGGATGGAAACACTGAAAATAAATTAACGAAAATGCACTCGTACCCAATGAGTCCTTTAGGTTGGTTGGGTCTCCTAGACTTATAAAGTAGCTGAGACATGATGTCTCACTAATAGCTAAGCCATGGAGTCTCGCTGGAAGAGATTTCATAGAGTCTCGATGGGTAGTAGAGTCAAAAAGTCTCATTTTTTATCTATTTTATGGAGTCTCACTAGGTAGTGTAGTCACGATGTCTCTCTAATAGATGAGTCAAAAAGTCTCATTGGGTAGCTAAGTCACATAGTCTCTCTAGGTAGCTGAATCACGAGGTCTCAATGAAAGCTAACTCACGAAGTCTCACTGGATATCTAAGTCATAATGCCTTTTGGGTCAACATTCATAAAATATTACAAAGAACATTTCATAATTACCTTCCTTTAATGTTGGTCTCAATGCCATAGACGGTGCGATAATCGAATGAATAGTTTGGGAGATACGTCTATTTTTTTAAATAGGGGTCGGTTGCGTCTGGGCCCGGTCCGACTGGTTCAAACCATCCTGACCAACCCAACATGGGGTCCGACACAACCTGATCCTATATGTCTGGCCCATTGGTAGGGCCCATTGGGCTGTACTGGACCCAAAAAAGGTTGGTCACGGGGCCGTCCGCTTGGTCACCCAGTGACCTGAATTTTGTCTGACCTGACATGCACTGGCTTGTTGGTCTCCTTGCTTAGACTGGACCACTATGGAGACTGGATTTTTCCAATCTCCCTTATCCCCTATGGAGGACCAACATTAATGTATATTCGGGTCTCTCGGTCGGCCTGATCTACTATCTTGGCGGGGCATGGTGGGCTAGGCGGTTCGGCCCTGACAGGCTTGGCGGGTCCAGTTGGGGCATGTGCGGCTGGTCAGCCAGCCTCCCCCCATGTATGCGCGTGCCCTGCATGGAAGTTGTCCTAGTACATCTTAGGAAAGATATAATCACACTCATCCACCACTTCTAGGAATCATGGACACCTCTCATCCACCACAACTAGGTTGGGCTAGCCGATTGGTGAGTTATTGGATGCTCCCTCCTCCAAGAAAGTTCATCATGTGCTGTAGAAGTTCACTTCTCGCCGGTGATGTAAAACACTGTCCCATCCTTGAAGACACACCAAACTTTGCACCGAATAGAATGGATCTTAGCATGGACAATATATAACCTATCCATATCCAAGACGACGTCGAAAGGCCTTGACGTCGCTACTATGAGATCGCAGCCAAAGCTCTCATCTCCTAGAGTAAGCTCACACAACCGGAACCAGTGTGTGATCTTCGAGTCCCATCTCATAGGAGTCTATAATCAAATGGATCAAGACAATGTCTCCATAAATATTTACAGGCCTCTAAAAGAAAATGGAAATAAAAGAGTGTCTGACAACTGTCTCTATGAGAACAAAAACTAATGTGGAGTAGACACAGATCTCACCTCTAATCATCTATAGAGCACTATGGTCATTGGTCTCCATCGCCTGAAGTTTTACCTTCTTATGTCCACCTACTCATGGGGATAGTGTTGGACCGCCATATAGGTGATGGTGGTAGTATCTCGTTTATCCTCCCACCATATTCCACTCTTCCTGCTCTCCTTCCACTTCTACCTCTATATGGACAGTCATGTTCATCTTTCTTTCTCTTCCCTAGTGGTCAAACAGCTATCTGTTGATAGTACGTATAGAGGTTCGAGCTTTCTTGAGCTATGTACCTCTACCCATGGCAGATGAAGCACCACCTGTTCATGTGTTGGTGTCCACTGCCTGTGGGGCCTCTCACTGCCGATCGAGTATCATAGGGCCATCCCCTGGAGGGTCTAGTCCTCTTGGACCCATGTGTCAGCTATCGGCTACCTGCAGGCAAGGACTCTGCTACTGTCTTCTCATGATAGTTCTCACAATTGGTGATGGTTTTGGCGTTATGTTATCCACAAGAAGATCTTTCTCTGGAAACCAAATATGTATCATGATACTGAGAGAGATCATCGATGCTCAAATCTCCAATCGGAGACCCTCATCAAAATGTTGGGCCCTGAAGAAATGTTCCTGCACCATATCAGAAGAGTATTAGGAGAGGTTTGTGATCCGCACAGTGTACTCATCCATGGTCATCCTGCCCTGCCATAAGTGTAGAAACTGATGTTTTCATACTGTGTGAAACGTCATGGGGTGAACTCCCCCATTAAATGGTGCTTGAAGTCTTCCCATGTGAGGGTTTCCTCCTCATGCGTATGTAGTGACTTTCTCAACCATCTCCCTACTAAACCTAATAGAATGCTAGTGGCTAGAACTCCCATCTGGTCTGAAGGTGTCAATACTAGACTCAAAACTCAGGTCACATCCTCCATCCAATCCTCAGCTGCCTGAATATCTGTCTCACCTCAAAACCTCATTGGCCTCTCCTTGTGGAACACGTGCAACATGCTCTGTTAGAATGCATCATCTAATGGTAATTCTGGTAGAAATTGTTCCTAGGTGGGTTGTGGTGCCATTATTACACCAACCGGGGGTGCCATCTCGGGAATCGTCCACTGCACTGAAGCCTCTTTTCTCGATGGACCATCATCATGATCCTCTACTAGGATCATGGGTGGCTGTCTATGTGGAGAAATCCAGAGGGAAATCAAGATGTACCACAATCAATTAATTTATATCTAGTGATCTGACTCTAAATCAGGGAGATCATGAATAACTTTTTTAGGAGACATGAAACCAGTGATTTCATGTACCGAGTCGGTGAGAATAATTCAGTGTCTTGGTGTATGGATACATAGGCTGCTGTACTAAAACAGGAATCCCCAAATCTGAAAGTCATACTCAAAACATTTAAAATTTTCCCAAAAAAACAACTGACTCTAATTATTGAAGGTAGAAACACCATATTTGATACCATAATGTCACGACCCATCCCTCTGGGCCCATTCCATGACTAACCCAATCCCGCCTTCCATAGCCCAACGATTGTCGACTAGAACCAAAGGCCATATCCCAGAAAGGTAATAAATATACTAATAAACCTGCACACTCACACATTCCATAATATGGAATGTAAAATAGAAACTTGGATACCAACCATGTATGTCACATGTTGACGCAACCTCATAAGTAAAGGAGAAACTGAAAGAAAAAAGGGCCAGAATACAAACCCAACTAAAAAAGAATGTATAGTAAAAAATGAAGTGCAAGGTTCGATGGTTGCCCACTAATGAGCCTACATGATTGGTAGGTACACCTCACTTTCAGATATCACTGAAGTGCACTAACTCTTAAGATACACCTCCGAGCACCACTTGGAACTAGCTCCCTATGATTCAAGTCAAATTATTTTGTCCTCTATAGAAGACACAATAGGTGTAGGCGAATCCCGTGAAGGGGTGGGCATAACAATACTTAGTAGGGACCCTGAGATGAACTCGAGTGTTTTATAAATCCATAATGGAAAATAAAAAATGAATGTCCAAAGATAATATTCACTATAGTCATCTTGAAACAGGTATAACATATTGTTTTGATAGAAAAAACATTAGCTAAAAACACAAAACATCAATTACTATAATGACACTCATCCTCAATGAGTCATTTAGGCTTGATTGGTTTCCTAGACCCATTCAGCTATTGAGTCAGGAAGTCCATCTAATAACTAAGACATAGAGCCTTGTTGGTATCTATGTCACAATGTCTCGCTGGTTATCCGAGTCATGAAGACTTGCTATTGGCTGTGTGACAATGTCTGGATGGTTAGTTGAGTCACAAAGTCTCGATGATAGCTGAGTGAATGAATCTCACTAGGTAGCTGATTCACCATGTCTCACTGATAGATGAGTCATGGAGTCTCGCAGGGTAGCTGAGTCACGAAGTCTCACTGGGTTTCTGATGTAACACCCCATGATCTCATATTACGTTAGTTTTTAATGTAATTTAATAATTTACACTACATGTAACATCGAGTTCAAGCGCACCATGACTTACCAAACTAGCTGTTCAAAAGTGTTTATGAATAGTATTAACTGAATTTTGATATTTATATAACACTTTTAATTTTAAAAAGCATATTATGTGTTTCTTAGACATAATGTAAGGAAAAATTAATTTTTTTCAGATAAAAGAAGTATTTTATAAAAAATGCAATTTTACAGCCTTTTAATGGAAAACCCTTTTAAATCCAATATTTTAAAATTTTATATATTCAATTTGACAAAATTAAATTCTTCTTTGTGATATGGACATAAGAATTTAGTTTCAATAAAGTTTTCGCATTTTTCTGATAACTTTCATATTTGGGTGAATAGTGAAAAATAATATATTTTAACTGAAAAAATTTTTGTTAATAAAAATAATTTATAGTGTTCAACAATACATAAGAATGGTTTGGATGTATAATTAGATTATATTTTTAACATTTAATCCAATTTTGGTTATTGGAAGTAATATCACATTGAAATTGGACATAAACTAATGTCCATCTTTTTGTAGTTATTATTTCATAAAAATGCGCCTTCTGGTTTTCACAACTGGAATTAATTTTAAAATAATAAATTTAATTTATATGTTATGAATTTGGTAAAATAGAATTCATTTTTAATTCTTAATATCAAAATTATCATCTGGTGAATTTTTGGTATGTTTCTGATAACTTTTAATTTTAGATGAATAGGGAAAACACTGAGTTATAGTTTAAAACCGAATTTTTATTTAAATAATTATTTATTTTATTTATATTAATTTTAGGTCAAAATAGACACATAATACCCATAAATGTTCAATGTAATTCATTGGAGTAATTTTGTAATAATATTAGATATATATAATTTTATTGAACTTTTCACCGTTTTACCCACCTCCTAGGAAAATTTGTAAAATCACATAAAACAAAATTTTTACGCTTCTGTGAGATGAATTTAAAAAATTATAGAGACATAGTAAATATCAAGGAGTAAAATGTGGTTAAATAAGATAAAAATATTTTTTGGTGAATAGTAACTTTTTACTTTTAAGTACCATGGTTAAAAGTAAATAAGGTAATTAAGGGTAAACATGAAATTATAATTACCTTAACACAAGTCCTAATTCTATTGTCTAAGTATAAGGTAACCAAAATCAACCTTTGTAATAAAATATGAACCTATTTGGTCTGGTTGGATTAGATTAGGACATTTATTATTATTTAATTCAAAGAAGAGTTAAAAGTGTTAAAATCAATGTTTAATAACTAAACCATTTTTAATAAAGGGATACACAAAAGAGAAACTCGACTATAAATATTAATTAAAAATATAAAAATATTTCTTACATAATGGTATTTTATTTATATTTTTTAGACATCAAATAATTTAATTTATTAATAACACAATGATGATGCAATAATTTCTTGATTAATGAAATATTAAAATAATTGATATTATAAATATTCAAATAAATGTAATTTGAGACTTTTTATGAATTCCACTATTTTTCTAGGTTAATATGATATTTTAGACTTCATTAGATGAATTCTGTTCGATGTAATAATGTTGTTATGAATTTAGAAAAAACAATATACCAAATAGTGTCAAAGTTGACATAAAAGAGTTTTTAAATCGAATATTATATTATTAATTGATATTATATTCCTAAAAATCATAAGATCAGAAAAAGGACTTATATAATGATAGGTGTATCATTAATGAACCACTTGTGATTTTATTGGAAATATATAGTATGTTTATTAACCATATAATATAAAAATACAAAGATACATGGTAAATGTCAAACTATTTAACTAAGTGTTAAATCTATAATTTTAGGGTAATATAGTGACCAAACCAATGTAAAACATATTGGTTGAGTGGTTTTAGACCCATACCCACCTTATACTTTAAATAATCAACTTTTGAGCCAGTAGAAACTGAAAAAGGCTTTATTATAAAATAACATTTTATGTATTTTCCTAAGGTTCCCCTCACCCCTCTTATAAAAAGGCACTTCCCCTACACTCAAATTCAAACTTTAAAAGCCTTTTGGCTCGGATAACCTTACCCACATATCCTCTAAACTTCCATCACTTCGTCATATAGGCCCTCTTTTGGTCAGAAATCCTAGTTAAGGTTCCCTTTTGATCAAATCAAACGGAAGAACACGATGAAGAGTTAATAATTTCACCACCCTCTTTCGAGTACATTTCTTCTTCCATTTCTTCTTTCCTTGTTATTTCCATTCTAAATTAATATATCTAGTATATTCTATATACTGTGATGTTATTATAAAAATGGTACATCCATATTCATTATTTTATCCATCTTTGAATGACATTTAACTATAGGTGCGTACATACGGATTACCCTCTCCACATCATGGTTTAATTGTTATTCAATACATTATTATTTGGATGAGTATAATAATGATGTTTAATTCAAGTAAATAACAGAATATAACATGATAATGATTCAGTATATATTATATACCATCCAATTATATATTATTTAAATATCAAAAGAACGATATTGTAGCTCGTGCGTACGTACAGATTTCCATCTCCACGAACGCGATGAGATTCATTCTCCATCGTATCCATTCAAGAATATATTTCATTTGATGATTAAAAATAATGACTAGAGACTTGATATAATTCTTTATATTAATAAGATACATCCAATCCATAACAAATATGGCTCACATAACAAATAATATATTGGAAAAAGAATCAATTAACACCCGAAACGATGATAATATTAATATATTATTATCAAATAAATTTTAAATTATCATATATAATATTTATTAATGTATATGATTCCTATATAATTCAATAACAATCATTTAACCACTATACAGGAGGCTAACCTACCATCGACCAAGGAAAAGGTATAAATTAAGGAATTTCTTATCCCACTTTTTAATTTCGTGAGATTTTTATTGTCCACCACTTATTTATTGCATGTGATGTGTGTACTGCCCATGATTGTATCCATTGTAT
The DNA here is from genome assembly GCA_963277665.1 of Viscum album. Lineage (NCBI taxonomy): Eukaryota > Viridiplantae > Streptophyta > Magnoliopsida > Santalales > Viscaceae > Viscum > Viscum album. The sequence continues at coordinate 1,221,356,130 of OY728134.1, read as the reverse complement.
AATATACATTAATTTATGGATATTTACATCATCATTGTATGATCCTTATTTCATGGTCATATGTTTCGTAAGTTACCAAGTCGATAAGGGAATTTGAAATTTCAATTTCCACTCTTTCGGCTTTAGGCATACTTTATTGATTATTTCACTCAAAGATTATGTGTGGAATCACTATTCATTTTCATATGTCTTAATTTCCACTTCCCTTTATCTGGATATAATTTTGATACACATAATCACTCCATTGATAAATTCTAAATTCATCAATATGAACATGATAAGAGTAATTTTAACTCAATCTCCATTTGTTGAGTTAAATATCCAATTCATTGGTGTTGTTTTACAAGAATATGTTTTACAGTCTTATGATTGATTTACATTGAATATCCAATCATATTGAGTGTATTTATATTTTTCACATATAATTATGTTGTCTATTTATCCTTAACCTAAGGATACAATCTTTATAAGAGATTTCATCTCAATTGCATTCCATTGACACTTCTTTGTTGTTATACACCAAATCACTTTTATATGGTGTATATAAAGTAATTTGACATAGAATATCATAAATCAAATTATTCTAATCATATTACAATGTTTGTTTACCTCAATTATTTGTATTCAATTGTCTCTCTTTCGGTTAGAAACTCAAACTAAAATATCATTTTTAATTGTTTTAATGATTTATTCTTCTAAATCATTCTCATTAATGTCCATGTTTCAAAAATGGTTTTCAGGATTCATTTATATTGACATTAATGATTTAAAATTAAAATTCCTTTTAAAATTTTAAAAGTAGTATGGGACACTTTGATTCAAAAATATATTTTTAAATGGCTTCTTGAAAAATAATGTGACTTTTAAATGATTTCATGAAAAAGGGGGATATTTATCTCTAATAGTTTTGATGATTATTTTCATCTATGTCAATATCCTTCATTATTATTTATTTTGGTTAATCTGATACAATACAATCATCCATAGTGTATAGAATGAGTTATTTTTGACTGTTGATGTGCTATTTTTATACCATTCATGGAATGTTGATAAATTTTTGACCTTTTGTATGTTAGTTTTAATACGAATGTTGATGTTAGGTTTCAATCATTTCATATAAAGAATGCATTAGACTTTGAATGTGACGGGTGTAGCCCAATATAGCTCCTCGATACATATATTAGTCTCATAAAAAAACTAGTGTCTTGGAAAATGGCCTTGACAAAATCTTATTGGTAGTCTTGGCACAAGTCCTTGACTATGTGGTTATGATAGTTTGGAATCATGCATTCCATCATTATGAAAGTGGTTATTCATATTTCATGTGATTATTAGACTAGTAGAATATCAATATGAATAAGTAAATGGAATTATTTCATTTTTTCCCTATTATGAAGATGTTCAAGTTGAAAAGGCTTTTGTTTTTGTTATACATTCCCATAAATGTTTGTTCTTATTTATGAAAGTTTCCACTATATTGTTATCCTTACTGAGCATCTGATCTCACCCCTTTCTATGTTTTATTTTCCCCATGATGTGAAGAAGTAATTTATTATTGTCTTGCAGGTATAATCAAGGAATCATGGATGTTTCTAATGGAATAATTTAGTGTTGTTTTTCATTTGACGTTTTAATTTTGACCTTATGTATGTATCTAGTATTTCCAAGGCTACAAAACTTATCAGCCTTTTATGACATGATTTCCTTGTAGCATGGCAATGTTATGTAATAATGCACCGAATCTACGTAACTGGAGTCAGGGCATTACAGTTGGTATCATAGGAAGTTTAGTACAAACCATGGAAGCTAGATTTAGATAAACTATGATTAGAGCACATATTTCTAAGATAGACTTTGAGTATTAGTATAGAAGAAAATTCCAGAATTTTGTTATTATAGAGATTTTGTGAGTCCTCCATGAAATACATCCCTGTCTGGATACGAGCAAGTAGAGGCGGATCTGGCACAGATATACCTATAGGTAAAACCCAAAAACACTACTTTGAGCTAGAGTAGAATGGGAACTGATCACGACAACGGACCTTGCTACACTCTTGATTACGACACTCCTGAGGGATATACTTATGATAATTCACATTTTCTTTACAAACTGAATTAATTTATTTCAATATAAGATGAGAATAAATGACCCTGGTTAATCTAAAGGTGTTTCAAGTTGAAAATATTGTTTCATGATATTCTATAAATGATTTTATGACTACTGTTACTCACACAATGATTTTCAGTTTTTATCAATGGCTCGATTCCAAGGAATTCATATTAACATTGAGAATCATGTACATAGTGTAAATGGGGGTGGAAATGAGAAAAAAAATGGAATGTTGATAGGTTTTGATGATATCCCGTTCATGCCAAATCAGGTTATCAGAAATATGATCAATAATATTTATATTAACCAACTCCCGGACTGAACAAAGAATACAAAGGCGATGTATGATAAGAGCTCTAGTAGTGGAGACCATGGGGAAAAGAATCCTCAATTTCTATCATGCAGGAAATGTGGAAGGAGACACATAAGAAAGTTTCTCAATGGAACAATGAAATGCATTACATGTGGGAAAGAAGGACATAATGTGAAGAATTTCTGAGGGAAAATGAAGAGTACTATGGAAGAAAAACAAAATGGGCCCAAGAATTTATTTACAATAATTTTCCGTAAATGTAGGGGACCTGGACATTACCTGATTGAATTCCCTATTCTATAGGATATTTTCCTTTTCAAAGAAGAAGCTATGTGAAAATAAATGGATGGAAATTTTTTTAAAAATATTAGTGGTCCTTGTTGATGGGGTTACATTGGAATAATTTTCTCTTGTATTTGCAACCCTACAGTTTGTTATGTGAAAATGATATTTGAGGAAGAATTATATTTTCTCATATGGATATAATTATAAATAACCATTTGGTTTCATATGATCAATGGGTTTGAGGCAATTACAAGTTATTATATATTGGGATGAAAATGCAAGGTGTGAGATAACATTTGTGGTTAAATTATGTTGTAGTTATTTTGTGAAATTTATCTTATTTTGGTAATGTTATAAAATATAGTTTTAGAAAAATAAAAACAGCTAGACCATGTAACAACCCATCGCTTCGGACATAGCTCTGGGAATCGAACCCACAACCATAGTGCGGGTGGGATTTATCGCCTACAAATGAACTATGTGGAGTCCCTGGTTAGTGTGACTAATTATTTTTAGTTAAATGATTTTATTGATCAATAATAATATGATTTGAGATCTTATGTCTAATCAAATGAATACCCAAAGTATTGGAAAATGATTTCATGATTAAGTGATAAATGTTATTTTGGATGATGTTTGCTTTATTGGGAACACTATATGCCCAAGGAAAAAAATACCGTGGGATTTCATTTGAAGAGTAATGGTGGATTTTTATCTATGTTTTTATTGTGGATTTATTGTGATTTGGGTTATTTATATAAATGATTAACCTTAAATAGATAATATGTGATTAGGTTAATTATTTTAAGTATGTGATTTTCAGAGTAGTTGATGTTATTTGGAGATACAATTTGACATGGAAGAATATATTACCAAATTATTCTATGTTTTGGGATGCAATATTAGTTTGGATTATATTGATGGATTTTATGAAAAATTGTCTATTGAATGTTATTTATTTAACATTGGGGTATTGTTGGTTTAATTTTAGAAATTAAGATTAGTGTTTCTTTCTCTAAAGAAATATTCATTTGGGGGATCATCAGTTGTTGTACAAACCATTTTGGTATTGATTAATCTCTAAAGACAAGATAAATATATAGTGTGACCTTTGTGGATCATGTGATTCTATAGAAGTTTATTCTAGCTCTTCTGGTTTGACCAAGACTTCTTGAATACTCATCATTCAAAAAAATGAGTTAGTTGTAGAAATTTATTAAAAAATGAAACTCTACTTAAAAAGTAATTATATCTCTTTATTTTCTTAGTCAATCTCATAAATAAATTCATCATATTTATGAAATGTAACTTAAAACCAAAAAAATGTTGTCCGTTTACTTTTCCTACAGGGAAACTAATAACCGTTTGTCGCATCATAGGGTTGTGGTTTGCTTGTTTTTAACTTTCTCCTGATCATGTTTTATATCCCTCTCCATCAGAACATGAAACTTAGTTTATCTTCCATATCCATGTTTTCCTACATGGAATCCTAGTATCGGTTATTTTGGGTGACTTTTGTACTTCTCTTTCTTTCTTTTAAAGTGATATTTTTGTTGACTATTTTTCCAATGTGGTACTTTCCATTATATTCCCAAGCACAATTTTAAAAATCGTGGGGACGTAGTTTATTGAATGATTGAAGAATGTACCACCACAAGATTTCATAGTATGTTTGTTCTTCAACGTAATTCAATAATTTACACCACACGCAACATCGAGTTCAAGCGCACCAAAAATTACCAAACTAGCCGTTGAAAAGCGGTTATGAATAGTATTAACAGTATTTTGAACATTAAATAACCCTTATAATTTTAGAATCCATATTATGAGTTTCATAGACATAAAGAAAGGACAGATTAATTTTTTTCAGATTAAAGAAGTATTTTAAAAAAAATGCAATTTTACCACCATTTAATGGAAAACCCGTTTTAAATCCATTATTTGAAACTTTTTTGAATTCAATTTGATAAAATAAACTTCTTATTTGGTATTGGTATATAATAATTTAGTTTCAATAAAATTTTAGTGCTTTTTGTTAACTTTCATATTTGAGTGAATAGTGAAAAATAATATATTTTAAATGAAAACAATTTTTTTAATAAATATAATTTATTGTGTTCAACTATAAATATGAATTTCATGGATGTATAATTAGATTATATTTTTACCATTTAATCCAATTTAGGTCATTGGAAGTAATTTCACTTTGAAATTGGACATAAACAAATGTCAATCTTTTGGTAGTTATTATTTCATAAAAATACACCTTTTAGTTTTGACAATGAGAATTAATTTTAAACTAATAAATTATATTTATATGTTATGAATTTGAAAAAATATACCTCATTTTTTAATTTAAAATATCAAAATTATCTTATGGTGAATTTTTGGTATGTTTTTGAAAACTTTTAATTTTTGATGAATAGTGAAAAACACTGAGTTATAGTTTAGAACATAATTTTTATTTATTTAATTATATATTTTATGTGAATATATATTAGGACAAAATAGATACATAATAAGCATATATGTTAATTGTAATTCATTGAAGTCATTTTTTAGTAATAGTAGATATATAAAATTTTATTGAACTTTTCACCGTCTTTTACCCACCTCCTCGGAGAATTTGAAAATTCACATAAAACATAATTTTACCCCTTCTGTGAGTTGAATTTTGAAAATCTAAGAGGAAAGATTAATATCAAGAAGTAAAATGTGGATCAATAAGATAAAAATAATTTTTGGTGAATAGTAATTTTTTAATTTTATGTACCACGATTAAAAGTAAATATGGTAATTAAGAGTAAAAATGATATTTTTATTACCTTAAAAAATGTACTAATTTTATTGGCTATGTATAAATCGAACAAAAAAAACCTTAGAAATAAAATATGAACCTATTTGGTTGACTTGGATTCGATTATGACATTTATTATTATTTAATTCAAAAAAGATTTAAAAGAGATAAAACCAAAGTTTAATAATTATAACATTTTTAATATAGTGATACACATAAGATAAATTAGACTATAAATATTTATTATAAAGATAAAAATAATTCATACAAAATTTTATTTTATTTATATTATTTAGACATTAAATATTTTAATTTATTAATTACACAATGATGATGTAGTAATTACCTTATTAATGAAATATTAAAATAAGTTATTTTATTAACATCCAAATAAATGTAATATGAGACATTTTATGAATTAAAATCCTTTTAAAGGTTTATATGACATATTAGGTTTTTTTAGGTGAATTGTTTTCAATGTAATAATGCTGTTATGAATTTAGAAAAAACAATATACCAAATAGTGTCAAAATTGACATAAGAGAGTTTTTAAATAAAATAAAATATTATTAATTGATATTTTATTCCTAAAAATCTGTGGTTCGGCCAAAGAACATATATAATGATAGGTGTATCATTAATGAACCACTTTTGGTTCTCTTGTATGTATATATAATTTTTAATAACCATATAATATAAAAATAAAAAGAGACATGGTAAATGTCAAATTATTTAAGTAAGAGTAAAATCTGAATGTTAAGGATAATATAGTGAGCCAAATCCATTTCAAACCTATTGGTTGAGTGGTTTTCGACCAATAACCACATTATAATTTAAATAATAAACTTTGGAGCCATTAGAAACTGAATGGGATTTTATTATAAAATAATATTTTATGTTTTCCCAAAGGTGCCCCTCACCCCTCTTATAAAAGGTCACTTCCCCTACACTCAAATTCACACCATCAAAGCCTTTTGGCTTAGAAAACCTATACCAAATATCCTCTCAACTTCCATCACTTCATTCTATAGTCCCTCCTTTGGTCAGAACGATAACTTAAGGATCCCTGTTGATCAAATCAATAGGAAGAACCCGAGAAAGAGGTAATAATTTCACCACCCTCTTTCATGTTGTTTTCTTCTTCCACTAATTATTTCTTTTTTATTTCCATTCTAAAATAGAAAATCCAGTATATTATGTATATTGTGATGTTAGTATAAATATGGTACATCCATATTCATTATTCAATCCATCCTTTTAATGACATTTCATCATACGTGCGTACGTACGGATTACCGTCTCCACATCGTGGTGTAATTGTTATTCAATATATTATTATATGGATGAGTAGAATAATGATGTTTAATTCATTTAAGTAATAAAATATAACATGTTAATGATTCTTTATATATGATATACCATCCAATTATATATTATTTTAATATCAAAAAAAGATATTGTCGCTCGTGCGTGCGTACGGATAACTGTCTCCACGAACACAGAAAGATTAATTCTCCATCACATCCATTCAATAATAAAATTTTTTTAATGATTAAAAATAATTTTAAGATGCATTATATAATTATGGATATGAATAAGATAAATCTCATTCATAACAAATATGTCTCCCAGAAGAAAGAATATAAAGGAAAACGAATCCATTAACAACTGAAATGAAGATAATACTAAGATATTATTATCAAATCAATGTTGAAAGATCATATATGATATTATATTAATGCCTATGAATCTTGTATAATTCAATAACAATTATTTAACCATTATAAAGGAGGATAACCTACCCTCGACCAATGAAAAGGTACAATGTAAGGGGTTTCTTATCTCACTTTTAATTCTGTGAGATTTCCATTGTTCACCACTTATTTATTGCATGTGGTTTGTGTACTTCCCATGACTGTATTCAATGTGTAATATACTTTAATTTATTGATATATACATCACAATTGTATGATCCTTCTTTCATGGGTGTATGTTTCATAAGTTACCAAATCGATAAGAGAATTTGAAATTTCAATTTCAACTCATTCGGATTTATGTATAATTCATTGATTATTTTACTCCAAAATAATGTGTAGAATCACTATTCATTTGACTATGTCGTAATTTCCACTCCCCTTTCTATGGATAAACTATTGATAAAAATAATAACTCCATTGATAAATTCTCAAGTCATTGATATGAACTTGATAAGAGTAATTTTAACTCAAACTCCATTTTTTGAGTTAAATATCCAATTCATTAGTGTTGTTTTTACAAGAATATGTTTGAATGTACACTGATTGATTTACATTTAATATACAATCATATTTAGTTTATTTATATTTTTCACACATACTTATGTCATTTATTTATTTTAAACTAAGGATGCAGTCTTTATATGAGATTTCATCTCAATTACATTCCATTGAGACTTATTTGTTGTTATACACCAAATCACATTTATATAGTGTATATAATGTACATTGACATAGTATATCATAAATAAATTTATTATCTTGATATTTGAAAGTTTTTATTACCTCAATTATTTTTATTCAAGTGTATCTCTTTTGGTTAGAAACTCTAACTAAAATATCATTTTTAAATGGTTTAAAGATTTATTCTTCTTAATATTTCTCATTAATTTACTTGTTTTAAAAATGGTTTTAAGGATTTATTGATCTGGAAATTAATGTTTTAAAATTAAAATTCCATTTAAAAGTTTCAACGTCGTATGGGACACTTTGTTTCAAAAATCGATTTTTAAATGGCTTCTTGACAAATATTGTGACTTTTAAACGATTTCAAGAAAAATGGGGATATTTCCCTCTAATAGTTTTGATGATTATTTTCAAATATATCAATATCGTACATTATTCTTGATTCAGGTTAATCTGATACCATACAATCTTCTATATTTTATAGAATGAGTTTTTTTTGACAGTGGATGTGCTATTTTTATACCATTCACGGTATGTAGAAAATGTTTTTACCTTTTTATGCTAGTTTTAATACGAATGTTGATGTTAAGGTTCAAAAGTTTCATATGAGGAATGCATTGGACTTTTTAAGTGATGGGTGGAGCCCGCTATAGCTCCTCAATGCATCAGTATTTCTCATGAGACAAACTAGTGTCTTGGGACAAGGCCTTGAAAAAAATCTTATTTGTAGTCTTCGCACAAGGCCTTTATTATGCGGTTATGATAGTCTGGCATTATGCATTCCATCATTATGAAAGTGGTTATTGATATTGAATGTGATTATTCGACTAGTAGAATATAAATGTGAATAAGTAAATGGAATTATTACATTTTTTTCCTTATTATGCTTAAGATCAAGTTTAAAAGGCTTTTGTTTTAGTTATACATTATCTTAAATGTTTTTTCTTATTTATGAATGTTTCCACAATATTGTTATCCCTACTGAGCATCCGAGCTTACCCCTTTCGATGTTTTATTTTCCCTGGATGTGAAGAAGTAAGTTATGAGTGATTTGTAGGAATAATCTAGGAATCTTGGATGTTCTAATTGAATAATTTATTGTTTTTTTAGTTTTCATGTTTTAATGTTGACCTTATGATTGTATCTAGTATTTAGAAGGCTACAAAAATGATTGGCCTTTCGGGACATGATTTCCTTGTATCATGCCAATGTTATGTAATAATCCTCCGACTCTCAGTAACTGGGGTCGGGCCATTATAGTTGGTATCAGAGGAATTTTAGTACAATCCTTGTAATCTAGATTTAGATAAAAACTGATTAGAGAACATAGTCCTAAGATAGAATGTGAGGATTAATATAGAAGAACTTTTGAGAATTTTGCTATTGTAGAGATTTTTTGAGTCTTCCAAGAAATACATCAATGTCTGGATACGAGCAGGTAGAGGCGGCTCTGTAATAGATGTATCTAGATGTAAAACCCAAAAACACCTCATTGTGCTAGACTGAAATGGGAACTGGTGCACGAAAACGGGCCTAGCTGCACTCTTGGTTACGACATTCCTGGGGGATATTCTCAAGATAATTTACATTTTCATTACAAACAGATTTGAAGTATTTTAATATAAGATGAGAATAAATGACCCTGGTTAATCATAAGGAGTTCCAAATTAAAAATATGGTGTCATGAAATTCTATAAATTATTTTATGACTACTATTACTCACACAATGCTTTCTAGTATTACTAAATGGTTGGATTCCAAGTAATTCATTGTAACTTTGAGAATGATGTAAAAGGTTGGAAAGATGGTGGAAATGAGCAACAAAATAAAATTTTGATATGCGTAAAAGATATCATGTTCATTACAAATCAGTTTTTCAAAAATATGATCAACAAAATTTATATTAACAAACTACTAGAATCAACAAAGAAGATAAAGGTGATGAATGATAAGACATGCATGTAGGGGAAAACATTGAGAAAAGAATCCTAATTTTCCATCATGATGGAAATGAGGAATTCGACAGACAGGAAAGTGTCTCAATGGAACAATGAAATGCTTTATGTGTGGGAAAAAAGGATATAAAGTGAAGAATTACCGATGGAAAATGAATAGTATAATGGAAGAAAATAAAAATGGTCCCAAGAATCCATTTACAGTCATTTACTGTAAATGTAGGGGACCTGGCCATTACCCGAGTAAATGCCCAATTCTATAGGATATTTACTTGGTCAAAGAATAAGCGATGTGGAAATAAATGGTTGGTGAAATTTATAAAAATATTTGTGCTTCATTTTGATGGGATTACTTTGGAATAATTTTCTCTTGTATTTGAATCCCTGCAGTTTGTCATGTGAAAATGATATTTGAGGATGAAATATCTTTTCTCTTATAGATATTTTTATAAATAACCATTTGGTTTTATATGATCATTGATATTGATTCAATTAAAAGTTATTATATTTTTGGATAAAAATGAAAGGAATGAGATAACATAAGTGGTTATATTATGTTGTGGTTATTTTGAGTAATTTATCTTATTTTGGTAATGTTATAAAATATTGTTTTTAAAAAAGGACAACACGCAGACTGTGTGAAAAAAAAATTTATCTTATTTTGGTAATGTTATAAAATATAGTCTTCAATGTTAAATTTCATTTCCAAATGACTTTAAGAGTAGTTGATGTCATTTGGAGATACAATTTAACATTGCAGATTACATAAACACGCAACATCGAGTTCAAGCGCACCATGACTTACCAAAATAGCCATTCAAAAGCAGTTATTAATAGTATTAATAGTATTTTGAACTTTAAATAACCCTTATAATTTTAGAATCCATATTATGAGTTTGATAGGCATAATGAAAGGACAAATTAGTTTTTTTCCAAATAAAAGAAGTAATTTTTAAAAAATGCTATTTTACAGCCTTTTAATGGAAAACCCTTTTTATATACAATATTTGAAACTTTTATGTAGTCAATTTTACAATATAAACTTCTTCTTTGGGATTGGGACATAAGAATTTAGTTTCGATAAATTTTTGGTGTTTTACTGTTAACTTTCATATTTGAGTTAATAGTGAAAAATAATATATTTTAACTGAAAACAATTTTTTTAATCAAAATAATTAATAGTGTTCACATATAAATATGTGTGGTTTGAATGTATAATTGGATTATATTTTTACCATTTCATCCAATTTTGGCCATTGAGATTAATTTTACATTGAAATTAGACATAAATAAATGTCAATCTTTTGGTAGTTATTATTTCATAAAAATACGCTTTTGGGTTTTGACAACTAGAATTAATATTAAACTAATAAATTAAATTTATATGTTTTGAATTTGGTAAAATAGACTTCATTTTTGAATATATAATATCATAATTATCTTAGGGTGAATGTTTGGTATGTTTCTGAAAAATTTCAATTTCTGATTAATAGTGACGAACACTGAGTTATAGTTTAAATACAAATTTTTATATAAATAATTATTTATTTTATTTAAATTTATTTTAGGTCAAAATAGATACATAATAAACTTACATGTTCAATGTCATTCATTGGAGTCATTTTTTAATAATATTAGATATATATAATTTTATTGAACTTTTCACCATCTTTTACCCAACTCCTAGGTGGATTTGTAAATTCACATAAAACATAATTTTACCACTTTTGTGAGTTAAATTTCAAAAATCCAAGAGAAAATGTTAATATCAAGAAGTAAAATGTGGTTAAATAAGATAAAAATAATTTTTTGTGAATAGTAACTTTGTACTTTTATGTACCACGGTTAAAAGTAAATATAGTAATTAAGGACAAAAATGATATTACTATTAACTTAAAACATGTCTTAATTCTATTTAATAAGTATAATTCGACCAAAAACAACATTAGGAATAATATATGAACCTCTTTGGTTCACTTGGATTAGATTAGGACATTTATTATTATTTGATTCAATGAAGAGTTAAAAGAGTTAAAATCAATATTTAATAACTAAAACATTTATAATGTAGGATTAGACATAAGATAAATTAGATTATAAATATTAAATACAAAGGTAAAAATATTTTATACAACATGGTATTTTATTTATATTTTTTAGACATTAAAAATTTTAATTTTTTAATTACACAATGATGATTGATTAATTACCTAATTAATGAAATATTTAAATAATTGATATTATAAATTTCCAAATAAATGTAATTTGTAACTTTTTATGAATTAAAAAACTTTTATAGGTTAATATTACATATTAGGGATGGTTGGATGATTTTTTTTTGATGTAATAATGTTATTATGTATTTATCAAAAACAATATACCAAATAGTGTCAAAATTGACGTAAAAGGGTTTTTAAATCAAATATTAATTTATTAATTTATATTTTATTCCAAAAAAATATAAGGATAGACAATAGGTCTTATATAATCATAGGTGTATCATTAAGGAACCACTTGTGGTTCTCTTGGAAGTATATAGTATGTTTATTAACCATATAATAAAAAAATACAAAGAGACATGGTAAATGCCATAATATTTAACTAAGAGTTAAAACTAAAAGTTAAGGTTAATAAAGTAACCCAAACCTGCCTAAAACCTATTGGTTGAGTGTTTTTAAACCCCTCTCTACCATATACTTTAAATAATACACTTTGGAGCCATTAGAACCCGAAAATGATTTTATTATAAAATAATATTTTATGAATTTCCTAAGGGGCCCTTCACCCCTCTTAAAAAAGGGCACTTCCCCTTCTCTCAAATTAAAACCTTAAATTCCTTTCATCACGGAGAAACCCTACCCAAATATTCTCTCAACATCCATAAATTCATCTTATAGTCCCTCATTTGGTCAGAAAGCCAACTTAAGGAGCCCTTTTGATCAAATCAAAACGAAGAACCCGAAGAAGAGCTAATAATTTCACCACCATCTTTCAAGTTCTTTTCTTCTTCCACTTCTTTATTCATTGTTATTTCCATTATAAAATAATAAATCCTGTATATTCAATATACTTTGATGTTATTATAAATATGATACATCCATTCTCATTATTCTATCCATCCCCTAAATGAAATTTCACCATACGTGTGTACGTATGGATTACTGTCTCCACGTCGTGGTGTAAATGTTATTCAATACATTATTATTTATATGGGTATAATAATGATTTTTAATTCATGTAATTAATAAATATAACATGATAATGATTCTGTATATATTATATACCATACAATTATGTATTATTTTAATATCAAAAGAATGATATTGTCGCTCATGCGTATGTACGGATTACCGTCTCCACGAACAAGATAAGATCCATTCCACATCGTGTCCATTCAAGACTAAATTTCATTGGATGATTACCAACAATGTTTAGATACATGATATAATTATGGACATGAATAAGATACATCCCATCCATAACAAATATGCTTTACATAATAAAGAATATAATGGAAAACGAATCCATTAACACCTGTAATGACGATAATATTAATATATTATTAACAAATCAATAATAAAAGATCATATATGATATTATATTAATGTATATGATTCTTTTAGAATTCAATAAAAAATATTTCAAAATTATACAGTCAGTTAACCTACCCTCAACCAAGGAAAAAGTACAAAGTAAGGGGTTTCTTATCTAACTTTTAATTCTGTGTTATTTTTATTGTTCACAACTTATTTATTGCAAGTGGTGTGTTTACTTCCCATGATTGTATTCATTGTGTAATATAAACTAATTTATGGGTATTTAAATCATCATTGTATGATCCTTCTTTCATTTTTGTATGTTTCGTAAGTTACCAAATCGATAAGGGAATTTGAAATTTCAATTTCAACTGATTCGGCTTCACGCATAATTCATTAATTAATTTAATCCATGATTATGTGTGGAATCACTATTGATTTTCTTATTTCATAATTTTCACTCCCATTTCGGTGGATATAATTTTGATACACATAATCACTAAATTGATAAAATCTGAAGTCATCGATATGAACTTGATAAGAGTAATTTTAACTCAATCTCCATTTATTGAGTTAAATATCCAATTCATTAGAGTTGTTTTTACAAAAATATGTGTGAATTTCCTCTAATTGATTTAAAATGAATATCCAATCATACTGAATATATTTATATTTTTCACACATAATTATGTCATCGAATTATCCCTAACCTAAGGATAATTTCTTTATAAGAGATTTCATCTCAATTACATTCCATTGAGACTTCTTTGTTGTTATACACCAAATAACTTTAATATTGTGTATATAATGTACTTTGACATATTATATCATAAATCACTTTATTCTCATGATATTACAATGTTTTAATTACCTCAATTATTTTTATTCAAGTGTCTCTCTTTTGGTTTGAAAGTCTAACTAAAATATCATTTTTAAATGTTTTAATGATTAATTCATCTAAATAATTCTCATTAATGTCCTTGTTATAAAACTGGTTTTAAGAATTCATTTATATGAACATTAATTTTTTAAAATTAAAATTCCTTTTAAAAGATTCAAAGTGGTAAGGGATACTTTGATTCAAAAATATTTTTTTAAATGGCTTCTTAACAAATAGTACGACTTTTAAATGATATCATGAAAAAGTGGGATATTTTTATCTAATAGTTTTGATGATTATTTTCATCTATGTCCATATCCTTCTTTATTCTTGATTGAGGTTAATCTAATACAATACAATCTTCCATATTGTATAGAATGAGTTATGATTGATTGTGGACCTGTTATTTTTATACCATTCATGGTTTGTAGATAATGTATTGTCATTTTATAAGATACTTTTAATATGAATGTTGATGTTATGTTTCAAACATTTCATATGAGTAATTCATTGGAGTAAGAAAGTGTCGGGTGGATCCCGCTACAACTCCTCGATGCATCGGTAGGTCTCATGAGACAAACTAGTGTTTTGGCACAGGCATTGAAAAAATATTATTTTTAGTCTTGGCACTAGGCCATGACTGTGTGGTTATGATAGTATGGGATTAAGCATTCCATCATTATTAATGTGGTTGTTGATATTGCATGTGATTATTTGATAAGTAAAATATCCATGTCAATAAGTAAATGGCATTATTTCATTTTTTCCATATTATGCTGAAGTTCAAGTTTAAAAGGCTTTTGTTTTAGTTATACATTGCCTTAAATGTTTATACTTATTTCTGAATGTTTCCGATATATTGTTATCCTTACGTAGAATATTCTCTCACCAATTTCTATGTTATATTTTTCAATGGATGTAAAGAAGTTAGTTATGAGTGACCTATAGGTATAATCTAGGAATCTTGGATGTTTCTAATGGAATAATTTAGTCTTGTTTTTCTTGTCACGTTGTAATGTTGACCTTATGAATGTATCTAGTATCTCGAGGGCTACTAAACTGATCGGTCTTTCGGTAAATGGTTTCCTTGTATCATGGAAATGTTATGTAATAATGCACCGACTCTAGGTAACTGGGGTCCGAGTGTTACAACTGAGTCATTATGTCTCGTTGATAGCTCAGTCATAGATTCTTGCAAGGTAGCATATACATAAAGCCTCACTAAGTAATCATCCATGTAATAATTCTTAGAGGATTTCATAATTACCTCATTGTCATCTTCGTGTCAACATCATAGATGGTGCGTCAATCAAATGCATTTTTTGGGAGACACATCCCTTTTTGTAAACAGGGGCAGGTTGCATCCAGACTAGGTCTGACCGGCTTCGACCGACTCGACCAACCCATCTTGGGGTCCTTCACATCCCAATCCTATCCGTCTGGCCTATTTTCATGGAAAATTGGGCCTTACTAGACCCAGATGTAGTTAGCCATGTGTCCAGTCTACATGGTCACCCAGTGAATTGAAATTTATTTTCCTCGACCCGCACTGGGGGGCCAGACTACATTCATAGTCTTGGCCACAGCAGGGTTTGAAAATATATATGTAGCCTGGACCACTAAGGTGGACCAGTGAGAATGTTTAGTCAATTCGATTAGGTGACCCGGTCCGCTGGCCCGACTCTGCCCCATGGGAATGCCAGTTCGGCCAGGTGGGCTGGATGGTCCGGCCCCACACGATGGACCAAGCGGTTCGGCCCAAACCGGCATGACCGGTCCGATTCCTCTTCGACATCCTCAACTGACCCGATTGGGGAATGTGCAACAAATCATATTCCCCCCCATTCAAACGCATCCTACAAGAAGTAGGCCGCTCCACTTACATGGCGCTAGGCAAGCGCTGCGTCCAGCCGTCCACCGTGGAGGACCAGTTGTGTCCTCTTTCACCATTGGAGCTCACCAAATGCCCCACATCCTTCCTACAAATTCCATGCTATTGGTGTTGCACTGGTGGTATTGTACTAGTGGTATCGCGTCGAAGGAACCTTCTATGAGCCACTAGGTCCACTCTGGTGGTCCGATTTCAATTTTTAATTCACCCACTGGCCTCTTGGGTTTCCACCATCCTTGTGAAGGCCATGAAACTTACTTTCTGCCATTTCGAACGTTAGTAGACCATGAAAGAAGAAGGTAGATTGGGGTTGTGACTTCATTATGTTGTATCACACACTCTAAATTATAAGTCTAAAGAAAGGGATATTGAGATCACAGTTCTATGAACAATTAATTAAACATTGAGTCAAAAATCCAAGAATGTCACCCTCTTGAAAGAACACATGATCTTCAGATCAACCAATTTGTGGGTTGATTCAATTTCATCATTTTAGAAATAATAAATGGAATATCAAAACTACATAAACCCCAACTTGGATTGAGGATTCGTTGCTTATGAGGGAAGAAGCTTCGATCCATTATCAATCCTCACTCTGTTAGAAATCATCTTCATTATTAATCTCTAGAATCCATGCCACCAGCATTCTTAGATAGCATTCATCATTAGAGAGAGAGATAGAGAGGTTCTACATTCATCAGAGAAAATTCCACCAATTTATATCCCTGTCATGTTATTCAATAAAATCATGTTTCTGAATTTTAGTTAAACTATATCATTTCTGAAACAGTGTATCTGTTACACTTGAAAAAAATGATCCGTCCTGAGTTTCCTTTAATAAGTCATGTCGCCGCACCACAACACCATCATCCACCACTCAACGGTGATAAAATAAATAAAATAACCTTCCTAAGTAATTTTATTATTTTTTAAATAGTCTATAAATTAACTTTTACATTTCACGCTTTCCGTTCGAAAGTAAATCCATTCGAAGAGAATCACTGCATTCTGAGTATAATGGTGCCATAGGATTTTTGTTCCAAGCACCGGTTTAGAAAAACCTTCCTGCATGTTTAATTCAGTGAACATAAAAAATGTTCAAAATTCCATTCTTGGCCCACCAAGCCTCAGAATTACATACCATCAAAGCATGTGGTATCTGAATTATTCCATATAATTTTAAAAAAATTAAATTGATATTATGGGACATTACAATGTTTTCCCTGATATATAAATACTATGTGCCAATGTTTAGGAACAAAAATTGTTCCAAAAAATTTTGTATTAGGAACATGTAATTGGGACATTTATAGATATATCATATGTCATAGCGGATGTTTTCTATGTATTTCCACTATGACTAATTCCACTAGTAGACTGATTAAATTTTCTCATCCAATTAAAGGAATAGATGAAACTTCTATGAAGAATTGGTTGTATCCCAATAAATTATTATTTTACATTTATATCAATTTTCACCATAAAAAACGTACCCATGGAATTATCTTCTTCGGTAGGATTTAGTATAAATTCCTGAGAATAGATACATGATCAAAAAAAATTAAAACCATTATTACATGATCTTCTCATTCAATACCATCCCAGTTGTGAACTGAGAATGTTCATAAAAATGATTTTCCTAGTGAGTCACTGATGAATCATCCTTGTGGAGGATGAAAAAACTCCATAAAAGTAGAATATAACATTGAATATTGATAAAACTACTCTATGAAAAGGGAATTTAAGTTTTCCCCTTATATTAACTCATTATCTTCCAAAAATTAGAATCCATCAAAATTATTATAAGAACATCAGTTCTAAAGGGTACACCTTTCACAATAATGGGATATTGTGCATTAAAGGACTCAAGAAATCCTTCAATCATTCCAAATAAATCCTATCATTCTATGGGTATTTCATTCCTTGAAAAAATGGGGGGTTTTGTTAAGTAAATTATGGAATCAGTCTCTAATACCATTCCTTCATTTTTTATGATCCTACAGGCTGATGTGGAACTTTTGTAGCTCCTTTTTACGATGCTTAGACAACATAAACTATCACCTCAAAAAGATTGTCCTCAACTATAGGGTTGTATTTTTTTTTTGATTCACCAAAATATCACACCTATGGTGTATTCAATCTTCTTATTAGGTTCATGGTTCTATATAAGATCATTATAAGATAAGATATTATTAGTCATGAGATGAAATATCATTAGCTATATATCTCAAATATCATCTTTGAAAACACAAATATAATATAAATCATTGGTAAAGACTAATAATAATATCAATTTAATCCTCATATATACTTTTACCAATACCTCATGGTAACAAAATGCATGTTTCGAGGATAGTTGGCTTGATAATCACTCATAATCTACCCCTCATGTCCAAAAATATTTGTCTCCTATCAACAAAAACATCCTTTACCTCATTCCAAATTCTATTAAGAGATGTGATCTCCATTGACACCAATTTTTATTAAACTGATTAGTAAACATGTAAAACAAGTTCTCAAATCATCCATACCATGACCCAATGGCCATTACCATTCCAAACTTGATGAAATCGAGCACCATGGCATCATAAAAATATATAGAAAATTATTTTCATACATGAACAACAAAATACACAATAAGAATGCAATGAAAACAGAAAGAGTTGGTATTTATCTAAAATAAACAAGAAAAAAACTCCATAACATATACAAGTCTACAAACCCAATCTTCACATAACCAATGATAACTTCATCACAATATATCCATTAAATTAGTAGGACATACACACTTCATACCATACTAACTACCAATGCCCCACTACCTATAACACCCAACACCTTCAACTAGTTTTTTTTAAATTTTATCAGACCTGAAATAATAATGTCAACCGGCTCTCGAGGAAAAAAATTATTGTTTGTGAATATCTACCCATATTTGATCCGAAAATAATATTTCATCATAATACAATATCAAAATATCATCATATTGTTGATTATAGATAAATCATTTCTTCATACTGATTTTCAATTTTCCAAATAAAACTATCTCTACAAATTATTTTTATTTGTATGAATAAAGCAGGTTTATCAAAATAGAATTGAGAACGAATTTTCCTCAAGTAGGAATGATATCTCATTCCAAAAACACTGGAATTTAGAAAACAATTTCAATCATTGTTCCATGTTTATATTTCATCGGGTTAATTTGATTGTGGATTAAGAATCCTGAAACATCTTAGATAATTATAACTCCTTTATTGCATAAATACCTAGAAATCTTTAATAGGTGGAAAAGAAGGACACCATAATAAATAAACATTATTCTCCCAAAAAATGGTTAGTTACATTTTGATCATCAATATATGGATAGTTATATCTAATATATTCCTAGAATTCTTGTCATAGAATACCCACAATCAATCCTACACTCTCGTTTTTAAAACTAAATTAGAAAAAGGGAAAATCATTCATCTCCATTTAGTTTCATTAGTAAACATTCAAGAATCCTCATTATAATTTTTAAAAATTCAATTTAATTTTAGAAAAAAATATCAAATGGTTTTCATCAAAACATATAACTTTCAATATAATTCATATGATTTCAAATCCATAAGCTATGTCTACCTTCATTTCTCAAGAATCATTATTAAAAATAAAAATTCAAAACATTCATTTCCATTTAAAATAATCATCCCAAAATTGTAAATTTATTTAATAATATATATTCAAAGATCTCTAATACAAACTATTCCATGTCAAAAAAAATTATCAAGTAGCACAAATTAATTAAAAACCTATTTTAACATAAATAAGAAATTATGTTTCAATTTATAGTAATGCCTTATGATACCTCCTACCTCAATTATATATACATTCAATCACCTAATAAGGGATCAAAAACAGAGATTTATAAGCCCTATTCATATAATAATGGTTCCATGAAACAAAAATTCTCTTATATGAATCTCTCATTCTTTATTTTTTGAATAATTGAAGAGTTAAAACATTCACTGTGATGATTCCTAGAGAACTCACCATAACCAATGATGGGCTGATTAAAAAAACCAAATCCATGACTATTCTATAATAAATCCAATTAGGTCAAGTCACATACCATATATATAGAATCAATAACACTGATAAAAGGTTATGTTCATGAATATAATAGATAATCAAAAATAATAACAAAGAACAACAAGAAACAGGAACATACATTTGAGAATAAAGATCCAACACGTGAAAATCGATCACATAATAACTAGAAGGCATGAAATATCCAAAATATACAAGTGGTGACTACTTGGTCGAGATTTTATACCACGGTAAGAGAAATAAAATAAATCATTATTGTTTCCTGTTAAAAAAGTAAACTCTAGATTAATGAATTTATGTTGAATGGTTTGGTCACATTGTTTATAGCACTATCCACCAACTATATGCCCCATTCTATGTTATTAGTAGAGACACATGATTTAGTCTCATTGATAGGATAACCATGAACCAGCCATGAAGAACCTCCTTATCTCGAGTAAAGCATTTTGAAAAGGAGGATACTGAATTTATTCAAATTATTAACCTAATAATGGACCCTCCAAGGGAACCCCCACACATATAAAACGTTTCCTAGGTAGACCTTCTCAGTTATACCAAAAAATGTGCCAACCATGTACTGGCCAAGAAAAATATTAAGACATTAAAAATTTACCCAAACAACTCATGGTCATGATCAAATTAGATAAGGTCATGAAAAGGGAATATAGTTATAGTAAAGTATGTTACATGATAATAAATTGAGTATATAATATTATGAACCCATCCACTTTATTTGTAAAGATGGATTATGATTATGATTTTTTATTTATGGGTTCTTGAAATATGTATCTCTACAATGGGTTAATAATGTTATACTAATATATTTATTAAAAGTTCTTCCTTTACATAGATAATTATATAATTAAAAGATGATTGCCTTTATGATATTATGGCACAAATATATATGATTTTTATTATGTGATACGTGTTCTTATAATTAAATATAACTACAATGAATTGAGAAAATATTTATTAATCATTTGATAATATAGACTGGAAGGAGGAGCGATCATAGTTTGTTAATTGACATTTCCCATTATGACAGTTTTAGATGTGTACATTGACTATGGAAATAATGGAAAGGAATGTGAACCCAATTTACTATGATATTATGGTTAGTGATCATTGAAATTGGAAATTATTTAATATTTCTATACTTATTATAATTACTAATGTCTAAGTATTATGATACATCCTCATTGACCATGATTGATTATTGATGATTTCAGACTCTTAGGAATTTTTTCATTTTTATAATAAATCATTTATTCATGAGCCATTAATAATGATATTTAACAAATTGGGGAGGGAATTTTTAATTTAGTGTATATTTATAACTCATTTATACATATAAATTTATCTAATATTATATTTGTTTGATATCTCATACTTTTACCATTATTAATTATCTGAGCTATCTCATTTGTATGTATCCACAATATGGGTTATGGAGAATAGTTCTATGATTTGTATGTCTAACAAGAGGTATATTTGAATAAAAATATGTGGAAGACATCAAATATCATTCATGTAATTAGTATTTTATGTATCCATTCTCCAAATACGTAACCCTTTCCGGTTATGGGGTGTGTATTTTTATTAGATGTATTGTATATACCTCAATAATGATGTAATATCTATGTAAATAAATAATGGGTAATTAAATTTGATATCCGATATAGGATTAGTTATTTTTTGGAAATTAGTCTTAGAAAACATTATGGAAAACTCTAGGGGTAACTATATGTTTATGATAACATCTTGATGTTTTGTTAATGTGATTATTGAGTTTATTTCTACCAATGATATATCTTTTTGGATATATGAAATTGTATGCGGTTGTATAATATATGAAACAGGGGATAAATACCATTAAAAAAGATAGTTTAGAATCAACGTGATCTTCACCCACTGCATGATGAGTGGGCCTGAGACTTCACACCTATATAGATACTCTATAGGGATATTCTTAAATCAATTCACATTATCTAGATGAAAAATTATGATCAATGAGATAATAAAATCTATGAAAAATTATTATAATCCATTGTGATATGAGATGAACATAAAAATTCATGTGTTGCTATAAGATTCTATATTTCGTGAAATTATACCAATTATTATCATATTTATATTTTTTCTTACACTAATTATTTATTTTTGATATCCACGATATGTTTTTTAGATTTATTTAATTGTTTGATAAAGGTGTAATATTGTGAAAAATGAATGTGACAACCAATTTAATTACTAAAATCATGATAATCGAAAATACATATTAGCTAGTTTGGGTTATGTTATGGATATGATAACAAAATTCTTTTAACGTCAGGATGACATCTTCATTCAAATTAAAAATATAAAGAGTTGAAGGAAGGAAAAATTAAATATTTATTCTTTTATGTTAAAACATATATCTTCCAGTATTGGTTTATATAAATCACTTATTACTCATAAATGGATCAATGATATAAAAAAGAATAATCTATATTTTCAAATTCATAAACTGTGACAAGTTTATTTACGTTTACTATCATTTGGAAGGTTAATATAGTCAATAGATGACTCTGATCTTGAATATGAAGTATGAGGATGAATTTGACTCCATGATGTGGCAAATGTTTAGGAAGGTATTTTTCAACAATAATTTTCAATGAAATTATTTTAAAAAGGAAACATAATTTAAAGAACAAAATTAGTTGTTTGAGGAATCCATTAGTACCATTGAATAAAATTTAACCAAACCTGAATGGAGTGCTTCCAGTTTTATCAGTAACCTTAAAAGAAATTTTAATCATCTAGTTAATAGTTTAATAAAATGTTTTCAAAAGCAAATGGATATTTGTAACATTGATATATATAAAAATATCATTAAATGTTCTCTAAATATTGATAAGGATTTTAGATACACCAACTTTTCTTCTGAATTTGGGGAAAATAATAGAAAGTTATAATTTTGATAAAATTTTAATAATAAAACCCATGGAAGAAATAAAATTTATCTTCCATTATACCAAAATATTAATATAAATTAAATGGTTAATATAATAATGAGTTCTATTAAAAATTTAAAGAATATTAATGCATACAAAAAATTATAATGTCTTATTTTTGTAAAAAGGGCTATCAAATGAAATGAATTATGATGAAGTTAACAAAATATGCCAATCAGACTCCAATAAATTAAGTCTATAAAATATGGACAATATTCTAATCATTTCAGTGGCTGAAGTGTAAATGATTAAAATCATAATAAAAATCTTCATAAGTAAATATAAAAATGGAAATCTCATTTGATCTCGATTTCTTTTGTTGGTAATAATAACTACGTTTTGTAATTTACATTTATTTTTCACTCAATAACTAAAAACTTTTGTATTTCATATTGGATCTAAAATGTTATTTATATCTAAAGAATTTTCAAATGGTTTTATGACACTACCATAATGATTAGATATTGTGTTAGCAGTAAAAAATAAAATTGGTAAAATGATTGAAACACAAGTACATAACACTTATCTAATAGTCATTTGTTGTAATGTGATTCCGAAAAATCTTGTTATTATACCTCTATTTTAATTTAGGTACAATTTGGGAATAGATTGGATTTATTAATATGGATGTCATATCAAATTCCATGAATGGAAAGACACATTATATATTCCAATGATCATATAATCATCTTTTTTTAGGATTAATTTGAGAATCAAATGGAAATAACAACAATTATATGGGTCATACAACCTATTCGTGAGGGTGATATATCCCAATTGGTTAAGGTGAATCTAATGTATTACCTAAGGAATTCTGTAATCATTATATGAATGGTGACGTTTATTTTTCATTATAACTTATACATAATGTTACAAAATTTCAAAGACTCTATATAAAATGGACTTGACTGAGCTGTAGCAATTGAGGAAACATATCTAAGAGACTATATATACAGAATTTTTAGTCCCTAGTGAATCACAATGGGGTGAAACTATTTATTTTTTTGTTAATAAATATTTATTAAACAATATTTTTCTGGATTATTGAAAACTGAATAAGATCACTATCAACAAAAAGTATCTTACTACCTATATTTTCAGATTTATTGATCAATTTTGAATGTATCAATACATTTAAAAGATTAACCTATGTTTCTAATATCTTTAATTGAGGATGAAAAGGGTAATATACCCAAGAAAAACATTCTTATGAGGTATGGTCATTATGAATTTATATTGACTCCATTTGAACATACTAATTACTCTATTTTTTCATTGAATTAATTAATAGACTTCCGTTATTACTTAAATTAGTTTGTCGTAGACCCTATATAATGAAATCATATATATTTAAAGAAATATTATGTTCTTGAAGATAATTTGAATATTTTTATGAAGACCCTATGGATAGATAAGTTTATTGAATATTGATCATGTATTATTTTCTCCAAAAGAAAGCATCATTCTTGGGTCATATAATCGCAATATTTTGTATATCAGTGGATCCTTACAAATATTTTGTTATTATGTAATGACCTAGAGTAAACATAGATATTTAGATCCATTTTTATATTAGGTTAGTTGGAAAATAAAAATATTTATACGATTTTTATTATTACTATATAATCTAATAAACATGTTGACATGGATGGGATCCAAGTTTCTTTTGATATATGAATGTGAGTAACATTTCATGGAACTGAAAATAATGCTTTCTGGTGTACCTAACCTCACACCACCCTATAATAGAGAATGTTTTTTAATCTATATTGATGTATCAATTAATTAAATATGTTTTATCCTCACAAAAAAAATGATATGATGATATCTTATGTCTCACTACAATTGAATCATTCTTCGCACCACGATTAACTGTTTCATTTTTACCCATACACCACTGTGCCAAACATGGTTTGTATTGAAAATCATAAAAATAATAACAATTTTTACTTCATTTCTGATTTATTTATTTTGTGTTTATAACTATTAAAAAGTAAAATTTTACATGTTGTCAAAATTTCATTGATGGTGGAGGTGATTTGGAGGGCCTATGATGAAGTTCACGAAAAATGGGAAAAGAAACATAGGATCCAAGAAAAACAATTTAAAAAACCAAAAACATCTACTAAATGGTGTATCAAATTGAGATGAAATTTTTTTCCCTATTCCAAAATTCATTTGTATACATTTAATGTTAAGTAATCCAAGCCTCATTCATCCGTCTAGTGGCCCGAACGACTTAATCTGTCTCACACACGGAAACTGCACCAAGTCAAAAGTGGTGTGCTAGGATCTGTCCATATCTTGAGATTAAGTGTCCAAATGCTTCCAAACATTCAAGGGATATGGTTTGGAGTTTGGGATGCCACCTTTTTATTTGCTCCATAGCGAGGTAATTCTTTATGAAGGTCTAAAACCAAAAGAAAATTGGTGAAATGATCTTTGTGTGTTTAAAACCACCATACAATTTTCCATTAAAATAGAACCTTGGGATACCCATATTTAGGTTTGACCAAGGAGTGAAGTGATGAAAATTGGGAGTTACATAGGGATCATCTCAAAATAATTGATTTTCTTGAGGCTCGTATCCTCATAGGGGATCAAAAATGAAGAAGGAGTTCCACCAAAGCTTTCTCCTCCTCCCGATGCCGAGCCGAAATGGTGGGTGTTATTTGTGAGGGTTCTACACACATGTCATGGGATTTTGAATGCATATATTCTATACTATTTTGGAGTTATTTGGATTTTAAAACATTTATTTCCATGTATCTTAAATTATATATTATTTTAAATCTTTTTTTGATGATTGTGATTGATTTTCACTTAATTTCAAATAGTTCTGTGTGAGGTTTTGGGTGCATGATTTTTGTTTTTACAATTGGATAACACAAGAATTCTTTTCTTACCCACATTAAGGAGATTTAAATCTGTTTTTGATTCTCTTATTACATGAATAGGTTCTTGAAATTAACAATGTGATTGTTATTTCAAGGTTAGGTTCATCAAGCAATGAAATAAAGGCTTGAGAATTAATTAGGATTCCAATTAATTTCAACCAAATAATTACTCCAAACCTAAATGAATATCTAAGAAAAATGAACATTAAATGTTTTTAGTGAAATCAAAATTAACCATCTCTATCATAATTCTTAAAACACCACATAAATCTATCAACTATAAAACTCATCATGATAAGTTATTTTCATTAAACTATTTTCAAAATCACCCCAACTTTAGTACTTTTTAAAAAAAATAGATAATTTAACCCTATCAATTCTATTTGATATAAAACCCATGATATTCCATAGGCTATAATTCAACCTAAAAACATTATAAATTTCATGTGTCATGACAACACGGTCAAATTTTGCCATCATTTTTTGGGAGTGCTTTGGTTTTTAGTGGGTGTTTTTTATAACATTTTTACAAATTTTGTGAAAATTTATGTGCTTTATCATATACATTTAAATATCTTTTTGTATACTGATTTATATCTTCTCTAGGTTCAATGCATGACATGTTCTTCTTCAGATACCTACCACCATTCAAACCAGAACCAGAGAGGATGTTACGTCAGTGACACTGAGACACAGAAGAGAACCCTTTGAAGGATTACACACAAAACATCGATACTCCTCTTGATCCTTTTACGTCTCCATCTAGATTTGTCATCAAAACCGAAATAAACATTCATAAAATGGATGAAAAAAATTGAACATTAGAATAACTAACCTCACCTAATGTTGATGTCCAACACACCTATATTCAAATACATGGTGGGGGACCAAAATTTGAATAAAAATACAGTTTAATTTACTTTTTTGAAAGATTTTGTGGACATGTAGGATAAGATCCACATAAACATTTAAAAGAATTGAACACTATTTTTTCAAAATAAAAAACTTATATTTTGGACACGGAACAAGTAATGCTTAATGAAATTCTCCTTTTCCTTATACGATACAACAATGGATTGATTATATTATTTTAACTCCCCAAGAAGATGCTAGGAAGACATGAAATGACTTTTTCTTGAAAAATATTACCCATCCTCTCCAACTAAAACTATAAGGGAAAAAATTTGTGGTAGAAGTCAATTACAAAGGAAAACATTACATGAATACTGGTAACATATAAAATGGTTATATTCATGTTACCCACACCACCAAATAAGTGATCAAATTTTAAATTGGTATTTTTATGA
Source organism: Viscum album (assembly GCA_963277665.1). Classification (NCBI taxonomy): domain Eukaryota; kingdom Viridiplantae; phylum Streptophyta; class Magnoliopsida; order Santalales; family Viscaceae; genus Viscum; species Viscum album. The sequence continues at coordinate 1,221,328,633 of OY728134.1, read as the reverse complement.
AAGGTTAATTTCTATTGATAGAAACATGATTGATTCTAGTTCAGTTGGTGAACTAGTTGATAAGACACATATATCAATATGAAATTGTATTATGAACATGGAAAGGAAAACACAAAAAATTGGTACATGGTCCAGTGTACCCGTTCGAGGTGTCCTTGAGGTAAAAAGTACTAAATTTGATAAGAATGGGCACACGAAGCTCAAAGAGGTAAATACCCTTCTTCAACAAGTAGATATTTCATATGCGAAATCCCAATCCCCTCCTCCCATTAATTTTGGTATATGATATTTTGATAAACACTACTCTGAACAATTTCCTCAATTGTAAGAATCTTCCAAGAGTTTTGAGACAATATTTCTAGGAATACCCTATAAAAAACCCTTTTGGAATGAACTTTACTATACATCCTACCTTGGGTGGAAAGAAAACCATGATTATAGGCAAAGTGGGTATTCAAACAAACCTCAATAATAATGGAACAAATAGGTTCAGAGTATTCATCCACCATCACTACCTAGAAGTCCTCAACCACCCAAAGGACTTTCCAAAAACACCCTAAAATACACGAGCCAAGCCTAGAAGATATGTTGAAACAAATGGATTCCAACAAACTCCAATTCCAACAGACTACACAAAAATCAATATAATTCCTAAAAACCCAATTCGGCTAACTAAATAACTCATTGGGTGAAATTCAAAGTCATGGGTCTGGTAAACTACCCTATTAACCAATATTTAACTATAGGTATTAGGGAAATGTTAGTGAAATCACCTATATTAGTGGAACAAATATTAAAATCCAAATGAACCCTCCACTATAGTCACCCCCTCTTAATGAATACACCATCCCCACCACTGGAAATACTCAAAATGAGGTATAACCTTGTCCTGAGATAATCCCCAAAAAAGGAATGAGTATTTCTATTGATTATTCACATATCCCATCCATTTCTCTACCATTTCCTCAAAGGGACACCCAACCAAGAAAACATATATAAATAGAAATTGACAAGGAAATATTTGTTTTTTTTTAAAATTTCATGTTTACATTCCATTGATTGATTCCATGAAGAAAATTCCTTGAAATTACAAGTTTCTAAAGGAGATGTGTACACACTAAAGGTGAATACATGGAGATGAAAAGGAGAGATTTAGGAGGAATGTATCAACATTAATAGATCAATCACTTCCCACAATGTGCAAAGATCCTGGGACATTCTTGATTCTAGGAACCATAGGGGAATTCATTTTCCAATGCTATTAATGATTTATGTTCTTCTATAAATGTGATTTCTCACTCTATTTACTCTACATTGTAGGTAAAATAGATGAGGCCCACTGGAATTGTTGTTAAAATGGCCAACCAGAGTATCATACACCCATCTGGTGTGTTAGAAGATGTTCTTGTGATGGTGAATATTTTAATTTCTCCTACCGATTTTGATGTTCCTAAAATAGAATATGGTAAGATGAATGGAAATTCCACGATTATATTTGTGAGGCCCTTCATGAAAACCCCCAAACCCATAATTAATGCCCACAATGGTACATTATCTATGGAATTTTGTGTTGTCATATTCGAATTCAACATCTTTGATGCCATGAATAATCCCTTCGAAGTACATTCCACTCTCTCTCTATTAATGATATAGATGTACGACCTTCCCCTAAAACAATTATTTTCATTTCCATGACCCCCTTTCTAGGTTTTCATCAATGGTTGAATTTCTATGAAAAAAAATCATGCATAGAATGTTTTACTGTTTTAGAAAAATGTCATGTGTGGTTATTAATAGATGATTTCTTGAACACTAAGGATCCATTTACCATTTCTGATATTTGTAAGCTTGTAAAATACCATTACTCATCTAAGGATGAATCCATTGAGTAGTTAGATGTTATTAGTGACCTCTCACTTTTACAAAAACTCCAATAAATCCATATTTCACCTGAATTGGAACAAAAACAAATGCCTCAAGATTTAAAATATTCATTTCTTTAGAATGGTAACATGCTGCATGTCATCATTTCTAGTCCACTCCCTCATGAGCATGAATTCCGACTAGTTGAACTTTTGATGGATTATAAAATTTCTTTGGACAGAAACCTACAAGAGTTCCAGGTATTATTCCATCAATATTCACACATCATATATTTTTAAATAATGAGAGTAAACTAGTGACGCAGTCACAACTTCGACTGGACCCAAACCTCTTAGATATTGTTAAAGATGAGGTAACAAAATTATTTTACGAGGGATTCAATTACCCAATCATTTACCGCAAATGGGTCAGTTCATTACAATTGGTTCGAAAGGAAACCAGTATAACGATAATTAAAAATTAGAATAATGAATTGGTACCAACATGTGTACAAAATAGTTTTCATTTCTGTATAATTAATCATTATGTAAACTGAAAATCTATGAAAGACCAATTCCCATTTCCATTCATTGACCAAATTCTTGAGAGGATAGTAATAAAGTCCAATTACTATTTTTTTGGTGGGTATTCTAGATATTTTCAAATCCATATTTCCTCTGATGATTCTGAAAAGACAACCTTCAATTGCACCTTTGACACATTTTCCTATATATATATTCCATTTGGTCTGTGCAATGCTCTGGATACTTTCTAGGGATGTTTTGTTAGTATTTGTTTGGATTACATGTTGAATTTCATGGATGTTTTCATGGATTATTTCACTATTTATGGATCCACTTTTGATAAATGTTTTAATATTCCTGGTTTAGACCTACGTTAATGTATTTAAAATAATCTCCTATTAAATTATGAGAAATTTCATTTAATGGTGCAACAAGGTTTAGTTTTGGGGAATTTCATTTCTGAGATGGTATCCAATTAGATAAATAAAAACCTAATGCCATTTCTTCCTTTTCATTCCTTAAACATTTATGGTATGTGCTATATTTCTAAGGTCTTACTAGATTTTACAGTCATTAAATTCATGACTTTAATATGATTCCATTACCACTCTCTTGGTAACTCAAAAATGAAAATAAATTTATTTTTGACAAAGAATGTGAGGAATATTTTAATAAGTTAATATAGAGTCTAACATCACCACAAATAATCTAACCACCTCAGTGGGATTTACCATTAGAGATCATGTGTGACACCACTAACTATTTAGTTGGGGACATCTTACCACAATGGATCAACCAATCTCCACATGTCATTTACTATTCCTCACCTACTTTGGACGCTTCCCATGAAAACTACACCACAATTGAAAATTAATTTCATTTCATTGTGTTTTTTGGATAAATTCAGTTAATATATTATTGGGTCCAAAGACATTGTGTTACCAGACCATGAAGCCCTTCAGTATCTCCTTAAGAAACAATAATCCAAACCACATATCGTTAATTGTTTTCTACTCCTTCATGAATTCGATTAATAAATTTGTGATAAAAAAGGAATAGAAATGCACCGGTTGAACATATAAATATTATTCACCCATCCTCGGTCATTAACTCTTTCCCTTGTATTCTTATAAATGACATGTTTCCTGATGAGAAAATGTAATAAGTACAAGATTCATTTCCTTGGTATACTAAACTTTTTAATTATTTGGTAGAATCTTACATTCCTACTGATTTCAATAAAAACCGGACTGACCATCTAAAACATGAGTCTAATTGGTATGTTTGGGCTGACCACTACCTTTGTCACACATATAGTGATCAATTCATCAGGTTTTGTGTTCTCAATAGCATTTTTTGGCTTGTCCTTAGTTTCTATCATAGTTATTCATGTGGTGTCCACTATGGTCCCCAAAAGATTGCTCTCAAGGTCCTTGATTCTAGTCTCTTTTGGGAAACACCTTTTTTGGATGCCTTTTATTTCAGTAAATCTTGTCCTCATGGACAAATAATGGGGAATGTTTCTAAAATATATGAAATTCCCCAACAACCCATTCTATTCAATGACATTTTCGATGTTTGGGGCATTGAAATTATGGGACCATTCCCCAATTCATTTGGGAACCATTAAATTCTTCTAGCAGTGGATTATGTTTCAAAATGGGTTGAGGCATGCCCCATAAGAACTAATTATTCTATAGTAGTTGTGGAATTTTTCAGACCCTAGATCTTCTGAAGGATTCGATTACCTAGGTTCATCATTAAATACCAGTGTTCTCATTTCTACAGCTGAAAAATGCAATCACATTTCCTTCAGTATGGGGTCAGGAACAGAGTTTCTACTACTTATCACCTATAATGAAATGGTCAAACCAATGTGTAAAAGAGAGAGGAAACAAAAAATCTTCAAAAAATGGTACAACCCAAAAAAAATTATTTTAGTATTGGACTCGATGATTCATTATGTTCTTACCATAATACCTTTAAACATCTCATTGGAATGTCACCAAATTGGAATGTGTTTGGAAAGAGTTTTCACCTCCCTATTGAGATCGAGCATCGGACCTAGTGGTCCGTAATATAATTATATTCTAGTCATTCTGGTTAAAGTGTTCAAATAATAATGTAGATTCAGTAGATGGAGGAAATGAGAATATATTAATATGAGAACTCTAGGATTTATAAGCACTATCACATGGCTTCCCATGGCTATCTCCTCCTTCATCTCCTATTCCACATTGGGAAGAAGGACGTCCTCTACAATTCAAGGTTGGTGTTTCATCCAGGTGGTCTTTATTGCTGCTGGTTTGTACCATACATTGTTACTAAGGTCTCTTCATTTGGATTTTTTCACTTTCAAAATGATGAAACAAATAAAAACTTCACTTTCAAAGGGAAGAAGCTAAAGCACTTCCATTAATCCATTCTAGAGTCCCCAATGGAGCAACTCTATTTTCAATAAGAAGTCTATGAATAAATCTAAATAGGTTTTATCCTACATTATCACATTGTATTTTATTACAGAGAATACACTTCACACATTAGGTGTGGAGGAGCAGTATATTCATATGTTAGTTACGAATTTTCATCATCATTCATCTTTTTCTTTTGTTCTCTTGGTAAATCATATAGGTAATTTCCCCCTTCCCTCACCCCTCACCGTTGTGATGGAATATTACTTTTTTATGCACACTTTATCTGGGAAAATGATGCATGTTTATTCATAGAAGTTATTGAAAATTCTTGTGGAATGTTCATATTTCACAGTATTTTATCAATCAAAAAAGAATTATGATGAAATATTCCTTTCAAGAAATAATTCAACACAATGGTGTGACTTTATTTTGAAATTTAGTTCATTTTTATGATATAAATGGTTGAATCAATTCAAAAGATTTTTTTTAAAGAATGGTACTTTTTTTGGGAATCGTTAACGGGAAAATTATTTTAGTTAATCAATCCAAACATTTATCACCAAAATATGAAGTGTGAAAATTTCTTACTTACTCAAATGTTAATATAAGTTAGGTTTATTTTTCTCTACTTCCCAAAATAATTTTTCAATAAATTTGTTCTTCATTCGATCTATTTCATTACAGTACCATATTTACCAATGTCCGTACCTGTTATCCGACTATGGTATTCCCTAAAAAAAGTATTGTATATTGGGTAGGTAAAAAACTACTCTTCCATGACTTTTGATCTTGTTATAACAATTACAATTACTGTCGTGAGAAGAACAAACATGGGTTGGGAGAAGAGTGTGATATTTTTCAAAGTTTAAATTAGGAAAAAAATAATAAATGAGGGGACAGTTCAAATGTACTCTATATAGGGATATCTAGGTTTGGAGGATGTGGTATGAATTTTGGGAATGTTTATGTGAATGGGTATTGAAATTTTATTGCAAAGGATGTGGGGAATGTTCAGTGGAAATGATCTTGCATGCAGACAATTATTAAAATTACATAGATTTACTCGAGATAAAATGGATAGAATAGCATGAAATCATTATCACACACACATGGATAATTAGTGTCATGATTAAATTTTTAATATTTATTTTTTGATTAGTATCATATATCTCATGGAATTTAATTTTGATACAATTTTTAGACGTCTTTTTCCACGATCACTAGGAATAAATCCTCGGTGTAATTTTTTCTTTGATAACATTTCTATTAGAAAGTAAATTTTCATAGAATTTTAATTAATTATGTTGTTTGAATTATCTACATGTATAATCTATTGAAATATGACTTTTCCCTATAGTGAAAATGGTTAGTTGTTGGGGTTTCATCACACTACAATTTTCCAATTCATTTTCACCCTTACACCACTATGCTAAACTCATTTTGTATTGAAAAGCATAAAAATAATAAGAAATTTCACTTCATGTTTGTTAAATTATTTTCAGATAAAAATTGTTCAAAAAGGATATGATAATTATTTTGATTATTTCATAGAAGTTGGAGGTGATTTGATGTTCTCATGACGAAGTTCAAGAAAAATGGGCCAAGATGCGCAGGATCTAAGCTTTTCTAATTAATAAACCAAACACTTCTACTAAACCGTGCAACCATATGAGATGAAATGTTTTCCCTAGTACAAAAATCATTAGGAGAATTTTCTTCAAAATGAATAATAGCCTCATTCATCCACTTGATGGCCCAACCAACCTGATCTGTCCATTACACTGAATCTGAATGAAGTCAAAAGTGGTGTGTTGTGATCAGTTCATATCTCGAGTTGTAGGTGTCCAAATGAATACAAATTTTTTTTTCTACATATTAATTAGGTGTGGATACAACATTTTAATTTTCTGTAAAGGGATATATGGTGTCTGGGTGTCAAAAATCATGTAAAAAAGGGTTTTAAGAAACTTCTATGCTCAAAACTGCCTTCCAATTTTCCTATAAAATGGATCCTTTGGCTCTCCATTTTTAATTTCGTCCAAGGAGTGAAGTGGATCCTAAATGTAGTTACATTGGAGTAATATCCTCATACAAGAAGTTCATAAGTCCCATATCCTCATAGGGTGATCAAGAATGATGAAGGAGTTCCACCTGAGATTCATCATCCTCCTGATGTTGAGCTAAACGGTGGGAATTCGTTGTGAGGGAGCAACACACATGTCAAGGGAGTTCTGAAGCATTTATTAGCTAATTATTTGGAGTGATTTTGGGTGTTAAAACATTTATTTACCTGTATATTAATTTATTTCTTATTTTAATTCTTATTTTGATGCATGTGATTTATTTTCTCTTAATTTCTAACCGATTGGTGTGTGGTTTTGAGTGTCTTACTTGTGTTGTTCCAATTCGAGCATAGAATAATCCTTTTATTACCAACATTAGTGAGATTGAAATATGATTTAAAGGATCTTATTCCATCAATATGTTATAGAACCTAACAATATTATTGTTATATCAAGGTTTTCTTCTTCAAGAAATTAAATAATGGCTTATAATTAACGAGATTCCAATTAATTTCAACCGAAGACATATTTCAAACATAAATGAATCTCTAATAACAAAGAAAATGAAATGTCTATAGAGAAATAACAATGACCCATTTCTACCATAATTAATTAAACACCACCATAATCTATGAACAATTAGACACTTTATGTTAAGTTATTTTCTTTGATATTTTTTCAAAATCACCCACTTTTTAGTATTTTTTATTAATAATGCATACTCTAAACCAATCAATGATTTTTTAGAGATGACCTAGTGTATTACCAAAACTATAAATCAAGATTAAATATTGAATCAAATTGACGTGTCACAAAAATGAGATCAAGCATCATGTGAAATTTTACCCTACTCATGTCTAAGAGTTTTCATTGGTAATTTCACATAGCAAATGAAGTAGTATTGTCTTTAGGGTGAAAGATGTGATATGTGCACTAATTATTATATATTTATGTATATATTCAAACAAAGTGAGTAAAATATTTACCCTAAATAATATTTTTAGTTGATTAAAATTATGTCTTCTCAATACATATCCATCCTCGGAAAGCAAACTTAGTGGAAAATGCCCAGAGTCAAATGTGCTATGCAAGTTTATCCATGATGTGGATTGAAAGAGATTCTATAAGTATGTATTTTTATAAAATTAATATTTTAATGATGATGAAAGGGTATATATTTCTCACTAACCCTTATCCATGTAAGGATTATAGAGGCACAAAACTATGATTTGGATCTACATAACCAGATAAAGAATGTTCCTACATTTAACCCTATATATGATTGAATGATATGGTTCAAGAAATGTGTTTTTGTATTATTAATACTATATTTGAATAATTTATTATTGGATGAAGATCATAGTTAATAATTCCATATTCATTATGAATGTACAATGGTATGTTTATATTTTAAATGGTGTTTCTTGTGGGACAACAAGAAATGAGATATTTTCAAGTATGTATATTGATAATGGGTGTGTCATAATATAAAGGATGAGAGATATAAATATAATGATATGTTAACAAAATTTTACATATTAAAATTTTAATTGGAATAAAACACCATGAATTTAATTTCTAAACTACCCAAATTATCTAATGGTGATAATGTTATTTGCATTGTAGGGAATCTCCTTTTGATGATATCATATTTTATTATAATCCTAGAAGATTTATCACCTGACCATCTTTGAAGGATATAAATTATAAAATTTTAATATTACAAGGATTATTATATTCTCTTGTATCTTCTTAAGATCCATGGATTACCATGAAGCATTGGAAAAATCATTACGAATAATAGAATAAGTATTTGTGAAATAGTCATCTCAAATGAACAAAATTCATTGATACTTGGTGGGAAAGGAACCATAGTGTGGACAACATGAGATCATAGTGTACTCAGGATAACCCTTCTATGGTATTTTCCAGCATGGTTTCCCTCCACCCAAAATGATTGTGTTAATCTTCTATGATCTGATTCTGTATGAGTTTATTAACTTATGATTCCCAAATATTGTTGGTCTCCTTGTTTCATAAATAAAACATATTACATTGGATGGATAAAATGAACACGTTGTTGAATATTAGCACTACATATCATCATCAAATAGATGGTACTTCTGAGAGGGCCATTCAAAAAATAATATTCATATTGAGGTAATATTATATTGATTTAAATGTTGGTTGGGATGGCCATATTTCTGAAGTCTAGTTTTTTTACAATTGTGTTTACTCCAAAATTCAGATGGCTCCTTATAAAGTCATCTATATTAGGAATTGAAGAAATTAATGTGTATGGATGAATTTATAGAATAAAATATTTTTTGACCCAACATTGTTTACTAAATATAAGATAATTGTAAAGACATTTAGTATCACATCTTGGTAACTTAGAGTCCATAAGAAAATTATATTGACAATTTTCGGTGATATATAGTGTTTGAAGTTGGTGATAATGTATTCATATGAATATATCCTTATAATGTTTTCATAATATTTATAAATAATTTAAATATGATCCCATGATATATGAGTCCCTAAAGAATTCTTAATCATGTTGTTATTATTTATTTTCAGTTGGTGCTTCCATGAAATTTCTCATAAGTTCATGTTGTGTTTTTTGTACCACTCCTATGGATGATTATACATGATTCTTCAATGGTAGTTAAGTCAGAGGTCAAACCACTAGACAATTGTATCCATTATACAGAATAGACACTAAATATTTTTGATCAAATAGAGAATGTTAATGGAAACATTACCACTCACATAGAAAAGGTTTTTTGGGGAAACCATTAATTCGAGGGAGATACTTGGTAACTAGAGGATGTAATGAGGAAAAATATTACTCATGTGTTTATTTGAATTTTATGTAATTTAAGTAGATATGTTCTTATAAATTAATTATAAAATTAATCCTTAGGATTTTGTTATATATTTTTCTTTAAATAATATTAATTTCAATGATATCTTTCTTGACAGGTAGTACTATATTTTAAAAATTTGTGATATAATATTTAAATATTATTATCTAATATGAACATTAACACTGAGTTGATTGATTTGGGGGTATAAATATGACCGAATAAATTCAAAAAATGTAATTTTTCCTATTTTAATAAGTGAATTCATTTATAAATATTTTATTAGAAATATAAATAAAAGCATTTAATGTAAAAACAAATGTTTTAATGGAACCCATTTTTGATGAACCTAAGGTGTTCTTATGTTATTAAATTAACTTAAACACTAATAATATAAAATTTTATTTATATTTCCATATAATATATTCATTATAATAATTTAATTATTATTTAATAGTTATTACTAGGAATGTAATTGTAAAACAGTCAATGTTATTCTTGAAAAATGCAATTTTAAACAATATTAATTGTGTTTCATACAATAATTTTGTAAATTAGTTTCACACACTTATATAAATTGAGTACTATATAATTCTTCCTTATTCTAAAACTTCAATTAAATTTTTTAATTAATTAAACTTCCCTTTCTGTCATATTTAATAGTATCATGTGTAAAAATTCATTACTATGATAATGGTTAATGGGGTTAAAAAGGAGTTAAAGTAAAGATATAATAGTCTAAATGAGGTAAAAATTTCTATATATCTAAATGGTTATGTAGATTTAAATACACCCCTATATTATCTTAAATTGTTTCACATTGGTGCAAATAGATCATGAATATGACTTTACTATATTTTAATATTTTAATTATTTGTAAGAGTGTCACGACCCTCCCTTATAAAATGAAACCTTATCTAAATTATTATCTACATTATTTGAGCCATTTATCTCAAAAAATAAATACCAAAAAACTAAAAAATTCCTTATACGTGAAATTTTGTTCTTTTACGTCCCAAAATACCCATCCATTAATCCTTAAGGATTATTTCATATGAAGATACTAGAAGATGACCAATATGATGTTACATATATTTTTTAAAGTTAATATTATTCTAAAAATCCCCCAAATATTATATAAAAATCATAAAATTACATCATTTGTTTCTTCACTATAATAATATATATTTATGTTAATTTAAAATCCATTTTCTACCAACATTCAATCCATAAGAAAATTATAGCTTCCCCCATTCGTGAGTGTAAAATACCACCTCCACAAAGCAATGTGCTTAAATTTTTTATTTATTATTATCATGTTTTCATGTAATAATATATTTATCCAATATGACTAAAATTTAATATATAATTATTATTATTTAATGGATAATTATTTATTACCTTTATTTTGATCCATCATTTGAAATGTGAAAACAACACTTTTCTATATGTTTGGAAAACTGCCTCCAAGAATGGATGTAATTAAGTTTACATCACTTATTTATATTAATGTTTTTTATATTAAATATAATGAATGAATATTATGTTTAGGAATTGATTGTTATTCTAGAGATGATGAAACCATGAAAATAGATTGAAGGATTATAACCATCGAACCGAAACATCCCAAGAAAATAAATCAGTTTTTTCCCAAATGATCATTTAAACGAAGAGATGTTTATAAATGGATAATTTGAAATTACAATAGAATTGAAAATTTTAATTTATTTATAAACAGGGTTATATAATATATCAATAATTAATAAATTTATTTTATATGGGGGTTTTCAATTCATAAATAGTATGATGGGATAGAAGGTAATGTTTTATGTTGCAATCCCATTTTTTTATTGTTTATGCTATGCCTAGAATAATTGATATTATATGATCATTATATTTTAAACCCCGTATATTTTCTCCTAGTCAGATTATTCCTTTAATTTTTAACTAATATTACATTTTTTCAATCATTGTTATGAAAAATAATTAACTAATGTATTTTTTACAAAAGTCTATTGTATTTCAACTATTGAAGATGAACTAGTTCATTTATTACAACATTAATTGAGTTTTTTATAAAGGTTTTGTCACTAAATATAATTTATTTCTTTTTTTGAATAATAGATACATTAATTTAAAATGATAAAACATGAATATTTTTAAATAATTTAAATAAGAGTCACATTTTAATTTTAATAAAAGTGAATAAAATGTTAAATATTTACATATATGACATGATTAGATTTTTTATATATCTTGACCATTAATTTCATTGATTATTTTGTTTCATATTTCCATGGTAATTAAAAAACACATTTTATTAATATTTGGGGAATAAAATCTTTTTAAAATAAATCAAAGGAAATGTATATTTTCAATAATTTCAAATAAATTATCCGATGATTTTCTAATGGTACTCCACACCAATGTAAGTAAATATATGGACTATTGTTCTTCAATAGGGATGTGATATTATGATACCATGCACTATATTTCTCTATATGTCTTATGATGATGCTGATTTAAGTATATTTCAATTTTTTTCTTTTCTATGGTTTAATTATGTTTTGATAAAATTTCTATGTAAATTGTTTATAGTCTATTGGTTATGATATAATGAAATGATGAATGTTTTTATGATACATTGTCACAAATATTTGTGGATTTAGTCATTTTATATGAATTCCTATAATTATATATCCCCAAATGCATTCAGTAATGATTGATATATTAGGAGATAATAAGCACTAGAATGTGTTACGATCTATGTGTAGTAAGGTTATTATTTCCATTATTATAGTCTTATGTGTAAACCATGAATAATGAAATGATTTAATGGAGAATGAAACAATAAAGTATGCTAGTCTTGGAATTGATTCTTTATTAAGGAGTTGATTTTTTATGTGTATAATTTAATTTTGACATTTTCTGACAATATATTCTCATGGATCATGATTGATTATTCATGATTCACCACATTGATGAATTTTTATTTTTTATGAGAAAATATTTATTCCCTTATTCCTGATTAATGATATTTGAACATTATGGAATGAAAATTATAATTTTTTATCATGTTATTATACCCTTAATCTTATCTTAATCCCACCTAAGATCATTAATTTATATATTCTATGTTAATTCATTTTTAGAAACTTTTCTCATTCATTCCAATATTTCTATTCCATGGTTTATAAAAAAAGGTATTATGTAGGAGATTTAATATAGATTTACTAGGCAAGAAGATAATTACAGGACATTAGGAAGATTATACCTGAAATATATTGATTGTGTAACTAGTCTACAAATAAACTAACCATTATGATTATTGGAAAAGTATTATTATTATATATATTAATTATTATTATTATAAAATTATGTAATGTATGTACAAAACACATGTGTAACATCCCAGGTAAATAAAGAATAAGACATATTCATATTTATTAATATTTTTTAATTAAATATTAATTTTTTTGAAGGGGTTTCTATGTACAATAGCGTGCCCGATACACTACAATGAGTTTCTTTGAAATCTTACGTTACACGCTAATAATATAATTTCAAATGGTAGTTAACACGTAGTCGTTGTACTAGTATGAATAAATAGAAAAAACTAAAATACGAATATATATGTTTGTACATTTATCCAATAAAAGATAAATGCTTAAAATAAGAAAGGAATTCAATTTTATACATAAATACATTAATATTCACTAAATGGTTCATTTATCGCCTTTTGATCGCGAACCCTCATTAAATATAGTTTTGGTCACTCTTATACATTCTTTTGGACCAAATAAAATCCTTCTTTATAATTGAGACATCAAAATTTACTTTGTGTATGTCTTTGTTATTCTTCTGATAAAGTTCATTTTTTAATGAATAATGAAAAATGTTGTATTTTAATTCAAAACCTTGTTTTAATATAATTTATTTATATGATTATATTATCTTTTGAATTGGTTTTAAAGTGAAATTAGAATATATTTTTACCATTTTATCCAATGGTGGTCATTGGAATCAATTTCACTTTGAAATTGGACTTAAACTAGTGTCAATCTTTTGATACTTATTGTTTCATAAAAAAATGCTTTTTTCATGATAGTGGGAATCAATTATTAAATTAATTAATGTGACTTATATGTTTTGAATTTTTTAAAATAGACTTCATTTTTTAATTCGGAATTTCAATATATCTTAGGGTGAATTTTTTGTAATTTTCTGAAAAACATCAATTTTTGAAGAATAGTGAAACCACTAAGTGGTACTTATAAAAAACTGATTTTTAGTTTAAATTAAATTTTGCCATCATTTTGTTTTGAATTTCAAAAATCCGACATACATGGTTGTCATTAAGAAGTAAAATGTGGTTCAATGAGATTAAAATAATTTTTTGGTGAATAGTAACTTATTAAGTTTTTAATCGCGATTAGAGGTAATTAGTGTAGTTTAAGGTAAAAATAATGTTTTAATAACATGAAATGAACTTGACACATGTCCTAACCTCATTTGATGTGTCATGGCCGAACAAGAAAACCCATGGGTCAACTTGGGGACCCCATGAAGCCACTTTGGTTGGAAAATGACATTAATATCTTTTTATTTAAAGTTAAAGTAAAAATGAGACAAACATGAAATGTTTTAGTAAATAAATTTTTAAAAGGGGTTATACAAATCAGATTTTTGACTATAAATATTAATTTGAAAGATCAAAAGATTTACTACATCATAGTATATTTTTTATAATTTATTGACATTAAATAAATTAAATCATTTATGACATCATGATGATGCAGCGATGACCTCATTATTTAACGATTTAAATAAAATGGAAAGATAATGTAATATCTAAGACCTACACATGTCAAAAACCTATTGGATGAGTGGATTGCGACCTCTTAGCACCTTATCCTAGAAATACATCAATTTGGGACCTTTAAAATCCGAAACTCTTTTGAAAATAAAGTAACATTTTTTAACTTTACAAGAGTGCCCCTCCTCTCCTCTTATAAAAGGCCCCCACCTCTACCTCCTTACCCACACCCCCAAAGCCTTTGTCTTGGCCAACCCCTGCCCATTTTGTCTCTCCACTTTCCTCTCTTACTCCTTGAAGCCTCACTTTGGGCAGAAGTCTTCCCAAGAAATCCTTTGAGCTCAAACCAAAGGGAGTTACCCGATTTTAAGGTAATGTCTTCACTTGAGTACTTTTGTTTTATTTTGCTTCTCCAACCCCCTAAACACTTTTTATTCATTTCTTTTGTAACAAATGTAGTATCATCAGTATACTAGGATGTTGTTATAACAATTATTCGAGCTACACTTTCACACACCTACATCTAATGGTTAAAGAACATATTGTTTCTGTGGATGGCGAATTTCGGCCTCCCGAAACGATGATTGTTCAACATTCATTTAACACCTTCAAAGGTGTCCATTAAGATGACACTATATTTATATATGATATATAATATGTTTATTATTTCCTTAAGCTTAAGTATTTTTCATTTTGGGCATACCTTTATGGTTTCCATTATGGGTAAACTCGATATCTTCATTTAAGGAAGTGCGGACTACCGCCCCCTCAAAGTGATTTGATTCGTTAATACCATATGTGGTACGTATAAAGGATATATTTAATGATATTATATATGATACCATACTATAATTAAAATACTATTATGTATCATTATGTTTTAATTCCATTAAATATGAAATAGAAATGGAAGTAGCGTTCATGCGTACGTACGGCTTACCGTCTCCATGAACGGTACATTTCATTTCTTATATCAAAATGTAATGTAATACTATAAGTACATATATATAATGGATATATATGTAATATATTACATAAAAATTATGGATATAATTTTGGAATTATAATATATAAATATCTCTCTCATTTTGTTTTAATTCCATTAATATGACAAAAAATGAAAGTAGCGTTCATGCGTACGTACGGCCTACCGTCTCCATGAACGGTGCTTTTCGTTTTTTATCTCCAAATGATATGGAATAGTATGAAATGAATATTTACTGGATATATATGATATTTTAATCATTAATAATATTCTAGAAATTATTTACTTATAACTACATGGGCAATCTTTTTTCAAACAAGTTCATTTTTGACTCATGTACCAAACATCGGCAAAAACGTCTGATATGAACTAACATTATTAAACAATTATTATAACATTATAATATGTGATATGAACTGAATAATAATCTCTAAAGGAGGTACTTAGGCAATTATTAACTGACCAAAGTTTATTATTCAAGAATATAAAGAAACGAACAAGACAAGTTGGACTTGAGGTAAGGGATCTTACTCCTCTCTTTCTTTTTAAGTACACTCTTTTATTTCATTCCCTCTAAAGCTCATATTTTTATTGGGATGTTATTTTATATTACACATAATGTAATTTTTATGTTCATGTGATTAGAGACACTATTCTCTCTCATCAATCCATTTTGGAAGTTTTGAGTGGCACCGTTAGGCTGCCGAATTTTCGTAAGAGATCTAACCTCTCTCTTTCTTTTTAAGTACTCTCCTTTATGTAACTTCTTTTAATCTCCTCTTTGTTATGTTGGGGGATGTTCTTTTATATTACTCTTTCTATAAAATTTAATTTAATATGATGAGATACCATATTTGATCTCATCAATCCATTTTTTTAAGTTTTATGTGGCGCCGTTAGGCTGCCGAGTTTTCGTAAGGGATTTTTCATCTCACTTTTATTCCCGTGAGATTTATGCTACATTTGACACAATTTACTTTGAGTGGTGTATGTACTGTCCATTATTCTACTCTTTGTGTAATATAATTTCGTATATGAGTATTTACATCAATGATTTATTGTCCTTCTTTCATGGGGTGTATGTTTTGAAAGATACCCAAGTCGGTAAGGGAACCTTTCACCCTCCCCCTTTTTAAAAGACTTATTTTGATGGGTATTTTAATTTACATATTGTTATGTTGGGATATGTTCTCATATATCCTTATTGATGTAAATTTTATGTCCAAGTGATGAGATACACTTTTTATCTCTCATCAACTCATTTTGATGTGACGTCGTTAGGCTGTCAAGGGAACTTCTTAACCCAATTTCGATTTCTTTGAGTTCAACTTGTAGTTATTGAATATGTCATCCTTTGAATATTTGTGAATGACCTTTTATTATTTTACACTTAATATCCACATATATTTGGTGTATTCGTTTGGCACACATAATTATGTAATTGATTTATCCTTAAACCAAGGATACTATCTTTGTATGGGACTTCGTCTCAATCTCCTTTCATTGAGTCATATGTTATTTTATACACAAATTTCTTTTATACGGTGTATAAACCCCTTTGAATTTTACATTTATCGAAAAGGAATCTTTTTTATACGAAGCGTTTTACCAAACGACAAAAGGGAATGTTTTTGTCGTACGTATGCGGTGACAACGACTTCTCCGCCGCCATGACCGTTATTTGGGATTATGCTTCCAATACCTTCTTTTTAAAAGAAAAATAAATTCCATGTTTTACTTTTATTTTATTTTGGTATTGAAAATGGTTTTCATAATGTTTTTATATCAATGTGTTGTATTGATATCTTGTGATTGAAAGGTGGAAATGTTATGTTTCCTTTATGCATGTTTTATGTGATAAGATTATGTTATTTTTCTTGGTCATTATTATGAAGACGGGTGGTTCCGTGATAAACTAAGGGCAGGTGAGCCCGATATAGCTCTCCAATGCATTGGGTAACGCAAAGGAGTGAAACGTTAAGGTTTTTCCAAAGAGATTTAGGGAATATATTGTGATGGGTATTCCAAACGTAACCAAAAGGGTTACTCCCTACGTAAGAATGTTATGAATGCCTCATGTTACCTTTTATGTCTTATGTTTTCTATGATTTATTCATGGTTTGATGAGGTATGTTAAAGTACCTATGTTTTATGGGTAAATTATGATTTCATTCTTATGTATATATGAACTCATGTTTCCTTTCCATATTTTTATAACCCTTACTGAGCTTTTTTTATGCTCATCCCAAGTTTTTGAAATGTTTTTCATAGGTCAAGGGAAAGGTACATGATGTGATGATAGTGTCAAGGATGTGTCAAGAAAGAATCCATGTTTTATTTTCAATATGATTCCGTTGATGGGAAGAATGAATACTGTCTTTTATGTAACCACTTTGTTTAAATGTGTAATGTAATGAAAGTTTCATGATCTAATTCTCTAAAACTATAAACCTGAAAAGATCCTCAATGTGTAATCTTTTAATAACTCAAGATTAAGTAAGGTTTAAGGCTGGGGCCTTATAGTTGGTATCAGAGGTCCGTTTAGACAACATTAAGGATTAGGAGTTCTTGTGAGACACATGATTACTCCCTATATCTATTATTTCAGTTAAATCCTTGTTTTATAACTTTTTTCAGGTCAAGTAAGGTCAGTTACGAATTGAAGGAGAAGGATCTCATACGACATTCCTATCTCTTCCTGATGACATGGTTGCAATAATTATTGGAAAGTCATCTTCGGATGATTGTGAAACTTTTTCTAGCATACAACTCACTTGCAAGAAGTTGTTTGAGATATCAAACACCTCCACTATACCTCGTTATCATCATGGATCATGGGTTGTTTTTAGACAAATACTATTTTCACAATATTATCATATTTTCAAGAAAGGTAAATATTATCAAGGTATTTTCAAATATTTTACCTTATCACAAGAATTTGAAGCATATTATGATTTTAAAAATGGTACTGAGGAAGGAGACCCTTGCGCAACCTATTTATATTTTCTTTTAAAATATATTCTCACATCACATACTTATGGTATTTTAAAAGGACAAATAATAGAAAGTTTCAACTCAATTTTGGTCTGACTATTTTATAGAAATCATGTTTTATCAGATGTTTTGGAATTATATGTCATACATGATTATTTTCCAAAACTGTTTTTCTGTGAACACCCATATGACCCATGTTTTACGAGGTGTATTTGGATGGAGGAAGCAAATTATTTTGAAGGATCTCTAAATCATTGTTGTAATGCATGGGACTTCTACCTACGTGAACAAGATGACGATGAAACTGAGTGGACGCCATGATCAAGGTATGCTATTATGTGTTTTTGTAAGAAACCTAGAAAGAGTTTAAAGTCAACATGACAAGTTAGTATGTTTCCTTAAGATCGAAAATAAATTCCTCAATGAAAAGTAACTTAAAAGAAAAATGTTGTCTATTAAATTTTCCTACTGGGGAATCAAATACCGGTTAACCCATCACAAGTTTGTAATTTACTTGTGGTTAAATTTCTCCTAAACATGTTTTCTATCACTCTCCCTCGGAGCATAACCCTTGGTTTTACCCTCCATGTCCATATTTTTGTACTTGGAATCCTAGTATGGGTTAACTCGGGTGACCTTTGTACTTATTATTCTTTATTTTAAAGTGATTGTTTTACCGACTCTTGTTCCGATGTGGGACTTTCAAGGATGTTTCGAAGACCAATTTTAAAATTGAGAGGACGCAATTCCCAAAAGGGGGGAAGGATGTAACATTCCAGGTAAATAAAGAATAAGACATATTCATATTTATTAATATTTTTTAATTAAATATTAATTATTTTTGAAGGGGTTGCTATGTACGATATCGTGCCCGATACGCAACAATGAGTTTCTTTGAAATCTTACGTTACACGCTAATAATATAATTTCAAATGGTAGTTAACACGTAGCCATTGTACTGGCAGGAATTAATAGAAATAACTAAAATACAAATATATATGTTTGTACATTTATCCAATAAAAGATAAAGGCTTAAAATAAGAAAGGAATTCAATTTTATACATAAATAAATTAATATTCACTAAAAGGTTCATTTATCGCCTTTTGATGGAGAACCCTCTTTAAATATAGTTTTGGTCACTCTTATACATTCTTTTGGACCAAATAAAATCCTTATTTATAATTGGGACATCAAAATTTACTTTCTGTATGTTTTTGTTATTCTTCTGATAAAGTTCATTTTTAATGAAGAGTGAAAACTGTTGTATTTTTATTCAAAACCTCTTTTTAATATAATTTATTTATATGATTAGATTATCTTTTGAATTGGTTTTAAAGTGAAATTAGAATATATTTTTACCATTTTATCCAATGGTGGTCATTGGAATCAATTTCACTTTGAAATTGGACTTAAACTAGTGTCAATCTTTTGATACTTATTGTTTCATAAGAAAATGCTTTTTGTCATGACATCGAGATTTAATTATTAAATTAATTAATGTGACTTATATGTTTTGAATTTTTTAAAATAGGCTTCATTTTTGAATTTGGAATATCAAAATATCTTAGGGTAAATTTTTTGTAATTTTCTGAAAAACATCAATTTTTGATGAATAGTGAAACCACTAAGTGGTACTTATAAAAAACTGATTTTCCATTTAAATTAAATTTTGCCATCATTGTGTTTTGAATTTCAAAAACACGACATACATGGTTGTCATTAAGAAGTAAAATGTGGTTCAATGAGATTAAAATAATTTTTTGGTGAATAGTAACTTATTAAGTTTTTAATCGCGATTAGAGGTAATTAGTGTAGTTTAAGGTAAAAATAATGTTTTAATAATATGAAATGAACGTGACACATGTCCTAACCTCATTGGATGTGTCATGGATGACTAATAAAACCCATGGGTCAACTCGGGGACCCCATGAAGCCACTTTGGTTGGAAAATGACATTAATATCTTTTTATTTAAAGTTAAAGTAAAAAATGAGACAAACATGAAATGTTTTACTAAAACAATTTTTACAAGGGGTTATACAAATCATATTTTTGACTATAAATATTCATTTGAAAGATAATAATCTTTCCTACATCATATTAATTTTTTTATAATTTTTGGAAATTAAATAAATTAAATTATTTATGACATCATGATGATGCAGCGATGACCTCATTATTTAACGATTTAAATAAAATGGAAAGATAATGTAATATCTAAGACCAACACAAGTAAAAAACCTATTGGATGAGTGGATTTTGAACCCTCAGAACCTTATCCTCGAATTACATCAATGTGGGACTTTAAAATCCGAAACTCTTTTGAAAATAAAGTAACATTTTGTAACATTACAAGAGTGCCCCTCCTCTCCTCTTATAAAAGGCCCCCACCTCTACCTCCATACCCACACCACCAAAGCCATTGGATCGGCCAACACCTGCCCATTTTGTCTCTCCACTTTCCTCTCTTACTCCTTGAAGCCTCACTTTGGGCAGAAGTCTTCCCAAGGACGCCTTTGAGCTCAAACCAAAGGGAGTTACCCGATTTTAAGGTAATGTTTTCACTTGAGTACTTTTGTTTTATTTTTCTTATCCAACCCCCTAAACTATTTTTATTCATTTATTTTGTAACAAATCCAGTATCATAAATATACTAGGATGTTTTTATAATAAGGATTCGAGCTACACTTTCACACACCTACATCTAATGGTTAAAAACCATACTGTTTTCGTGGATGGCGAATTTCGGCCTCCCGAAACGATGATTGTTCAACATTCTTTTAACACCTTAAAAGGTGGCCATTAAGATGAAAATATATTTATATATGATATTTAATATTTTTATGATTTTCTTAAGCTTATGTATTTTTCATTTTTGGCATACCTTTATGGTTTCCATTATGGGTAAACGCGATATCTTCATTTAAGGAAGTGCGGACTACCGCCCCCTCAAAGTGATTTGATTCATTAATAACATATGTGATACGTATAAAGGATATATTTAATGATATTATATATGATACCATACTGTAATTAAAATACTATTATGTATCATTATGTTTTAATTCCATTAAATATGAAATAGAAATGTATGTAGAGTTCATCCGTACGTACGACATACCGTCTCCATGAACGGTACATTTCATTTCATATCTCAAAATGTTATGTAATTCTATAAGTACATATATATAATGTATATATATGTAATATA
The DNA here is from genome assembly GCA_963277665.1 of Viscum album. Lineage (NCBI taxonomy): Eukaryota > Viridiplantae > Streptophyta > Magnoliopsida > Santalales > Viscaceae > Viscum > Viscum album. Next base: position 1,221,306,896 of record OY728134.1, on the reverse strand, counting down.
TTACATAACAATTATGGATATCATTCTGTAATTATAATATATATATATATATCTCTCTCAATTTTTTTTAATTCCATTAATATGACAAAAAATGAAAGTAGCGTTCATGCGTACGTACGGCCTACCGTCTCCATGAACGGTGCATTTCATTTTTTATCTCCAAATGATATGGAATAGTATGAAATGAATATTTACTGGATATATATGATATTTTAATCATTAATACTATTCTGGAAATTATTTACTTATAACTACATGGGCAATCTTTTTTCAAACAATTTCATTTTTGACTCATGTACCAAACATCGGCAAAAACGTCTGATATGAACTAACGTTATTAAACAATTATTATAACATTATAATATGTGATCTTAACTGAATAATAATCTCTAAAGGAGGTACTTAGGCAATTATTAATTGGCCAAAGTTTATTATTCATGAATATAAAGAAACGAACAAGACAAGTTGGACTTGAGGTAAGGGATCTTACTCCTCTCTTTCTTTTTAAGTACACTCTTTTATGTCATTCCCTCTAAAGATCATATTTTTATTGGGATGTTATTTCATATTACACATACAGTATGTTTTATGTTCATGTGATTAGAGGCCCTATTGTCTCTCATCAATCCATTTTGGATGTTTTGAGTGGCGCCGTTAGGCTGCCGAATTTTCGTAAGAGATCTAAACTCTCTCTTTCTTTTTAAGTACTCTCCTTTATGTCAATTCTTTTAAGCTCCTATTTGTTATGTTGGGGGATGTTATTTTATATTCCTCTTTCTATAAACTTTATGTTAATACGATGAGATACCCTATTTTATCTCATCAATCCATTTTTGTATGTTTTATGTGGCGCCGTTAGGCTGTCGAGTTTTCGTAAGGGATTTTTCATCTCACTTTTATTCCCGTGAGATTTATGCTACATTTGCCACAATTTACTTTGAGTGGTGTATGTACTGCACATTATTATAATCGTTGTGTAATATACTTTCGTTTATGAGTATTTACATCAATGATTTATTGTCCTTATTTCATGGGGTGTATGTTTTGAAAGACACCCAAGTCGGTAAGGGAACCTTTCACCCTCCTCCTTTTTAAAAGACTTCTTTTGTTGGGTCTTTTAATTTACATATTGTTATGTTGGGATATGTTCTCATATATCCTTATTTATGTAAATTTTATGTCCAAGTGATGAGATACACTCTTTATCTCTCATCAACTCATTTTGATGTGACGCCGTTAGACAGTCAAGGGAACTTCTTAACCCAATTTCGATTTCTTTGGGTTCAACTTATAGTTATTGAATATGTCATCCTTTGAATATGTGTGAATGACCTTTGATTATTTTACACTTAATATCCACTTATATTTGGTGTATTCGTTTGTGACGCATAATTATGTAATTGATTTATCCTTAATCCAAGGATACTGTCTTTGTATGGGACTTCGTCTCAATCTCCTTTCATTGAGGCATATTTTATTTTATACACAACTTTCTTTTATACGGTGTATAAACCCATTTGACTTTTACGTTTATCCTAAAGGAATCTTTTTTATACAAAGTGTTTTACAAAACGAAAAAAGGGAATGTTTTTGTCGTACGTATGCGGCGACAACGACTTCTCTGCCACCGTGACCGTTATTTGGGTTTCGGATTCCAATACCTTCTTTTTAAAAGAAAAATAAATTCCATGTTTTAATTTTCTTTTATTTTGGTATTGAAAATGGTTTTCATAATGTTTTTATATCAATGTGTTGCATTGATATCTTCTGATTGAAAGGTGGAAATGTTATGTTTCCGTTATGCATGTTTTATGTGATAAGATTATGTTATGGTTCATGGGAATTATTATGAAGACAGGTGGTTCTATGATAAACTGAGGGCGGGTGAGCCCGATATAGCTCTTAAATGCATTGGGTAACGCGAAGGAGTGAAACGTTAAGGTTTCTCCGATGAGATTTAGGGAATATACTCTGATGGGTATTCCAAACGTAACCAAGAGGGTTACTCCCTACATAAGAATGTTATGAATGTGTCAAGTTACCTTTTATGTCTTATATTTTTATGATTTATTCATGGTTTGATGAGGTATGTTAAAGTGCCTATGTTTTATGGGTAAATTATGATTTCATTCTTATGTATATATGAACTCATGTTTCCTTTCTATATTTTTATATCCCTTACTGATCTTTTTATGCTCATCCCAAGTTTTTGAAATGTTTTTCACAGGTCATGGGAAAGGTACATGATTTGATGATAGTGTCAAGGATGTGTCAAGAAAGAATCCATGTTTTATTTTCAATATTTTTCTGTTGATGGAAAGAATGAATATTATCTTTTATGTAACCACTTTGTTTAAATGTGGAATGTAATGCATGTTTCATGATCTAATTCTCTAAAACTCTAAACCTGAAAAGATCATCAATGTGTAATCTTGTAATAACTCAAGATTAAGTAAGGTTTAAGGCTGGGGCCTTATAACATGGGTAAACTATAATAGGTCTAGAGTGATGAATTTTATTAATTTTATCCACTTCCTAAATATATTTGAGAAATATAAAAATGATACCTCTAGGATGTTTTCCATTTTAAAAACACATTTATCATCATCTCATTACTATAATATATGTCTTTTTAGAATGTAATGAAAAGTAAATTATTAAATCTATCATGACATATTGAATATTTTTATTATGAAGAAATCCATATTCCTTAATTTTTAAATCTTGTGTAACTCCGTTATGTGTTATGTTATCTTTCTCATTAATAATTTTCGGAACAATGCCATTTTGAATTAAAAAAGGAGTTATAACACTTAATGACTAAAATTACAATACTGTATCCCTGCCTTATCACTGAGGATGTCATGAAAAACATTTTTTTGATAATTATTTTGATATATAGTTCTTTATTTATATAAATATTTTAATAAGTATGTATTCCTATCCCCTCCAAAAATTCTTTTATCACATAAAATTATTATTTATTATCTTCATTCATCATTAAATAAGGATTCAATTTATTTGGAATTTTTCATCACCATAAAAAATAGGAAATCATAAAAATATTTACACATATTTTATGTTAGATTTTGAGGAGTATTTCTAAAAAAAGATTTTATAAAATATTCAAAACTATTAAAACACTCTTTTCCTTTACCACTTAACCATACCTTTAATATTTTATGATTGATATAAGAGAAAATATTATTTCTTCTATAGTTAATAGAATCCTATACATCCAAAATCAAATTCTATAATTTGAGTTATTATAAATGAATTATTAATCCAAATGGAAGGGGAGAAGTATATAATCATTATAAGTGAGATTTCATATTATATGATGATTATATCAATAATAGGGTAATTTGGGGATACTCATAAAATGTTTACTATCTAAGTAAAAAAATTTTAATGAAAAAATAATCATTTTTTTCATGAATCTTACTATTTCCATTCTTTTTATACTACCTAGAAATGACACAACTGAAATTTACCTCTTAAAGGATAATCATTATCTTTAAATGATTTCCATTATCTATCTTAAATTTTAAATAAAACCATTCTATTCATTTTAGTTTTGCCTATAACAACATATAAATCCTCTAATGTAATCCATAGACTAAAAATAATGTGATTCAATCAATTAATATCCAAACGTAGTGACCCTCAGTGATTATAACTATAAAATAAAAAAATAGAAATATTTTTATTTTTTATAGGAATTTAATTTTAATAAGAAATTTTATTAACTAATATTGATCACTAAATTATTCACCACTTAATTTTGACCCATCATAAATGTTTTTTCCAACACAATATTTGAACTATTGATTCTTTGAGATTTGTATGATATTTTTTTCCATAATAAGTTTGTAAACTAGTTTTGATCTAATTTTTTTGCTCTAAATATCCTATATAAACTAGATTGTGTTTAAATATATAACTTTTTAGAACCTAAAAGTATAAATATCCTTTAGTTTCTAAAAATTCCAAAAGAAATACTATTTAATATTAATTAGTTTCACCTTATTTCTTCCATCAACCAATTTTATTCTCTCTAAAAGAAACGATTATCCTTCTCAGTATACTAATAAATTTACCAATTGTGTTTTTCCTCTTCATAATATTATAATATACCTTATGTGGACTTCATATCCATATTCAGAAATAAATTCTTCTTCAGATCCATCACTATCCCATAAAGTCTATATATCATCCATTTTCATTCAACTTATTGACCATCCAACCAAGTATCATCATCCTTTGTGATGCAATAACTTTCCTTGGATATTATATTCTATCATAAAACATGATTGGTAACCTTTTTTCATTATCAATTCCTAAAATATATCAATTTTTATAAATTAATCTAACAAGTACAAACTATATTATTTCTATAATGTTATGATTTTACTTCATCCTCATCCATAATTTGACTCCATGAACTTCACTAATTATCCATTATAAAATTATTATCCTTGATTTCCTTAAAAAAATAAATTCTTTACGGAAGGGGGTTGCATCATTTTATTCTTGTTGGAAATATAAAATTCAATGGTTCTCCTCACTTAATTTCCACCACTACATCTTGTTTAAACTACCATAGGGGATAGGTTTTTATTTATATTATAGTATAATATTGTTTAATGTGTAAACATTTAATCATATTTCCCGGATAAAAATATCAACATGTATGTATCTTCTAAACAATCTCTAATTATATTGTCTTCATGACAAAAATATAATTATAAATCCTTTTTTATAAAAAAATAGATTAAAAAGGACGAATATATTCACATTAAACATAGAAACATTAGTAATTATAATAAAATATTCGATAAGATATGTATCAATATAAGACTCAGTTAATATCTTTTTATAGTGACCAACTCACATTCAATTATCTTTTGATACATATTTAGTGGAGTACCAAAAAAAACTTCCAATGTTATTGAAAATATAAAAATTCCAAAAAATACCCAATATAATCTATGAATTCTTATCTAGTTTTTACATTTACATCAATTTGAGTAAATAAATTGATGTTAACAGCAATTATATATGCTCAAAGCCAATAAAATTTCGATAAATATTTTCTATCCCCCACACCCTATAAATATCTACATAACTTTTAATGTTAAGATAAATTTAACCTCTACTAGTATGATATCCTAATCCATGATACCCTATAGTTGACTTGATTTCAGTATCATCTATTTCATGGACCAATGATTATCTCTTTCCAATAATATGAAACACATAATTGAGAAAATCATTTATATATCATCCATTCGATTACAAGAGTCTGAATCAGAAACCACTGAGAAAACACCATCCATAGATCTGTTCACCATTGATTCCTTTCAGACATCTGTATTGATAGTAACAACATAAGATCTATATTACAAATCCACAATAATATCATGAATAATAATTATACATTTATAAATCCATAGTTGTTTCCTTAACTGTTGTATCCAAAACATGTTAAACAATTAAAATATCTTCCATATTTACACCGTTTTCTCAATTCTTCAAAAAATCAAAATATTTCCTAAATATTTCCATTAATATTAGTCTTTCAATTTTTGTTGGTGTTGTTTTTATTTGCGATGTTTTTTTTGTTTTTGTTTTTTTTCAAAAGATTATCCATCGTAAAATATAAATATAACATCAAATAGATATAAGTGGTTAGAAAATTTCAAAACCTAATAACGAGAACCCTATATAATTCTTTACCAGCCAAAAAAAGAATATTTTTAAAATCATTTTGACTATGATATGTTCTAAAATATATTATGATAAATAATAATAACAACACAAAAACTAAATAAAATGAATATAATCCTTCAAATGGAAATTTATAATTCCTATAATTATATTAAATATTCAAAAAATATTCCTCAAAATAACATATTTTAAATAAAATGACAAAAACATTTGACAAGATCTCCACAAAATCTTTTATTAATTACCTCCAACCTCATAATTTCTAAAACTATATTGTTTGGATTATACCAAATATATCACTTCATGGTTATGTTATAATAGTACTAGATGGAGAAATAGATGATAAAATGTTACCATGGGTGTCCTCTAATAATAGAAATAGCATGACAAACCCAAAACTCTATAAAAGTTTCCCTAGGCTAAAAACCATTCCTTGGGATTAGAGAAAACAAACAGAGCCATAAAGCAAGAATATTGACCCAACAGAGCTACCTTGTACACCACCCATGGCACCTGTTCCATCACCACAAGCCATGTCGCAACCCTACACACAAACAATGACACCCATTACCTCCCCGAACATCAGGACCTGTCAACATATTCCATGGAAAAAATCACACTAGAATAGGGGTTCATTAGAGAGGTCCCAGTGACTGAAGTTGATGAACAGAAACCAAACCATCCCCAATATTGGAGAGAAATTCTAGAGCATCACGATAGGTCATCACCATCATAGCCTCCAGAATAATCCAAAATGTAATGTAATATTTCACACCTACCAATGTTGGGTTCTTTCATGGAGAAGCATGATATAATGGAAGAGGAAACCAAATGGGATCAGATCCATCCAGGCACAACAGATGGCCATAACAGGGAAAAACTCTGAAATGTGTACATGTATGGGACCATTAATGGAGAATGAACAATGTAAAAGTGTTTGTTCTATAGATATCTATAATACAGAACCAAATGACCGAGAATGAGAGGTATACCGTGAAGAATTTCCACCAGTAGAAAATAGAAATATCCACAAAAAAAACCAGAAAGGATGAGAGGGGAACTAAAAATGTTACGCTGTCGGATTAGAGAATTCATGAGGCCACCATCTGTTGCCGAATAATAGACCAGGAAAAAGGAAACGACAATACCACGATCTATCCCCAATAAACCCAATTGGACTGGGACTCTATGGACACCGCCGAACACATACAAGACCTTATCCATAGATTTCTCAACAAGATTGTGCTGAAACACCATGTAAACATGGAGGATGGGTAGTCGGGGGATGAAAATATTGAGAAGTGCACCAAATCATTCACTGCCATGATTATTTACCCCTTAAGGGGGGAGTCGGGGGTGACGCCCCTTATGTGCCCATCGGTCAATAATGATATCATTTCTCTGATACTCTGAACTTTTACGAAAACCACACTTTTATTAATTCCATTATATATCCCCTTAAAAAACCCTATAATATAAAAAATAAACAACAATATTTTAAGAAAAATGATTATGAAAATGGGTTATAAAATATGTGGTATGATCTCCTTATATGAAAAAAAATATTTCCCATGTATATAATAAAATAAAGATATTTCAATGTACAACAAATATAATTATGTGTCAACCACAATAATGAAATTAAATGTATTACATTATATTTTAATGAATTAATTCATAGGATTTTTAATTAAAATTACCATTATACCAAACATACAATGAGCCAAAATCATCATAGCTAGTATAACACCATGCATAACCTAATTTATAATTTAGATTTCTTAAATTGTTTTCAAAGTTTATTTTTCTTGATTAAGTAAATAATATGTGTAATAAAATTTTGGAGGATAATTACCATAAATAACCATCATCACTTTCAGGTGGTAAAATCCCTCATCAATAAAATATTATAATTTTTGTAATATCAATTGAAACCAGAAACATTGATTAAATTTGAATGCCCATGGAATGGTGGAAAAGTCATGAAACCTATGTATACACCATATTACAATTCTTAGTATGTTAAATTAATAACCCATATATCTAAATATATCTATCTCGATACCAATTTTATAATAACATTACATTAAATATTTAAAAATTATTACAATTCCAAATAAGTCTTAATATTATTATTACTTTTTAATAAACTATTACATTTATATAAATATGTTATAGTTTCGAAAAATATCTTCTAAATTTCTAAATTTCATTTATAATATATAAATTTTTTAATAACAATTATAAATTTGTAAATAATCAAAAGATACTATCATTGGAACATCTAAACCACTATTTGAACCAAAATGTATTCAATTTCAGATATAAATCTATTAAATAGTTTATTTTTTAATATGATAATTTTTAGAAAATCTAATTGATTGTTTTATAATAAAATTATTTTAAAAAATTGAAAATACAACATATAAGAAAATATTATTTCTGTAAATTAATAATATTATAGTAGAGACAACATTAATTTTAAAAATTTATAAAAATATTATAATATTTCCCAAACCTATTAACATTTTATGATTCTATTTAAAATTGGTAACAAAAATTTACCAATATACTTTTTTCTATATAATAAAAAATGAACAAAAAATAATAATTAACTACCAACTACTATTTTCCCTGATACCTACCTGAAATTGGTGATTCCAACTCACCTGATCATCCTTATAAAGTATAAAGATAAATACAATTCATGTGGATATGATTATCCATTATTTATTAAATCCAAAATATCAAATTGTTTATAAACATTTTACTTTTCAAAGATATGGGAGTGGTAAAAGGATAATAATAAGGAATAGATTAATAAAAATTAACCCTTTTCTCATCTCTTACCCAAAGTCCTCTTGGCCAAGATTATAAAGGAGGAGAATCGAGATGAAATGACTGAGTTCTCCCCAAACTACCACTTGATAAAAAGTGTAATTAATGGTGGATTATTCCTTAATTATCCATCTAATAACAATATTTATAACCATATTAAATTAAATAATAGAAATTATAGTAAAATAGTAATAATATTTACTATAAATAGTATAATGGATGTTTTAAAAATGAATGAAAACATATATGCATGCAAACCCAAATAGGAACATCATGGTTCAGTAAAGTCCCCCCCACTAAGGCATTATATTAAATAAAATTTTGGCCTTTTTATATATATTTATATAAGAAACATAACACAAAACCAATAAAAACATGTATTTCAGAAATAAGGTTCCCCATCATCGATAAAATCATCATATAAACTGATAAAACCCAAATCCCTCCCATCTACATTAATGAATTTATTAATAATAACAATATAATAATAATATATATTTAAATATTTATCAAAATTGACTATGAAATGACAAATAAAGATCCATACCCTTCTTAAAGGGGCCTAGTTAACAACAATATATAACTCATAATTTATCATATGTGTATATATTTATATTACTCTGTAATCATCAATGGATTAGTTTCCTACACCATGTGACATGGAATAGTTTACTATGTAGGAAATGTTGGACCATATAAAATGATAATGAAATGTATGTTCACAATAAATTAATAATTATTTATTAATTTAATATTTAATAAAATATGGTTTCTAAAATAAATATTTTTATAGATTCTAGTATATATAGATTAAAACCCACAAGTATTGATATTTAATATTCCATATATAATTTATGAAACATCAATTAATATATTGTTAAATTCATCATGACATTATCATTTTATCAGGTATGTGACATAATTGGCAGATTGTGTCGATGATTAATTTTACAAACTAGATTGAATGAAATTTGAAAATAAATTCAGATCTCAATCATCCCCTGGTACTGCATGAAAATATTATTTTAATTTTCAATAAATATGACCGAATTTTTTAAAATAAATATTTTAGTGTTTTTAATAGAATTATTCTAGGAAATTTCACATGAGATATTGAATAATGATAGACGCCTTGTGTATATTTTTAGAGAAAATCAATCTTCATCTTCCATATTCTAGTGTCCAATAATGAATATTTTTCAACATTATTACCGCTAAATATTTAATTCATATAACTATCATCCAACTCCTGTGTAGTTAAAAAACATCATCAGTCCATCCTTTTCACCAGGTAAGTATTATTACAATGAATTAATAAACCAATTATTATGTTTTTTACTTAAAAAATATTATATTCATGAATTATGTAATATTTTATTTTTTTATATTTCCCATAATATCCGCATCATTTCTCTCAAAAAAATTATCTTCTATATGTAATTTTTAGATCCTAATAGTATATTTTAAAAACATATTTTTTGTTATTAATGTTGAGATAATTTGTTATTATACTGTTATTCTTTTTATTGTTCTCCATCACTGTTTTTCAATTTAATAGTCTATATAGTTGATTATATTTTAATGAAAATGTGGTCCAAAATCATATTACGAGGATTTTTCAACTTGACATATATACCATGACTAAAATAGTGATCCTGTTGATTATATAAAATAGAGAAGTATCATGTTTTCATTAGACAAAATTAGCCTACATGTTAAAGACTAAATTATACACATATTTCTTGTTGATAAAGCCTATATCTTTATGTTTATAATGATTTATGTTTAAAACAACTCCCTTAATAATTAGGTTGTTTTGTTATTCTAATCTATGCATTTGGGTGAATCTTATAGAGAATTAGAACACATTGATGTTGTTTTAATGTTATCATAATGTTTATTAAGATGAAACTATATTTTAATATTCCATTATAAAGTTATTTTCATGTAATATTGAATATATAAATTTAAGTCCCCTTTTTAATGAATGTTGTTTTAATGGAGTCAATTTTGGAGGTGTAAAAGTGTAATTTTTTTTTCTGAAAAATCATGATGAATTTCCAAATATTATAATATTTAATCCCTAAAAAATTATAATTGGTTGACACCATTATACTAAGGTTGTATATGAAGGATATAGGAATGATGAATTATTTTATTATAATTTTATTATTTCTTATTTATAAAGTTATAATGTATTAGTTTCAAGAAAATTATAAATTATAATGAGAATTGATAATTTAAATATTAATATAAGTGGTTTAATTTCCATCTGGTCATTAATTAAAAATGATCGCATACATTTCTTTTATTATAGGGAAATTGAATGAATTTATTTTTTAGAACCATATAATTAAATTGTATGATTATTATAAAATAAGTTATGAAAAATTGAATTATTAGGACTTCACCAAGGTGGTAATTAATTCCAAATTCATGTTTTCCTATAGATCTAAAAAAATTCCCTTGTATATTATTAATTCATACAAACATTTCATAAGAGGGAACATTAGTTTTCTATGTATATTAATACATTAATTAATTTTTTATTTTGTAATAAATAATTTAAGATTGATCAAAAAAATTTAAATGTTAAAGTATAATATTAAGATTTCAATATTTTAATAACAGTAACTTGTTTTATTACTTTATATCTCATTCCATTATTTTTTATTTTTGAAAAGATTAAAGTTTAATTTCTAGTTATTCTTTTTGTAACTACTAACAACCCTCAATGACCCAAATGTACTTATAAAATGAATAAATTTAAAATATTTATCCATATATATAATGTATTGATCTCTGTGTGTAAAATGAAATAAAATTAATTAAAGAAAATGTAAATATATGTTGGTGAATTTTTTAGATGAAATTTTATAGAAATTTTATTTTTTTAATTTCAATTTTGGATGTTTTTTATCATTTATGAAAATGAAATTTTAATTAAATTAAAAAATAATTTAATTTTCACATTAATTTTTTTTTCAATTTCTTGTTTCCAATAATTATAAAATATTTTATTTGGGATCTCATCCAATTTATAACTAAAATTGAAAGATTAATTCAGATAACTTAAATTTTTATTTATATATATATAATCTATAGATTCTATTAGATATTTAGATCCAACGATATATGATATTTTTTCTACCAGAATCTAAATACCAAATGGAATGAATAACCCATAATCACTAAAGAACTACATAATAATGAAAACTAATTCTCCCTATGATTTCATAATAAATCAAATAGTACATAATTTTTCCTACCATTAATATACATCTCCAAATAGAGAAACCAAAATTATGAAAAAAAATTCATTATAGGAGGAAAAATATTTACAATCTAATTAAAAAAGATGTTATAAAAAAATATGAATCATGTACTTAAAATCACCCTCATAAAGAACAGACAACAACAAATTTTGATACAAAAGACATCACTTCAACTATAAACGAAAATGTATAAACATTGAAAACACATAGATAATATATTATAGAAAACCAATATTATTGTCCTTCATCACATAATAATATACAATAAATTATAAACAATTACCCCCATATTGATATCTCATTAGGAAAAACAAATAAAGGAAAACTAAAAAATAAATACCTAACCCAATATAGTACATATAAAATATAATACTCATACCCCACCCCACCCCGCCCCTCCCCACCCACTCCAAAAATACAAAATAGAGGTATATTTCAAAAAACCAAATTTCTATCAAAACTAAAAACAAGTCATGTTGAATCATTAACCAAATTTATTTCCATAAAAAATTACTTTATTTTCTATAAATTCAATGATGTAATCTTGATTAAATATGTTTGAACATTTTTCACCAAACCAAAAAGTAGAAAATCATGTTATTCTTTCACTCAACCATCATTTCTAAAATACTTACCAAATTAGAGTAAAGCATAAATGGAAATATAATGGTAATTTTAATTAACATTTCATGGTGATCTAGAAATGGTGGATGAGACTAAATAATTTGTTATTATGAAAATTATATTTAAAAAAAATCAAAAATTAAAAAATTTCAAAACAACAGAAAAGTAAAAATAAGATTTTCATATTACAAATCTAAAATTCACTTCAAAATATCAATTTAAAGGTTAAAATTTAATTTAATAATAAAAAACCGATTAATTTTGAAATATTATTAGGAAAATATTCATTAAAATATATTATGCATCATTTAAACATTATCTTATTAATATATGATATTTAAAAAAATTTATGTTTGATACTTATTAATTGGTTATATGAGATAATTCTAAATCAAAAAATTGTATCATATGTTATAGAACTTTAAAAATAATCTACCCATGACTTATTAACAATTTTTTCATAAAAAAATAAATTTAGCATTAATTATTTAGTTTATAGAATTTTTTCATATAATTTTGATAATGTTTTATTAAATGATTATTATAATCAGCTATTAAAAAAATCATTTATCAATATTATTTAACTTTAATTATTAATAAAACTACTCGTTATCACATGCTCACATATTCATTCATATCAAATCACATTCTTGAAAAATTAGTGAATCTATTATAGTTAAAAATGATTCATAGAAAATATCATACTATCATTTTTATTTATCCCATCCTTTGAGTATGAATAATTTTATGTTACATGTTCTTCTATTTATCTGTTTGATAATAAAATAAATTATATTCATTACATATTTTTTTTATATACCCTCATTTTGAGTATCATTACCAAATACCAAAATCCTTGAAATAAATTAATGACTATTTATATCATGTTATAATCGTCCATACATTGATAGGTTTATATCTATCATAATGATTCATATGAGAACATTGTTATTACATATTGGGTAAATTCCACTTATAATGTCATAAAGTATTATGTGGGGGACTTTGTGTCTTAGTTAGGCCTAAATAGAAATCAATATCTTCACATGCACATATGTATGCATAAAGGGTAATTAAAAAATAATTTTTTGTGTTTCTAAAGGATAAATTATATATTGTAGGTGTAATTAAGGGAAATCATGAATGTTTTAATGAAATTGTAGATTAAAATTTTATCATCAATTAAGGTTTATAATAAATTCATTAATTTTTTAAATTGGGATCTTTATGTATCCCATTAAATCAATCCAAATTGCAATTTTAGATAAATATATTGTTTTTTCCACTAAATTTAAATTATAAATGAAAAAATAAAATATTAAACAAAACATTTATTCATAATGAAATCACTATAATGTCGCATAATGTAAAATAATAAGACAATATAGACCTTTATTTTCTAATAATCAAGGGAATTAAAAGAGTTTGTTTAGTGGAACCATTAAATTACTACATTAATATATGAATTATTTTCAATTTGAGATGATGCTCACTTAAATATATCACACTATATTATTTTTTTTGTAATTAGAATCTTCTTGTTGAAATAGAAATCAAAATTATCTATAAAAAAAATTCATTATTAAAGGATGCTAAATTGTGTCATATAGCTATTAGTATCTATTCATTTTGTATTGTTTTATTACATGACAAATGAATATGTGTTAAACAATAATTAATATGTTTAATATTCTATTAAGAAGCTTTTATTGGGTTTTGGGAATATAAATTTGTGTGAGTTAGATATGAAAAAAGAAAAGATTGTCCAAATTCTGTTATTATATAAAGTTTCCCTCAAAAATGGATAATAAACAGAATATCATTTTGGATTATTTTCGGTGTTGAATAATATAGTGATTAATATGTAAAAGTATTATTATAGCTCAAATGATTTATTTTTTAGGATGGCACTAGAGTTTATGAATAAATTGAAAATTAACACATGTTTTCTGACCATTCTGAAAGAAATGTCCTTTATATATAATTTGATAGTATTGTATAATCAAATAATAAATTATATATTGATAAATAAATATATTAAGATGTTTACATTATTTTGATTAAATATTTAGATAAGAAAAGCCTGTTTATTGAATATGTTTGAATAAATTTACAATTCAATTAAATGTTTTTCTCAATAAGGTTTTGATATTTTAATAGATGAAAAATAAATGAATTTTCAGGAAATGAGAAATAAATTATAAATTGATAAGTTGATATATAGAATTACTAATCACAACTTAATCTTTTCATAAATATTTTAATCTCACTATTTTTCAATCTACACCAAAAGTTATACCTTCTCTAATTTGGTGATTAATAGTAGTCTAATAACCATAATAGAGTCATATTGAAAACGATTAAATTATTTTTTTAAAATTAATTATGAGGATATAATATTTTATTAAAAATAATTACATTTAGATTTTTATTTATTATTTACAATTCATTTTCAATCACAAAAAACGAGTTATTTATATATAATTATGGACTAAAAATTTGTAGTATATAAGATACAGAGAGAGGAATACCCATCACCAACTTTTATAAAAAATATAGATATATAATTAATTTTTCATATTATATTTGTGTTTATTTGTGGTTATATTTGTTTTTGAATTATTAATTTAAATCATATACCACTTTCAAAAAATCATGAATTTTAGTAGGTGAGATGGAGAAATACAATGTAGTATTGATTAAAAGATTTTGATTGAATATTGACTCAAATGGTTGGTGCATAGTATGTAATGGGTTTACCCAAGACCAAAATAAAACGATTTGATGTATTTTATTTAATTGATTTCTTAAAATATTTATGAGAAAATATAGTGTTTCATTTTATGTACAATATGATTTTTATAGTAAATATGTGATTATAAATTTTGAATTAATTTTTTTATATGTTTAATTAAAAATATGTTATATTAATATTTATTCATGAAGAAAAAAAAATCGATTGTCATGAACTTCCATTACTAATATGACTCCCTCCCCCTCAACCCTAAAATAATTGTGATAGTGTCTCTTAAATATGGTCTCCAATAGCCCATATTTGAGCGACATGCATCAATGATATTAAATATGTAATAAAAGGAATTACCATCATTAATATGAGGAAAAAATAAAGTATACCACCAATAAACACCGCAATATAAATGAAACCCAATATCCCGTTATATATTTATTTTTATAAATAAAAAATTATTAAAAAAATACCAAAGGAAATTCCCAAGGCAGGGGCTGCAGTCATGGATCCTAGCCACGAGCTAGTAATATTTTACTCAATAACTATGTCCCTATCAAATACATAAACTCAAAATTGCATAAAAAATACTTATAGTGCATTTATACTCCAAATAATCCTCTTCGAGACCTCTTATAAAAATGTAGAAGACTCATACCAATTCCTCAATGAATAAAAAACTAGTCCAATGCACCCCTACAATCCTTTATCTACGAAATTATATTACCAATGATAATTCCTCCAATATTGTGTCCAAGTATATGTTCTTTCGCCCTTTTTTAGTAATAACTGTTAAAATGATTTTCTTCTAGATAGAAATTTAAAAAAATCAACACGTACCATTCATTTTCATATTACGTCTCAAGGAAAATCAAGGAAAAGGGATTAGTAAACCATATTTTCCCTTACTAACCTAATTTTTTTTATAAAAATCTCATAAGACAATATGGATAGGAATCAGTGAGGTTATCTAAATTGGGTAGGGTTTGTTTGAAATCACAAGGTGAATGATTTATGTGTGTGAATATATATATATATATATATATATTCACATACATTCCACATATAATAGTTTATATCAAATAGTACTATTATTTCATTTTCACATGAGCCTCAGCCTAACTGGTGAGGTATCCTTAAGTGCATCCACATTACTCATGTTTAAAACCAGATAGAGGCATATTTCTGGGGGCACTGTAGGAGTACTATAGAAGAACTATACAATGTGCGTGTACTGTAGTAGACTGTACACTACCCAGGTACTGTAGCAGAACTGTACACTATGCGGGTACTGTAGCAGGTGTCGTTCGGTTTTGTAGCAGCTGTAACTATTCACCTTGGGCCACCGGTTTGGGCTTGGAGTCCTTAAGGATTTCGGGCCACCTAGGCCTTCAGGTCGATAGGGATTTCGGGCCACCTTTAAGGACTTTGGGCCACCTGAAGGCCTTCGGGCCACATGAACATTCCCTAAATAGACTACAACAACAACATCCCCAGAAGAGGATTCAGAGTAGGTGTACGCACCAGAGCAGATCCAAATGCATTTTTCAGAAAGATAGGGTATGTCTATGCCATCGAGACCAACCTATGATTTCATGGGAATCCTAGCCAGATGGCCATGTGATTGTGGAGATATCCTATCATGATGCAGATGTAGGGGAGGGGCAGTTCTTTGTAGACAGTCTGGTTGAATTCCCTAAGACCATCGGGTCATGATATCTCCTAAGCCTACAAGCCAAGTAATCTCTAATCCTATATGCCTTGTAAGGGTCCCCCCTCATCTCTTGAAAGGGGGGTTATCAAAAATCAATAAAAATTAAGGCCTTCGGGTCATTCAGGATATTATTTCATACAAAAATCACTCCATCAAAAACATGGAATCATATCAGTAGTAGTGATTTCTACAACACAACTAACCCAACTACTTCAGAAAAATACTCATTATAAAATTCAATGTTTCCCATCGGTCATATCATTTAACTATTTCTACTTTTTTTATTTACAAGACATATTCCATTCATTAATCAATTCAATTTCAAATTTTTCATCACACCATCCATTATCTATCATCAATATTTATTGAAGGCATTACTAATTAATATTAATCAATAAAATATTGTAAAAGAAACTACTTATTAAATTCTAGACCATACCCATTAACATATAAATTATTAATTACCACATTCCTTACCACCAGACATAACTAAAATATTCCTTACAACACACAATCATCTAGCATAATACTCACATCACAATAAAAAAAATCTTCCACAACTACAATAAAACCATATCCAATCCTCATAACCAATTAGAATAAATTTCCAAACAACATGATAACATGTCTGACATCTCCCCATTAATAGCTACATCTCCAAATTATTACCATAGAAAACCAACCCCAATTATTCTTCCCATGTAAATTATAATCACACCAAGGATGATACAATCAATAAAAACCATGTATATAAAAACCGACCATGAAACATATCAACCAATACCATTTAATTTAACCTTTAATAATAATTAATTATGACAAGACTAAAAATTATTAACACAACATTATAACTCGAAAAAACTATTCCATAAACATATTTAAATAAATATACGTTTATAGTAACTGATCCATGAATTAAATCATAAAAAACATATTATTCAAAAAAAAATAGAAATAAATAATCATTAACACATGTCAACCAAATTAATGAATTAAAAGATTATGTGAATCACCGCACTATTCCAATATCATTTTTCCAAATATATATCTTCTATGTGTTATTTTTTACTCTCCCCCCTGACGAGAAAAGTCACATTAATTCCATAATTAATATAAAAAATGGAGTAGTCTTGAATCTTTGTACTTGATAGATTCATTGAGGAACAACTGAAAATAATGGAAGAATTAAGTATCACTTATTACCCAAACTCAATTAGAACCACCTAGGGACCTCAAATTGAGATATATTACTCAATAAGAATCAATTTTTATAAATCCTAAATATAGATAATTGATTGGAATTATGATCATCCTTTGAAATTATAAGGTTATAAATAAATTTTTAAAAGTCGTGAAAATGTGAGCTCGATCCCTTATTGGTAAAGAATTTGATATCGTCCATCACAAGAATATGGAATCCACCAAAATGTTCATGATGTAATACATTAATTTATCAAGAAAATTGTGTATGCCTTAATAATGGTATATATCCCCTATCACAATGGTTATTTCACCCATATTAAAAACAAATATAGTTTTCCACATGGAATGTTCAACCCTCGTCATTTGAAAAGGGATATCCTCCTTAGTACATGACATTTAAAAATTATTATACTCATCATCAAAAACATCATATAATGGATATAGATCAACCATGTCACTGAACCACTATTTATAATCCTCCTCTATGATTCATGGTATACATAAAACAACCATGTTAACTGAAGATAGTGTGGTAGATGTTATGTTGTTCCGCAAACAGATGCCCACACATGACCATGGTGTGTAATT
This sequence comes from Viscum album, assembly GCA_963277665.1. Taxonomy (NCBI): domain Eukaryota; kingdom Viridiplantae; phylum Streptophyta; class Magnoliopsida; order Santalales; family Viscaceae; genus Viscum; species Viscum album. The sequence continues at coordinate 1,221,288,178 of OY728134.1, read as the reverse complement.
TTTTAAGTTACTTCACACAAATGAAACAATTCACTTAACCATGTTCTACCATTAAATTAATATAACATGACACCACAATATATGAATTAAACAAATTTCAATATATAAAATCATATGTATGTGCCACTCTGTAAATAGGGGATACATAAGGGTAACTCATATAGTTTTAATAAATTGATAAAAAAATAATACATGATGATGTTGTGCCTCCACACCCAAAATAATGAGCAGATATCTTCTTTTAATTTCACATTGGGGGTTCAACAATATCCACTCATCTACCATTCCCTTCAAAACATGATCAACCATGGAATCAAGAACCACCACAATATTTTCCACTCACTAAAATTGGTATTTCTCTATCATGACTCAACCAACTATTCAAAAAGTCCACCTCTATACACTCATAGGACTAAAACACTACGTATATGAACATTTCGGGCCCCAACGGTGTAATCCTTACCCTCTATCAACAGAACAACATCAAAATGCATCAGGATACCCCCCATTCCAATAATATCATAATGTAAAGGTATGATGAAAAATATTTTGTTACATTTGATACCTATTAAATCATCCACATCGTCAAAAATCAATCCCATCATATAAAAAGAAACAATAACCACAAACCCAAATAGTCCATGTGATATACCTCTAAAAATGGTGATTTTATCCCAGAATAAATAATTTCCATGAGAATACAATAATCAAAACAAAAAATAGAACCAATAAAAATGCTCAAAATCTTGATAAATAAGGTTCAAAATATTTCATGGGGTTGAGAATTCATATATGAATGGAATTCACATGTATGTTCCTCATATCCATTTTTCCACTATAAAATTCCAACTAAAGGAATAATATGCCCATGGATCACCATATCCTCAAGAAACATCCTCTTGACCTAAAACAACAGGGATATTTCATGATACTTTATATCTAAATATCCCCAATTAATGATATTAAAGTCATTAAAAGATATCAATGAAGCTGCGATAGATCTAAACACCATCGATCTGATCCAATAATAAGAAGGCCTTAATGATATTCCACCTCACTAATGCACTCCAAAATCATAAAAGAAGAAAAAATACATTGAGAAATATTCCTTCATAAACTCATGATATATAGTACTAGTCAAGGAACCACCATTAAAGTATTATAAATTAACAATATCAATGGAAAACATCTAATATGATCTCCAACCTTCGACTACATAATATTTTAATACAAATATTCAGACCTTGTCTAGAAATTCCTTAAAACATAAAAACAATGTTGGATAACCATAAGATAAAATGTAAACCATTAAAAGGGCATCCATGGAATAGATAATAAAAAAATTAAAACAAATCCATCCCAAAACACAACATCCCTTACCATGCCTTACTTTATTCGTAATGATACAACAATATTGTGAGATCATGTCTCCAGAACTATTCATTTTGATAAACATATAATTTTCATACAAATCATACACGTGAAAATATAGTGAATATTCTATAGTAAATCATAAAACTGATTCTATTTAAATTTTATCTATGTCAATAAAAAGTAGACACTATCTTTTTAAAACAAAACATCCTTAAATTCTTTAATCCAATCTGTGAGAATGTGAGAATATGATAAAAAAATTAAATTGAAATATTAAATATTTTTTAATATAACTGTAGAAATATATGTAAAAGGGTCAGTATAATAAAATGAATAAACCCGTTAATTATATGACCAAAATCAAATCACCCAAACAGAATAACCACTAATACTTGGTTTCCCTACTAAATGAATCAATTACCTTACAAAAACAAAAAACACTATGAATCATAGGTAAATCAAACAGTCAATTTCCATGCACACCATAAAACAATGTCGACCTACCTAATAATGAATTCATAAATCTACTAAATCCTCAGGCACAAATCCATAGTAAAACATTCAGAGATGAATTCACCTCCTACCTCTCATTCAATAATATAAAAAACATAATATTCTATCTCTATATATCATTATAGCTTGTTGAAAAACTCTCTCAATTACCTCATCATAATCATTAACTAATATCAATTACATTAACCATTTTATTTATTGTGATTTGTTAAATTTTTGGTCCCAAAGAGTATATAAAATATTAAACTAACAAGTATTTATCAGCCCTGTTTTTTTTTGAAAATTATGCTATCAATATATAGAATTAAATATGTATATGGTTTTCCATAAATCTCATTATTATAACTCCAATAGTTTATTTATATTCTAATTCTTTTACACTTGGAAAATATTGTCCTCCTAAATATAAGATCTTTGTATTATAAAAACCCTCTTAATTCCAACCATGAATTATATTCAACCACAGTTTATCCAACATTTGATGCAAACACGATACCTAGGAAACATAAAGTTGATCATGGTTCCCTTTCATTTGAAATAGAACATCATAATATTCTATCTATTCCCCACCATCATGATCCATCACTCCATAAAGGAATATTGGAGCTTTTTTTATAAGAATCTAGATAGTTCGTCCTCCAATGTCTCCATCTTCATATTCATGATCACAACACGATTTGGATTAAAAAATGATATATCACCATTCAAACATCAAAATTAATAATATTTCTTCAAAATATTCAATCATAATCTAAAAAGAGAGAAACCTAAAATCCATCTATAGAACAAAATTCACTCCTAATACCCATTGCAATTACAACCTAATTTTTACTTTATGAATACATACAATTAACATTCCAAATATACTTCATTTATTATACCAACCATATAATTGAAATATAACTACCACTACAATATCAATCAAACCCACAACAAATCAACAACCTCATATCTTATTCCCTCTAAAAATATATACAAAACTATCATAATAATAGTCTAAGAAAATGAAAGAACCATGAAAACACCCCAAATGATTATAGAATTCACTATGTATATATATAATCATTTAATGAACTCTAAAAATCATCATACAAAAAAATCTGTTTATAACAAGAAATTATTTCCTAAAAAATATTGAATTTAAAAAAATTCGATCACATATTTTACATAATAAATTTTTTTTCCTCAAAGACATTATTTATTAAAAAAAATGTTTCATTAAAATCAATTGTTGAATGAAACCTTTTATAATAAACATCCAAACAATTTGGTATGACTAATTTTAAAATAAAAATAATAATTTATTAAAAAAATTATAACCAAACATTCAACATCTCACATTATATTAAACAGATTTTGCCTCCAAAAAAATAAATATATGGTGCAAATAAGAGGACTTTTATAGGAATATACATGGAGTTTGTATCAGAACCATTTTAAAAAACAATCTATATCTCATTTTCAAATCATTAATGTACTTGGAAAGGGTTCTATATTACACCTTCAAAAAAGGATAGATCATGTCATACTCATAGAATTAAAGAAATAAGATGTGATCTATCCCTTGTTTATGATAAAATACATAAAGGGTAAAAATAATCTTATATTTGTATTAGAGAGATGACTCTAGTTAATAATATGAATGAGAGACATTATATTGAGAACCTTTTCATTCATTAGTGATTTAAAATCCATTTGATTAAGCAATGCGATGGTAATAATGAGTTATTTTATTTTATTTATTAATGAACTAAACTCCTATAATGTTATTAATATCATTAAGAATGATTCTAGATAACAATTAAACTGTAAAAAAATATTAAAATGTTATCCACAATAATTTAATGAATCTTATGGCCTCCCCATACCCTAATAATGTTATAAACTATTACTTTTTATAATACAAAAGTGAAGTGTTGTAAGATGAATGATATTTTATTTTCAGCGCATCCTATTTCCATGAAATTAAAAAAGATATATTTTCTACTTGAAATGATAAATCCCATAGTCCTAATGGTTTTGCATTTTATTATTTACGGAATTATGGGACAAGTTTTATTATAATATTATTGAATGTGTTAGGAATTAAATTGTGAAACATTCTTTTCATTCATCTTGAAATCCACTATCTTTTTTTATATTCATAAGGTCATTAATACTAAATATTACATTGATTTAAATCTAATATAGTATTTTAATATGTTTCATAAATATATATCTATTGTAATTTATAAAAATATTTAACTTTTCTTTGATATTTATCTTGGAGAAGAACAAGTGGATTTTATATCTGAATGTTCTACCACTAATAAAATATTGCTAATTCATTAAGTGTTGAAAAAATACTAAAGCAATTTTCGTATCCCACGATGTGAATTATATATTGATCCCTCCATTTAATATCAATTGATTATATTTTATTTCCATAAAACTATCAAAAAGGATTCTAAATTTTATTTTAAATTTATTATTTAGATTTTGTGTTGGGTCTTCATATATTGATACATCATAATGATCAATAGAGAGATATGTGGACATTTTCATCGAATGAAACAGTTGTGGAAATGAAACCCAATTCTTCCTCTATCATCATCATGTTGATAACATATATTTCAAATGTTCTTAAGGAGGATATTACTACAAAGGCATTATGATTCCATCTTAATGTCCATAAACATAAAATATATCATGGGATATTTGGAGATAATCAATTTGTGTTCATTATATTTGACATGTGCTCAATAATACTTTTGTATATAGCCATTAAAAATTTAATCAATGTGTATAGACTCAATATTAATGACCATAGATGAAATGTTTTCTTTTGAGTAAACTATCAAGAGGATAGACAAAAAATTAATATTATTTTTATCATTGTGGATTTAAATATTCCTATATATTATGAAAGCATTAATATATCTTATAATAATTTTTTTATAATATAGCCCATATTTAATGGAAATGGTTACTTGTCACATCTTATATTATTTCTCTAGACTTCATAGAACTATTGGAATAGTATTCTGAATAATCTAGTGTTGGGTCATTTATTTCTATATTCTTGTTTTACAATTACATTTTTTAGTAGAATTATAAAAATGAATAATCCATGATTAGAATATATATTTTGGTTGGAAAATAAAAATATAAGATGGGTCTTATTTTATAGATAAAAAACCACTTCCACTCATTTTGGGATGTTTTTGTATATAATATACCTTAAAAAACGTTTTTCTTGTAATTCAAAAAAAATATGAAGTTATTTAGTTTAAAGGAATCTATATAAGAATATTTGATAAATAGTTACTATATATAGGATTCGACTTTTTTATATCTATATAAAAATATCATTATCTTTAGTTTTTATGGATTTTCATTTATTTAGAAGCCAAGATATTCTTTTTGTGGATGACACTAATTTTACTGGGTGCATTACATAAGATTCTGAATATATGTTTTCTTAAATGAAGGAAAATATATTTACATTTTAGATTATTAATATTCAGAAATTGACCTTGATTTAATGGGGACCTTTTTTCCACTAAATCTCTTTTTTTATATCGTGGTTACTTGTTCATGAATGATTATATAACTAGGTAAGATTCTATATTTTTTTTCTTTATTGCCCCTTTTTTTTACAATTTTGTAAATTGTATCCTAATAAAAATGATTATTTGTTTTAATATTTTCTGTTCTCCTCTGTATTTGTATTCATATATAATGGAATACATAATATTTCTTTTATAACTTATTAATGGATCAATTTTTTTTGTAAATTTTAAATCTCTTTTTCTCATCATGTTTATATCATTAGATATTCATATTTAGGATCAGTATGTATATGTTTTATATTTCTAAATGAGGTAACATGATCATATTGTATGAAAATAGGAAAATTGATGTTAGTATTTTATATGATGAGCTTCATGAAGCTATCTAGAATCACTAGGCTCAAGGATTCCAATTTTTTTAGAACATTGTTCAGGAATATTAATTTTGACACATATTTCTATTAATTGGAAGTTTTTTTGTTTGCATTTGTATATTGGATATTTTCTCTTGGATTCCTCTTCAATTAGTAAAAATTATGGATACTAATGTAGGGGTGCCGTCATACAGACTATTGTTTTATAGTATGTTGTATTGTGGTATGTTTTTTATATACTCATATTTATACTTGTCTCTCTATGTATTCCTTAGGTCTAATAGCAGTGGATTCAAAGGATAGTACTTTATTTAAAATTAAAATGAATAACTGTTTATATTTGAGGTTGTTTCCATTGTTATTGGAGCATTATAATGGATAGTTTGGGTGGGAACTACATATTATCAAGCATTTATACTATTAGTTGGTAGATTCTTCCTATATGGTCCCATGTGTTATCCATGTTGGAATGATGTTTATATTTTTATTGGATGTATCCTTATATTCACTAATTTATAAATTTGGGAATCTTCTATATGTTTATCCCTATATTGTTTTGTATTTCTATTTTTTGATTTAGATTTATTATTTGTATTTGATGTATTTCTCAATACATGTTTTCATGTCATGAGGGTCTTATTTGTAACATTTTATAATAGAATTAATTTCAAATTTTGTCCACAAAGTCAAAAAAAAATATTATAAAACATCAATATAGTCATCATTTCATGGTATTTGAAATGTATTAAAAATTAGTAGCCTCATATACAAAACAAATTTTTTAGAAATATCTTATTACTAATTAAATGAATAATTTACTGAGTAAATTAATAAATTTATTTATTTTTCAATCATGTAGATTTTAATATTTATCCATTACTATATTAAAATATTAACATGCATAACATTAATCAAAAAAATAACCCTATAAAATTTATTATATGCAGAAAAATGAGGAATAAAATACCAAATTAATCATGTTTCCATTAATATCCCATATTTCTCAAAAATAAAATTTTTTTAAATAATTTCATCAAATATTTAGTTCCACCAATGAAGTCCAAACATTATCTTTTCATAACTCATAGCACAATGATTAAATTAAAATGTAATCATTCAAGAATAACAAATATCATGATTTTTATAACATGGATCCTTTATGATACTGATATATTATAATTTATCTATAATTAAACAATGAATAAACTGAGACAATATATTTTTTGAAAAACGCCCAAAAGCATGAAGTTGTATTATATGTTGAAAAGGTATAGAATATAACTTTACATTAGGTGAAATTCATCTGTTCATAGTATATCCAAAATAAACACTATCCCTATTTCCCATTAAAAAATCACAACCATATTTGCAGAAAGATATTTATATGTACATACAAATATTGAAAATAATTAAAATTAAAATTTGGGAAATACCATACCCGTATCATTTTGAGATGGCAGAAATAATACCAATGAGATCTGCACTAATCTGTACTATATATCCCCAAAACCATATTATAACTCACATAACAGATATTTTCATAATTCCAAAAACATTTAATTGTATTAAAAAACATTATAAATTACAACCACTATAACTCTTCTTCCAAAATCAACCAAATTCAAATAAAAAAATAAAAATGGTGAATTTAACCCTTTTATATCTCTACCCCATATTCATAATTATCATCCCTATGGGTTTTATTGTGTATAATCTCCATGAATAGGATCACATGGTACCCTAATCTCTTGGTCTCTGCTGATAGTACACACATTATGATGGGATAATAAAGATTCCATATCGAACACATGTTATCCTTACCAGTTCATAACTACAATCTCAAACCTAACACTCATCCATAGATTTGATATCATCATTTCACAATATAATAAAAATAACCCATAGAGAACCCCCCCTCTAACTAAGAAGCAAGTGAATGTGAGAGTCACCCCTGAAGCATGCCTCCAATAATTCATGAGTGCATATCAAGAATCAAGAGTATTAAATCCAATTTCATTAATTTACCACCTAAATGATACGAAAATATAAATTAAACTACCATCAAGAAAATTAATATTAATAAAACCTAATATAATATTCTTAATGCGATTTTATACTGATAAACTACTCTATAAAATTTAGAAATGACACTATTAGGGTAGAAAATTCTTTCACAAATCTATGAAACAATCCATTAATGTCCATCTCAATCATTGAATTCATATTAGAAACATGAAAAAATACATTTCAATATATATATAAGTTTTTATACATATATACTCACAAGGATCCTCATCCAAACCTCTTATGAAAATGTGTAATAATATTACTATTACCTTAGTGAAAAAAAAACAGAACCAAAGAACACGTACAATATGTTTTCTTCCACAAAACACCACCAATGATCACTCACTCAATATATCACCATCGTTTAATAGCCTAATATCAAATAAAATATTATAAGTCACCACGTAGACAATTATTGCTGGATTTTACACTCTCATTCGTCAATAGAAAATTTCAGTTAATTTAGTCCCTTCTATATCCATGTTACAACTTCATAATCATGTAACTGCATATCCATATCTAAATACCACACATATATATATCCTATACACATAACAAATTAATCTCATTGTATGGTATCTAGAATATTATGGAATTCACCCCTATTCCCTATTCCTATTATGCACTACTCACACCCCGTATCCCTAGGATTATCACATTAACTCCCATATTCGTTATATAAATATCACATTTATGGTACTATATATTCTAAAAATCATATCCTATGGATAATAAAATCCAACCAACTCAGTTCAAATTAATACTAAAGGGGGTTTGTGGGATAGGGTGTAGTAAGTCATCCATTCCTTCACAAATTATGATAGTTGGTGAAAATACCTAAAACACAAAGCATTTGGGAGTATGTATTTTATTCGACTTTTGTTGGATGCATATGAAATAAGAAGAAAAAATATTGTTTTTATGTGTATCCATAACAAATATCATTCCAAGAGTTTAAAAAAATCAACATTTTTATTTCCGATGAAAATCAATCCATCAACACCATTGTTCACTATCAATCAATTCCATTTATAAAAAAACTATTACCATATATTCACAATAAAATCCACAACAAAATCCCCAATATCTCATTAATTTTAATATATATATACTTATAGATTTTTAAATTAGCAGACAAATTACATTCATTATACCATTTAATTACTTATTTTGACTTAGTATATCCATAATCTATCAAACAAATTTATCCCAAAAATTATCCATTCATTTTAATCAATAATGGGTCATGAATATAAACTACATGCTGAAGGAAACAGTGGTGCAGTGGAAGCATGTAGAAGAAATAGTTTTAAATTTTTTGTTTATATTCAGGTTAGAAAAATTGAATAAAAAATAGTATTAATGTATTCTATAAAGGATAATGTTTAACTTAATTTAAGAGTTAAAAATTAAATCCAATAATAGGGTAAATGGTACCTTGTTTGCTCGATGCCAATGGTTTGATTTTCCCACCACTGATGTGTCATGTCTCAATGTCACCAAGATATGTGTCCTATAGATCATCCACACATAAACCACAACTCTTGTATTATTTATCTAAATTTCCCATGTTCTGTCATGGTAAATTTAAGGTCATTATGATTTCCCTACAATAAAATAATGATTGTGAATTATTTTGAAGTTATTGGATTGATCTCACCTTGTTTAATCATAATCACTCTCTATGAACATAGTTGTAGAATAGAGGAGAGATTATTTAACTAAATATTAAAAATGGTGGAGAACACTATTCAAAAGGATAAAATTAGATTATATGCCATGTTTATACTATCTAAACATTAACATTGATCCCTATATAGTAATAAAATTATTTTTAGAACTTTTCATGCATGTATAACTCAATAAACATGTCATATATGTACCAAATATTTTTTATCACTCACTTATCACAATAATATATTTTACATGATAAAAAAAGAATTCTTAAATCATCCTATAATCTCCATATGTAATTTAATATACCATGATGATCTGATGTTTTTCATAAAAATATTTTTTCTCATATTCCATTTTATGATAAATCAAATTATTAATAACATTATAATTAAATTCCATATCATTATTATAAGATGAATAATATAATTGAATTTGTTTTAATTTTGAATGACCACAATCTGTAGTTAACATGACCAGAATGGTGGGGCACTCTTCATTGAGAACTCCTCATCATTATAATATGATGAACTTGTGAAAAAACGTAGTGTTTCACTCTCAATGTACTTATCTAGATAGAATTTATTTTAACCAATAAAAATAGACTTCATTTTAGAAACCAATCGTTATGTACCCCTGAAAAATTTGGTCTCCATATTAGTGAGTTTTTCTTCAGGACCACATCTTCATGATATCACTATGTATGTCCTTCATGGGAAGAAGTATCAATGATTTTGAGACCCCATAACCACATAGTCATACATAATATGTAACCTATTATTTTGATGTATCTATATTCTAGGACTTTTGTTTAATATTACTACATGAAATAGTTATCAATTTTGATAATGGTTATAGTTCTAGGAATCCCACTCATAATGCTTTCACATTCAATATATCATAAAAATTATAATGTGATAAAATAAAAACAATTAACTCATCCTAGAAGCTCCCAAAATAATTTAATAATCCTTTAACATCTTATGTATGTTTTGGAAAATATATATCCTAATATTAACATTTATAATAAAAATCATGATTACCGTGAGAAATATATACAATAATAATTGTTCTAAACATGAATAATATAGTTGGATTAGTTTATCTTTTGAATGATCATAGTAAAAAATTCACAGACACTGGAATTTGGATCCCAATTCATTCTCAATGCATATTCTTTATAATAGATTGAACTTGTCGATACAATTAGTGTGTGAACCTCTGGGTCCTTATCTCGATAATATTGATTCAAACCCATAGACCATGAGAGGTGTCTAGAAACCCATCATAACCTTTAAGGAGATATGGAACATCATAGATATGAATACCTCTTATGTACATGTTCTGTGTAATATAATATATTTATATCAAGATATCTCATAATATATGATTAAAACTTCTTTCATCATCAATATTTATCTTTATATAATTCACGACCTTACTGGATATAATTACATTCATGTACCATGGCCATCATTTTAATGAAGGTACTATAATCTGGGTTAACCAGGGCCCATGATATATCTCATAGTCATCTAGGTAGATAAAAATTATATCATTGTCCTTAATCAAATTTCATACCAATAAGGACACACCCAACACTATCTAACTCACCACTAATTCATTATCAAGGTTTTTCATTGCATCATAGTATGCGATAAAATGGTACAACTTGATATTGACTTCTATTCTAGAGAACCATTCAATTTTTTATATATAAGAACAAATAGTTACACCTAAAAAATGTGGTGTTTTTTGGTGGGGTTTTCCCTATGATCTTATCTACATTTGATCACCATGTGGGTGGTAAATGATAAAAAGTATCAATTGTTATATTCTCCCATCACCTAATTTCAGACATCTTATTTGTCCAGTCAGTATGATGTATCTAGACCATGGGATATCTGTTTATGATTACTATTATTTTGTCTTTATATTCTAATTATATCGAGTAACTGTTATAACGTTGTTATACAACATTTAATTGTATGAAAATACGATTTATATAGTTATTGAAAAAGTATCAACACTATTTATATATGATTAGACAAATGTATATATTATGTTGCATAGGTGTTTGTAATCAAAGTACTTAATGAAGTTGGGTCTAGGAAACCCACTCAAATAAGTTACTAAATTGTAACCCGTACTAATTTCAAATTTTTTATTACATACCACATTCGATACCACTAGAACATCGATTGAAATACCTATAATGCACAACCAACCAATTCACTATATACCAAAAACCTCCACGACTACCAAAAAACACTATCCTATCAATGTAAAAAGTCATACAAATATTACAAACCACACAACATCCCTTACAACTTCTTCACATCTGCAGTTACATCTCCATGTTCCAATCATGGAAAATTAGCCTCAATATTTCAGCCCATTATCATTCCAACCACTCCATGGGTATTATAATAAACCAAAGCTGACCACATAAAAATAAAGAAAATTCTATGTACACTTACTTTTAATATTTATTATCATAATCATTAATTGTGGGTAAAATAAAAAAATCTACCACAACATTACATATCCAGTTAAAAAATTTATTTACATCTTTAATGATTTATACATATATAAGAGTTATAGCCTTGATATCAATAGGAATAAAAATATACATAGATATAATAGAGATAAATAATCCTCAACACATTACTATTCCAAAAATTTAGGTAGAATCATATGACTTACCATATCCCTCCTATTTCATTTATTCTGATTTGTTAACTTTGTTAGGTTAATTCGTTCCATATAACCAAGAAGTGAAAATGATGGAACATAAAAAATTTAAGAAAATAATGGGAATGTTTCGAATCATGTACCTTCATTAAAGAATTGATGAATGTGATAAAATAATTTAATGTTAAGGATAAACCCCTACATAACTGAATGTTAACCACTCGAGGACCTAAGATTGATATGTATTTATCCCCATGAACCAACAATTTTAAATACTAATGAGAGATGCTTAGAAGTCACTAAAAGATTCCTAGGGCCAGTTTTTATTGAAGTAAAATGGTAGATGTCCAACTGAAAGAATCATGACCCCTAATTTATGAATAAACCTTGATGGGAATTAACTATTGAAAGGGATAATCCAAAAGGGTTATGATGGCCTCCATCAAGAAATGATAAAAAAATATAAGTTCCTTAAAATGATACATTTTTTCTTTTTTGGTGGTTATTATGTTTGTATTTAATATCATGATAACCTAAACCATGACATGGTACCCCTTATAGTTTTAGATAGATATTTTCACTTTACACAATAAAATATGACTCCACATGGTGATTTTTAATGAATGGTTATTTATCAACCATGTTATTTTAATCACTTTGAAAAAAACTCCACAACATTTTATAACATTATCAAAATAGTCACCTTCCATAACCACGTCACTAAAGATGATTTTATTATCCCCAATTGGACACCCTCACATGAACTCATCTTTGTAGATGATTTTTTTCTCCATGTAACCACAATTTCCCTATTTTAAGGGCTGCTATTGAATGATGATTGACACATACTCAAAAATAGAATTTATAAATTTATATAAAAATCATATATTAGTGCATCTCTACCCCATTTTGATATGTAAGGGTAACTCATGTATGATTTACTAAATAGACAAGAAATAATTCTATATAAGGACACTACTCCATAAACACTAATAACATCATAATTCCTCTACATGTTTTGCACTATGTATTCACTGTGATATTATTGGGAACTATGCATTTTGAAATATAATTTATCGCAAAATATATAACCACCATTAGAGAGAGACAACAGAATAGTCGTTTTAAATACCAAATCCACATAATACTCAAAACAACCAACAAAAAACAGTCACAACTCCCCATATCCTCCCTCATTCTCTTTACAATTTGTTTTTTGTTCAATAGTGGGATATACCTCTCCCTCTATCGCTAGACTAAAATTAAACATCCTCTCAACACATCAAAATCATGAGAAATGTCTACATTGTAATTTAGTTAAACTTAGTCGCTTATAAAAAGGATTATGGGTGTTTATATACTAATTTAACATATATTTCACTAAATAATCCCATAAATTCATCATTGGGTGTCACAAGGAGTCTGTTTTCCAAGATAGTTGGGAAATAGCTACTATGAGTCCAGAAGGAGGATAGTGACTAAACCCTATGATATTATTGAGGTATTTAGTGTTCAGTTAGGATACAATGAAAAGATTGTGTCTTGTCTAAAACCCTTCTAATAATGTGTGTGTTTTTATTTTACAAATGGAAAAAATTTATTTTTTATGGGTAATATATTTACAAAAATAGCAGTGATTCAAGGATTTAATCTCCAAAAATATCTGTATAATTACTGACTTTCAGTAGAAATATTTTTCCAATTTATTAATGGATTTAGCATATAAGGATAATATTTTTATGGTAATTGTATGATCTAAAACCTCGTTATAATTTTTTAATGGTTATGGTATTTAATTACTTCCCTTATCTAATTCATCATCTCTAATATAGTTTAAGAAAAATATAGATTCTTAAATAAAAAAGGGAATTAATAAGTCCATTACTCTATAATAATATATTTATAAAAATTATATCGGTGACCTATATGATTTTATATCTATATAATTCAATTATATTTGTATTATTTTTATCTATTTATATGTGATATAAGTAATGTATGTTCCAAGGATGATGGAGGTAAAATATAATGTAAAAAGGGGAATATTTAAAGGATTATTTAGGCTTAATGATGTTTTTAAATGTGATTAATTTTTTATGATATAATATAGTAGTAGAATAATTTTATATTCATATGAATTATGTTCTGAAAAATTTTTATCAATGATATAAGTGTTTTGGATAATAATAAATAGTCATTTTATGATTGAATATATGGAATGAAAATTAAAATTTATTGTGATGAATTCTTTGAGGATTTTATTAATTAAAAAAATTATATATGTTTATATAATTTAGTAATAGGGATATTCAATGACATAAAAATTCTATATATGTTGTAAAAAGCATTTATTCTTAAAAAATTGGTTTTTACGCTACAAGGAATGAGGAAGAATAATTATTATTTTGGATATTATAAAATAATGTACGCTATATATTGTGGAAATTTTATAATGTGATATTTCTACGTGGCTTTGATGTTGAAAATTATATAATGAGCTTGAATAAATTATTTAATTAAATAATTGTTGTCAAGGGTTATATGAACAATTTAATTAAAATTGTCATTCCTTTCAAATTATCTGAATTGTGTTATTATGCCATAGGATAACTAAGTTATATGTTTAATGTTAAAATATAAGAATTATATATACTATATATATTAGGGGGAAATGGAATATATATTTTTTTTATAAAAAAACAATAATTTTTTGATTGGATTTTATGAAAATAAATAAAGTAATCTATACTGAAAAAAATTAAATATTAAAACATAAGAATTTTGTATTTTAATTTTTGATATCCCTATGAAATTTAAAAGTGAATGATTTTTTTTGTTTTATGAGAGGGGAATTATGATGAATGTATATTATAAAAAAGAATTATTATAAACTATTAATACCTTTTAATAATATTAAATGTTTTGTGTTAATCAACCGTCATTGTGCATGAATATTTTATCTTTTTTGAATAGTGTCATAGAAATAGATGTTATATTGAATTTGATATTTTTTTTGATTTAATTATATATCCACTACATTAGATGTAAATTATCTACTGTTCACTATAACTTTTGGTAGCATTGGGTTAGGATATTATTTAATTAAAATCATTGTGTTTTTTGTTCCATGTGTTTGAATTGATAATATATATTATATGTGTTTTAAAAGGATACTATATATTCCATTTTTTTCAAGGATATCATATATTTCAAGTGTTGGTAGGGAAATTATTTGTGCTATATGTTTTGAAATGATATTATATGTGTTATGATTTTTCCAATAGAATGTTTTGATTTATGTTTCAAATACCCACTTTCATTGGTTAAAGAATGTATATTTGGTAATAAGGTCACCTGGATAGAGCCCAATATATTCTGACCTAGGTTTTTTATTTTTTAGAATCATTTTATAGCATTAAAATACCCTCAAAATATCTTTTCAAACTCGTACATGGGTATATGTTGTTTTGAAAGATATTATTTTTAATGCCATGTATAATCAAAACATATGTGTTTTTATGAATTATACATGGTGATGTCAAGAATTAAAATGGACTACTATATATGGAAGTGGATTTTAGGAGACACGTATGAAATGGTTTATACATACATTTACAGTTTTGATAGGGAGTTTTTTTATTACTTTGATGTTATTTTATCTATACTGTAACATAATATATATACATTAGTTATAGAGATATTTATTTTTGACATATATTATCATCAATCATCATTTGTGTATTTTATTGGGTTTATTGATATTTGTATTAATATAAATGACTATTTATGTTTAATTTTTGAATTATTGATATATAATATAATGATCCATTAGTGGATAAAAAACCAACAAGTCATGTGTTATTGTTTTTTTAATTCAAAGTCATAATGTGGAATGAATATAATAATTCATGTCATTGAATGTTTTTTAGTTTATTTTGATACGTATAAAAAATAATATAAACGATACCGTAAAATTAATCATGCTAATAAAACAAAATTAATATTAATGTATATATAATAATAATCAAATTACATGTTTCTAAAACTATGAATGATTGGACTAATTGGTATATAAAGGGATTTTGGTGTATTAAATTTCCCTTAATAGAGGGTTAATTCTAGGGTATTCATGATTCAATTAAATATATACAGACATAATATCATTTTAGCATATTTTTTAGGAGAGATAATTAATAATTGGATTTAGAATAATGCTTGATAGATATTAGAATTGTTTTCTAAATTTAGTGATACACTATGGTGTAAGAATTTTGATCTTTTTTATTAAAATATCATGGGACTATCAAGATACTTATAGGTTATTCATATTTTTCAAATAAGAATAATTAATTATCTTATAGTGGATTTTATATTCTATTATTTTAATTATTTTTTCAAAATACATTGAGGATGGATATGATATACGAATTTATGAAGCAGAAATATTGTTTATTTTCTGTACATGATTATGCTAATAGATTCATTTATTCCATTTATTTCCTATAAAATTGTAATGTTACAAAAATTAAATGTTTGTTTTATGTTATATTGGATTGTTTCCAGACCAGATTGTAATACAACAATTGTTTCTGAGGCTAGGTGAGCCTAGAATGGAATTTTGAAATTTTTTATGTTCATTTAAATAAGAATTATTGGGGGATTTTCTATCCATTTATCTGTTTCTCAGATGAAAAAAAGGATGACACCATTGAAATTATAACATAGTGATTCACCTAGAAAGAACCTAACATCATCTGATGAGTGTCGATCAAAAAGGTCACTTTTCGGACTTTTCGGGAGAGAAAATAAAAATAACTTAAAATGTTATTTTTTTCATCCATCACTTTTGAGTGGGGACTCGTCTACTCTGCAGTGTGGTAATGAGGTAAAGATGAGTAGAATTAGATTAATCCCATTAATGGCTCATTAATGTGTAGCATAAATACTCATTAAATTAAACATAACTAATATTCTATTTCATAAATGAACCAGTGTAACAACACGATGAGGTAGCGTAATAGACACAGGGAGACCTGTTTCTCTTTTATTTAATTAACACAGTGGGAGAAATGAGATTTAGAATGTGGATGTCTTATAATGAATCAATGATGATGAATCCTCTCTAACGAACATCAATGATTCTCTAGTGACATCATCACACGTCAAAGAAAGGGAGCAATGAGAAATAAATTACGAAGTCTTTGAACTATTTAAACTCTATGGACGGATCACCACCACCAAAGGGTCTCCCTCTGATGTGACTCTATCCTAGGTAGGGGTTTACTATTCATGTATATAGTTTATCCATTTATCATTCTAAAAAAAGAGACACTGATCAACCCAGGAATAGGTTGATACGTGGGTCACTTGTTCTTTTGGTGGGTGGGGTGCTTTTTCTTAGGGGTCTTCACCAGGATTAAATATTTTATAATATAAACATTATCATAAAACTCAGTACATCATACTCTAATGTGGAGGGAATATGACGAAACAAACAAGGACAAATCTCATTCAACTTGTGCATTTTTCATGGTTGAACCTCCAAGTTGATAGTGAAGAAATTTAGAGGCATTAGTAGTAAATTCGCCACCCCATTCAATCTGGAAGTGCTGCCATTATGAGGAACATACCACAAGAACAGACTTAGTGGTCCACTGAAGGAACTGTCGACGTCGATGGTAGTGGACCAAGGTGGTTTCTGTGGGTGGGTTGTGGGATGCCACAACGATGCATCGAAGGATGCAACACGACCAGTTTAGGCTACATCAGTGCAACAATAGCCGTCGGCAGCGGGCTGATAGCTGGCAGATAGGGATGCAGCCATTCATCCGCCTCCATATAATGGCCCGTGTAGTGTGGGCCACATTTTCTCTTTGGAATGTGGTGCAGCGACTGCATGTAGGACCAATAGGCTTTTACAGACGTAGGCATGGGGAAAATGGATTCCACAAGGATTTTGGGATGTAGGGTAACAACCCACCGGGTGGGCTGGACCGGGGTTTAAAAACTGGGCTGATCTACAACTCGAGATAGAAATTAAGTCATCCCATTATTTCAGGCTAAGCTAGAAGGATAATACATGACCACTGGGTGGTTGGGGGTGGGAACAAACCTACCAACCAGTTGTAGGCTGGGCCGAATGCAACCAGGTTGCTGGGATACCCGGCATACCGGACCCTCGTCCCAACCGAGCATGGTCCATCATGACCCAATGGTCATGGAACAGCTTCTATTTAAGACTGGGATGGGACAAATATGAGCTAGGTTTTGTCGGATCGATCGATCCAGTGTGGGGCATGTGGGGCCCCTGATCTGGGTATGTCGGTTCTGTCAGACCAGGTCGGAGCGAGTCTAGATGTGACCGACCCCCGATTACTAAAATGAAAACATCTTTTAGACCGACCATCTGACTGATGGTCTGTTTGTGGTGTTGGAACCCTTGTGATGCTGTGGTTCTATTGGCATAATATAAGAAGGTTCCATGGAATTTGAAAACTGAAAAAAGGATTGATAATCGGTTTATCTGGGATTGTAGTGCACTATGGGCGGGAATCATACGATAGACTGAGACTCAAAGAAAGCTGTCTAGTGACCCTATGTGGATCTACTACAAGAAACCCTATGAGTATAATCTATGATGGCCCAGTGGGAATCCAATCTATGTGACCAGACAAGCCCACAGTGGGGAACATCTCTGTGTGACCCGACAGACCTATGGTACTCATCAAGGATAAGTACCTCAGTACGATGAACATAGTGGGAGGCAACTCATTGTGTCCCGGAAAGACCATGATTGTTATATGATCTGTGTGTCCCAACATACCCATGATACTCATCAAGGATGAGTACCAACACAGACCATGGTGTTCAGTGTTGCGACTGATTTTCTTTCTTGCTAAACTCTTTATTATACATGTGTGAGATAAAAACCCCATGTGTATACATTACTTTGAGTTTTAGGGTCCCTATTGAGTATTTTATTACTCACCCATACTAATGATTCTCCAAAACATGTTGTTTCTTGTGCAGAAGACCGTCACCTAGTGGGAGGGCTTGGTGGCCTAGGACTAGGCAGCATCTAGAGAGTTCAGGCAGGCTGGTCGTACTTCTACTACTTCCAACAACTACTGTACAATTACCATCAGGTGGGGTTTTCTGTGGATGGGTTTTAGAGATCTCTTGTACATGCTTTTTTTAATTTTTATTTTGATATTTTTTTGTTCCATCACATTTAACCTACATATTGTACCTTTACATAGCATCTCTTTAGTGGTGTGCATATTTACCTTTCCAGTTTTAGGTATGTGGTCATGTGTGTATTCATATAGATACCGAGGAAACTTGCACCCACTTTCATGTTTTTGCCTTCAGTGCTAGGCACTAGCCCATCGCCGTCCAGAGGCATTCTTGGGGGATTCATGCCATCAGCCTTGGGGGACAGGTTGTGATAATGTGGTATCTGAGGTGGTTGGTTCTACCTCTAAGAGCATGAGACTGTTGTTCTGTTTTAGAGAAACAATGTTAAATGCTTCGAGTTTTACATTAATTCATGGGGAGTCCAGTGCCGGTGAACCGGTCGATGTATCCATACAAAATGACTGTGAATTTTTCATTATGGTTCTATAGATTAATAACACTAATTAGATATATCATATATGAATTGGGTGGTTACTCATGTTCTTCTTGAATTAGATTCATCTTAGTAGGTATAATCTATTGAATGTGGTACATATTGATCTATTTCAGGATGCCTCCACACGGACAGCTAGCTTGTAATCTAATGCATGACCACAAGGACAGCCCACCGACAGATGGGGATTCGGTTCAGGAACTCATGCTAGAGATATCCCCGTTGGGTGGTTCCCCAGCATTACCACCACCTGTTGATTATCTATTACTACTAGCATTACCCATAGAGGATGTTTATAGACTCAGTTTCTGGAACACTTTTCAGATATAAAGAAAGACCTCCCATATTTAGGGGATAGAGAGATCCTCTGGGCCCTGAGGACTGGATGGATGTGGTGATTATTGTTTTTCTCTTAGTGAGGATTCCATTTGATGAGATGAAAATCTTAGTTGTGAGCCTTCTCCAGGGACAGGAGGGAGATGGTGGTGCTTGACTATTTACACTCATAATGAGTCAACCATCATGTAGACATATTTTGAGCACCTCTTGAGGGAGGAGTTCTTCGCAGGGATGTAGTTCTACGTGCACATAGTGGAGTAACTACACCTACAGTTTGGTAACATTACATTAGCAGAGTACTCAGAATGGGTCACCGAGCATTCTCGCTCCACTACAGACATTGTGTGAGACCTGTTTATCAGGAATCAATCTTTTGAGTATGGATTTTGTCAAGATATTATGTAATTAATAGTGTCTCTCAGCATCCCTACTCATGATGGGGTGTTGGAGAGAGCCCTTTGTGTGGGTAGCTTCCTGGCAGAGTAGGCACTGACAGCTACAGCCACAAATAGACACCACGCGGGAGAGACTTCAGTTGTAAGAAGCACATAATAGATGAGGGGACCCACGAGGGTCAACTATTTCAATGGATGCCCCCACAAATCAGGGTCGGTAGTGTATGGATCCCATAGAAGAGGGAGTCAGCAGGGAGACATGCTATGATTCATGTGCGATGGGGAGGGACAAAGGATCGTGATTTCCCGAACTGCCGCACAGATGACCAGAAGATAGGTGAGGGACAACCATCATAGTGGCAAGGGTTCGAGTGAGATGGTCTGTAGGGATGTAGACATTTAAGGAGAGAAAGCCGAGTGGCAGTTGGTGGGTGAATGTTTGAGGTACTACCTCCACAACCCCCAGGTGGTCCACCATAGCCTCAGGGAGCTATTGGACAGCGGTGAGATTAGCATCAGGCAATGGAGGCCCCAATCCATGAAAATCTTGAGATTATTGGAATTAATATATGTGTCTTCTACAACTTATTATTTGTTTTTATATAGTTAGGTTCCAGTCACTCTTTTCATTCCATGAACCTTGTTTGAAGCACAGAGATTATGGTGGAGCCATTGGCTTGATCCTTAAGATTATAGACCCCTACTTGAGGGGATTTGATAAATAAAAATTGGTTCCGGCAGTGTGAGCTTACTCATAGAGGAATGATATTTGGATGTGATCTCCTAGTAGCGGTATTAATGCCGTACGATGTTATCACAGGTATGGACTGGCTATCCACAATTCATGCTAAGATCGACTGTATTATGCTTAGAGTGCAGTGTTTCCATGAATATGGCATCGAGTTTTACATCGCTGACAAGAATGGAAATCTTGCATCCTAGGAAAAACATTTTTAGAGAAGGCTTCAGCTGATCACTCAGTAGTTGGATATCCTCACCCTCGGTGTGGTGGGTGAGAGGATTCCACGATTTCTTATAGTGGTGGAGGTGTAGGAGGATGTGTTCCTAGAGGATTTTATGAGACCACCACCTCATAGAGAGGTATAATTAAACCTCAATAAATACATCATGACATCATTGATATCTACAATAGAATATAGGATGGCTCCCATGGAGCTTCATGAGTTGAGGGTACAACTGGAGGAATTTTAGTGGAAGGACTTCACGAGGCCCAACAGTTCACTATGAGAAGCCCTAGTGTTGTTTTCTATGAAGGCAGAGGGAAGCATGAGGCTTTTTTTAGACTTCCGGTGTGTAAACCAGGTGACCATGATTCACAGATATCCAATACCAGGAATTGATGATCTCCTCATCTAGCTGATGGATGTTTGGTGGTTATCAAAGATAGATATCAGAACAGGATATCACTAGTTTCTGGTATGGGATGAGGATATACCGAATGCATCCTTAAGGTGCCGATATGGCCACTATGTGTTATTAGTAATACCCTATGGACAAAAAATCCCCAGTAGTGTTCATCGGACTCATGAATTGGATCTTCCAGCCTTACCTTTATGGTTACGTGGTGGACTGTATTGATGGAATCTTGGTGCACTCGGCGTCACAGGAGGAGCATGCTACACAACTGCAGATATTCCTGGATACACTCTAAGATCACTAGATTCATGGGAATCTCTCCAAGTTAATGTTCCGAATTTGTTAGGTCTACTTTCTGGGACATGACATCTCAGATGATGGATTTTTAGTGGATCCGGTGAAGATAGAGGCACCAGTTTCTTGGGATCCACCCATAAGCGTGACATAAGTGAGGTGTTTAGGGGGGTTTTAAGAATACTACTGAAGGTTCATGCTTGACCTTTTCAGAGTAGAAACACCTTTATCAGATTTTACACGAAGTGTATAGCCCTTTGTGTGGATGGTTACGTCCCAGAAGAGTTTTTAGGAGCTGGGGTGGAGACTAGCGAGTGTCGCCATCTTGAGACTACAAGAGGAGGGCATTGGTTATGTAGATTTCTGCAACATATCTGGGACTTGACTGGGTTGTGTCCTGATTAAGGGTCACGAAGTGGTCGCCTGTGGTTCATGGAAATTGAGGCATCATGATAAGAACTATGGAACCCATTAATTATTGTTAGCATTAGTTTTTTTATTTGAATATGTGGCAGCACTACTTGATGTGTGAACAGTTCACTGTCTACTCTGACCACAAGAGTCTCAGGTATATCCTCTCCAATAAGAAACTAAACTTGAGACATTGATGATGGATTGAGTACCTAGAGGATTATGATATAGAGATATTATATACCCCTGGTGTGGAGAATATGGTGGCAGACGTGCTTAGTAGAATATCTGAGTTGCACAACTGAGTGAGGAGACAATGCATTTATTTGTGATTCAGATAACCTTCTTGAATGATGATATAGAATCCTACCATCAATCGATGACTATCAATCTCCCACTCTTATAGTGAATTAGGGTGGAACAACTTGTTGATGTTGATTTCGAGGCCAAACATGCTAAGTTACCCTCAGGACGGACTCCTGATTGATTTTCAGTAGGTAGGGAGCACATCAACCTTTTTAGAGTGTGCATAGTAGTACCAATGGCGTCATGACAGTATAGTTTTGGGGAGTTCTATATGTTCCCCTTTGGTGGTACATCCATGAGTGGGGAAGATGTATCAGTTTCTCTGATGTCAATACTATTGTCCATGAATGAAGAAAATGGTGGTAGAGTTAATTTCACTGTGCCTCACATGTTATCAAGTAAAGGTCGAGCATCAGGTTCCAGAAGGCGTGGAACAACCAAATGATGTACCGGAGTAGAAGGGGGATAGAAGATTTGTTAATATCTTGATGATATTACCACACACATCTATGGATCAAGATTCTATTTCGGTGATCATTTACTGATTCACTAGGTTATCTCACATCTTAACCATCTAGGAGAAGGGATCAATAGAGGGATTGAGATGCATCTACGTCCAAGAGATAGTGCTGCTTCAGGGGGTTCCCTTGATAATCTTCTCATACCATGATAAACGCTTCAAAACCAATTTGTGGAAGGGATTACAGGTGTTTTTAGGGAATTAGTTACACTTGACCATAAATTTCGACCCACAAAATGATGATCAGACAGAGCGTACCATAAAGACCATGGAAGATATGCTTCATGGTTTTTTCCTTGATTTTTGTTGAAGGAGGGATGAAAACCATACACTAGTGGATTATTCATAAAAAAAATTTATATCACTCCACCATTTCCATTGAACAATTCTAGGATTTGTATTGGAGTAATTGCAGATTAATTTTAGGCTAGACAGAGCCAAGGGAGTCATCACTAATGGGTCCAGAGGTGGTACGTGATACCACTAAGAATGTGAATATCAGCTTTGAGTGGATGAATACTGCACATAGTGGGTATAAATTTTATGACAATTAGAGAAGGAGGAACTTGGAGTTAGAGGAGGGAGACTCTGTGTTCCATTGGTTCTCACCATGATGGGGATTGCTAATATTTTTCCATGGCGGCAAGTTATGTGTTTCATCAGACCATTCCTGATTTTGAGAAATGATGGAGAGGTGGTGTACCACCTAGCTATCCCCCCGCAGATGCACCGAGAACATGATGTTTTCCACTTGTCATAGATGATGAGTCATGTGAATTATCTATCACACAACATCGACTGGTGTGATATGAACATATATGATTGGGTGACATTTGCAGTGTTCCCAATGGAGATAGATGATTGAAAAGAGAAGGTGCTAAGTGGGTGTTCTATTCCTCTGATTCACATTCAGTGGCAGCATTGAAATCTCAAGGAGAGAACATGGGAATGAGAGGCTCAAATTCGTGCTTAGTTCCCCCATCTAATTGTTTATCCCTGTTATGGATTACGAGGATGATAATCCATAATGGATGGGGTAATGTAATATCCTGAAAATTAGATGTATTGTTTTTAAATTATATGGGATAGTTTCGAGACCATTTTCTTAGACAACACATAAATTTAAGTCCCAATAAACCTGGAATAAATTGTTTATCTTTTTTTATGTTCATTTAAATAAACATTCTTTCATGTATTTATAAGATTTAAATCAGTGCTACGATAAAAAATATGAGGGAACTATGGAACTAAGAATCCTGATATTCACTAATAAGGGGCCTATGTTCGACCGGAGAGGGTTTTTCGAGAAAGATACATTCTTCCTATTCGGGTGAAAAAATAAAAATAACATAAAAAGATTTTTTTTGCTTCCTTCAACATTGATAGCTGACACATATTCACTATAGTGCGGTGATTAGTCAATGATGGGTCATATTAGATGAACCACATTAATGGATCGTTAATTTGAAGTATAAAAAATTCGTTAAATGATGTGTAACTGAGACGTTGTTTCGTAAATGAATCGGCCTAACGGGGTGATGACACAACGTAATATAAAAATTGTAACATGTTTCCCTTTTAATAAATTAATGGTGTGGGTGAAACGAGATCAAAAACATGGAACTCTTATAATGAATAAATGGAGAGTAATCCCCTCTAATTAATGCAGGTGAATCACTAGTGACATCGACACAACTAGTTTTATGAGACTGGGGACCTAAAAATGCTGATGACTTAAATCCCTTAAATCTCCGCGAACGGATCACCACAAAAAATGATTCTCCCACCCAAGAAACTATATATTTTCTGTGGTTTACATTTGGTGTTTTAAGTTTCATCATCCTTCATTTGAAAAAAATGAATGCGGGTCGACCCATGACCATATTGATTCTTGGATCGCTTTTTCTTGTGGGAGATTACATTTTCTTTGGGGTTTTCAACAAGAATATTTATTTTTTAGTTGGAAAATTAATCATAATCCACCTTTATTTAAACTAAAATGTGTAGGCCATGGGCTGACATGAACCATGATTGATCCCCTTCACCATGTGCGTTCATTGTGGCCGAACCTCCATGTTAACAGTGAATTGGTTTCGTGGATTTAGCAGAGAAGGTGTCACCCCATGGAAGCCGGAGGCACATACTACAAGAGGAACAGACCACAAGTGCAGATCCTGGTGGTCTGCTAAAGAAACTACTAGTGGATCACCATGGCGGCGTACCGAAGGGGGAACTACATCCATATCGGGATGTGGTGGTGCGGCAAGAGCTACTTGCAGCGGGCTAGCGGAAAGTAGACAAGGATGTGGCCGGCTCCACAGTGGCTGTGGTTTCTAGTAGGCATGTGATCCATTGACTGTGAGTAGGACCAACATGAGGGGCCATCTTATCCTTTCACGAGGTTCCGAACTATATGGCACATGGTGTCCGAGATGGTGGGGACCGAAAAGCAGGGCGGGCCGGACCGGGGTGCACAAACCGGTCCACTACGCGACCTGGGCTAGAAATAAATATGGCCCACTATTTCAGGCCATGGAAGCGGGATAAAACTAGGCCACAGGGTGGCCTGTGGTGGGAATGAACTAGCCCACTGGTTGCGGGCCAGACAAAATGGAACTGGGCCACTGGGCAACCCGACAGGCTATACCCCAACCAAACCATGTGTAGTCCAACAAGGCCAAATTTCCTTGGAACAGCGGCCCAGTCAGACCGAGATAGGAAAAACCTAAAATGGGTCATGTTAGATCGATCAAATTGGGCAATGGAATGTAGAGCCCCTAGGCAAGTTTTCTCAGCTCTTTCTGAATGGGTTGGGCTAGGCCCAGACACGACCACCCCCCGATTACTAAAATTCAAATATCATTCAGACTAGGTGCCTGATTGACATGATTTTTGAGGTGTTAGAACACATTCCACAAGGCAGTTATTTTGTAATAAACTAAGGAAGATTCATGTATGTTGAAATACAATGAATGGCATGAGGATAAGTTTCTCCCCGAATCATGTGCACTACGTGATTGAATCCCACAACTGAGTATGACCCAAATACTACTTACAGGCAACCCTATGTGGATCGGCTAAAAGTGACCATCTATGGAGGAGCTACAATGGCCTAGTGGGATGTGATGTTGTGTTCCATAATAATACCATCGTGGGGAGTGGCTATGTGTGACCTGACTAACCCATGATTCTCATTAGGGATGAGTACCTAAAAAAATGGCCATAGAGGGAAGCAGTTATGTGTGACCCAGGAGGCCCACGGTGGAATGCGACCTTAGTTACCCAGCATACCCATGGTACTCATCCAAGATGAGTACCCCAGCATTCGGTGGTGTTCATTGTTGCGACTAATGGTTCTTCTATCGATACTCTATATTATAAGCATGTGAGCTAACAATTTAATTTGTATACATTACTTTGTGGTTATTCCATTTTCATTCAAGTTCCCTACTGAGTATTATGTTATTCCCCCATGCATGGGATTCCCTCACATGTGTTGTGTCTTGTGAAAATGATTGATTCATTGATGGAGGTATTTGTGGCGTAAGAGAAGTTGGGTTCTAGTGATATCAGGTTGGTGGGACATACATCTAAAACTTTCATTAGCTACTCAACAGTCACAATCTGACACGGGATTAATCAAATAGAGTCTAGATATATTTTTAATTTATTAATTTCATTTGCCATTTTCTGGTCTTGTATTGTGGCCCATTTGACCTGTAGTATATACCATTACTCATTGGTGGTTTAGTGGAATGAATTTTAACATTTCCAGTTTTTGGTAAGTGGTTTTTTGTGTGTGTGCATACAAGAACTTGGGAAAATGCCTCCCACGTGAAGGTTGGCGCCTTTGCTTCTAGTCTGCGACCCCTATCCATCATGTTGTGGGATTGGGGTAGTCATGGCAGGGGCCTCATGTGATAGGTCAAGACAAAATATGTTTGGTGATAAATCTATAATTGATCATTTTTTTACATCATATAGATAAATCACATTCCATACTGATAAATTAAATGAATCCTCATACTATAAATAATTAAACCAAACACTAATGATTTGGAATTTTTTGAGGTGGAAAGGAGGGAACTAGTCGATGCTAGTGGGCTATGATGGATAAAAAAAACAAAACATGATTTTTATTTCTATGTTAGGGAGAAATCATGATGTCCTGGGAAGAATCTATGTTCCTTTTTCTCTTGAATAAGATAGTTGTTGGAATATTATTGGTGTAACAAAAGATGAAATAATTTAAAAATATTTATTTATGAGATGAAATTATGTCATTAATGTAGATATATAGTAAATGTTATGATGTTTTAATTGAAGGGTTCCCAATGTAGTTGAGTTTTGGATTTTCCTTCCACTCGTGAATCACATTTTTCAGTGAGTTAATAGTAATATCGTTACAGTCAAAAATGATTAGTGAGATTTGGTCTTTATAGATAAAGACACTCGTTGGGGACGACACGGTGAGGAAATATGGTTTAGCGGTGATCAAAAACATGGTTCTTCGGATGGGAGAAAGGAAAATGTTATTACTTATTATATTATATGAAAAACATAATCAAAGAGAGAGGATTTATACTAGATAAGGTACAATACTACTCAATTTTACATTGAGTAATGTATTATTTGATATTGATTCCTCAAATTTATTTACCATTACGTTAATTATATAAATATTGTATTTTTTATGTTTCTTGAATACTTTTTATGGATACTTCATATGGTAAATTAAGTGATATAATTAGGGTATTTTTATCAGGTTCCATTTTTGATAATCAATGTTGTTAATTTTTAGATTCTTTATTATAGATATAAATTGTTTTGATGTTAGAATAGAATTGTGGAATTATTTATTGGATTTAATTTAATATTACTATAAATGAGTATTTTTATTTCCAATTATTATTGTTATATATATATTTTTTATCATTCTAGAGTTATCTTACAAGACATGGTGAATTTTATTTTATATATGTAAGAATGAATATATACAAGAATGGGTGGATGTTTATTTTATCTCGCGAATGTGGTATCATTATTTTTTACCATATGGGGAATCTACAAATTGATGTGGTTGATGTATAATTTTTAATGATAATCACTATAGTGGGAAGTATGGTTTTTTATAGGCTTGGTTCTTGTTAATGATCAAATATTTATCTCTCTAAATTTATAGGCAGTAGTTGGGAATATAGAATTAATGTTCATGTGGAATATCCAGAATCCAAGGGATTAGTCTCAAAGGATGATGGTGTATTACGGTTATTTTTTTTTTAAAATCAATGAATTTTGATTCTATTAATGATTAGAGTTAATTTCCATGGATAAAAACAATATTTTATAAGCTAAGAGTGGTTATTGGTTTTAAGAAATTGGTCAATAGTTTGAATATCATTATCTTATAGTATGAGATAATGACCAACCCATAATTTGTTCTATATCCAAATGGAGTCATTGGAATATTTTATTAATATAATTTAGGGAATATAATTAAATATCCATTTGAAGTGTCTAAAGCATTCTCACATCCACCCACATCATAGACACATTTATTATAATTTTCATTGATGATAAATTTATATATTCATGATCTATTGAGTAGTATGGAAAAAAATTTCACATATTCATATAGACTCTAAGGTATTACAATATTTATTCTATAATTTATAAGTTATATATCTATATTTTAGTAGTGAAATCATTTGGTTGGGTTTTAATGTAGGGATAATATATGTATCCAAAAATGGTGGTAAAATTTACCTCATAGGATGAAACTAATAATTTTTTTAAGATTGATATGTTTCATATATTTTATAACATATTCTGGATAACTTATTAATAACTTCAACCATTCATATATTCCTATAACAACATTGAATAATAAATGTTAACAGTTTCTATTTGAGAAAAATACTGGTTATGCATTGTGAGTTTAATAAAAAATTAACTTAGACACACATTCTAATATTACATGATCTAGTTAAAAATAGAGGTTTATTATGATTCTTATAGTATATAATTTGGGTAGGCTCTAATATAGGAGAGTTAGATTGTGGAATATTGATCACAAAATGTTTTTCTACACCATATTAATTATCAAACCTATGCACTTTTATTGTAATATTTGGTTAATACAATTATGAGTTGGAATCCTTATTTGTTCATTGATAATATTATCTTGTATGGTGAATATAAAATATACTAAATTATTTTATTAATAATTTAAAAACATAAAGAATATATTATGATGAAAATAGTTTAATATTTGGTGAGAAAATATTGTCTAATATCTTTATTTATTTGAACATTAATATGATATAAAATGAAGAGGAATGGAATTCAACTTCTGATTCCATGAAAAAATATACTATAGTTGATGTGGTTCGATAATAAATGAATGAGTTATAGATAATATCTATTAAATTAGATATATATTTACATTAATATGACGGATTTTTTCGAATATTTTTCTCACTTGTGACGATAAAATATTCTTTTATGGGGATATTGAAGGAAATCTAGTGTTTAGGTTTCACATGTTGATTTCTCAAGAAACTAATATATTTGGTTATTAGTAAACCAAAATGGATTAATGATAATTAATATCAAATACATTATTTTTTTATTTTTCATCCACTAGGAATGTGTAATGTGGAAATAAGATATTTTCATATTACTTATCGTTATGACCATCATAATTTTACCAAGATGTACCATGGTGTTCAATAATAAATTTAGTGGAAAAGAGTTATATGAAACCTTACTATACTTATTTCATGGTTTATATAATATGTGAGTGTAAATGTGAATATTAAAAATCTAAATGATATGTGTTCAACAATGGCAAGCCCTCTTATCGTGAAGGTGTTATGGTGATACATTGAAGTATCAAACATGCCTCAGTGAATCAAACTGGGGTAATGAAAAATAATATATCTGATTTTCTTCTCTTGAGGTATCTTAGTCTTAGTGGTATGGAAATAATGGAATAAGTGATGAAGTATATTCGGTGGATTCCACCAATTTTTGGTTTTCTAAATGTAAATGTGGATCGGGCATCCTCTAGTGCACCGGGCCCTGCTGGTTGTGGGGGAGTGTTCAAGACCCATTGGGGATTTGTTAATGATTGTTTCTTCCATTACATTGGTCATGCTCATGAAATTGAAGTACAATTGATGGAAATTATCAAGGCCATCAGGAACACAGCTCGTTAGGGTTGGTGTAGAGTATGGTTAGAGTGGGACTCGTCTATCGCTTTGCATGTTTTGAAGGATCGATCTCGGAATGTCGCATGGGGGATGTTGTATGCCTGGATTTCTGGTCTTATTATAGCTGAATGTTAATGCCTTGAGGTTTCTCATGTTTATCAAGAAGCTAACTAGGTTTCTGATACTATCTCCAAAAGGGCTATGATGGAGGTTATTTCATATTGGTCATTTGTTCTCCACAATTATTGTGACAGTTTGGTTAGGAATGATAGTGATTGTCTTCTCCACACACAGATTTGTAAGGATTCCCTTTTCTGAGACGTTTTTTACTATATATCATTTTATATAATAGTTTGTTGGGAGTAGGTTTCTTACTGTCCCTCAGACCTTTTGGCTAATATTTCTCATTATTAAGTGTAAATGTGGGATTTTTAAATTTGATTTTGATACTAGTTTTTCTTGTTCACATTGACAAATTGATTTAGTTTAATTTTTTTATTAATAATTAGACTAATTTAATCATTATTTAATAGTTACAGAAACTCATATAGTTTATGATTAAGGGAAAAATTATATTTGGGAGGTCATTAAACTTCATATGGGAACCCAATTGAATAGTATCTGATCTTGATGTTAGATTCGAAACTATTGTTTGGTGGGTTATATAATTGTCACTGGGTAATGAATTAATGTTTTTCCCCACAAAAATCATAATACTAATGATATTTTTTGGAATTATATCAAATTTATTTGCAATATAATCCATTAATATGTTATTAATGTTTTTGGTGCATATAAAATACATATATGTTTGATAAAAAAATTAATTATAATATATTACTTGATTTTTGTCGAAGGGGCGATTTTTTGGAATTATATAAATGACCCTGATCATCATAATTATACTACATATATGCAATTTAATCATCAATAATTCTGACTAAAATAGAATTTTAAAATTCAAATCATATTTAGTTGAGCATAAATTATTATATTATGACCATATAAAAAATATTATTTATTATAATGAAATGAATCAGCCTCTTAAATATGTTGTAAGGGATTAATTTTTTTTCATGTATCGGCAGATTTAGGGCATGTGTAAATAGATAATAATATAATTTAAATACCCTATTTATAATAATGTTTTATATCCTCAATTAAATAAGGGAACATATATTAAATTTTTTAAAGACCCCAACAGTAGTAGAGAAGAGATAATGGTTACATTTTTATATTTGTAGTTGATTAAAGTTATCACATCCTAAAAAATTGAATAGTTTAGTAGACATTGAAAACCTGTTAAATAATTGAATATTCAATTATAGTAGGAAACATAGAATAGAACATAGTATTTTCATTGTGAACACCACTATATCCTTATATCTCTTTATATCAATCATAATACAATTTTAAATATTCTAGGAATGTTAATCATAATAAATGAGATATCTTAGATACTTTGTAAGTGTTTATATATGCTATAAGTCAAAAAGGCATGAATAATACTGAAATAATTAATGATGAAGAATAATTCCATATAAATAATCACATTATATAGAAAAATTCAATGTAAATCATAAGTATTAAAATAATCTCACGGAAATCAATTACTATTTCTATTATTATGGAATGCATAACATCGTATGTTTAAAACTTACCATAAATTATTCATTCCCAAACATATTAAAAAATGGTATTTAAATTACTAAATATCCAATATATTTAGCCTCATTATCGATAAATATTCTTCAATGGGATATGTAATTCTAGGTCACACATGTCACTTAATATTTCTGAAGCATTAGTCATATGAATAGCTAATATAACTTAATCCACATTCCTTAAAAACAATTTATTCAATATATTGCAAGAACTAGAATATCAAATATTTATACATTACCCAATAAATTATATCATTATTAGTTTATAGAAATATGATGGATGGTATCATAAGTGTATAAAAATAGTAAATTACAACATTAAACAAAGGATGTTGATATAGATAAAAATACAATAAAAATATAGTTAGAATCCTTTTTGAGGAAAATACTTGTTTCACATTGAAATCACAAATTTAAAGTATAAAAATTTTCAAATAATTATGTCAAACTATTTTTTTGAGTATAAAAATATAAACGTGTAATGGAATAATCAAATTAATCCTCAATCATGATGCTGGGAAATTCAATTCATGGTGTTTAAGAAAACAAATATTCCTTCCACACTTTTTAAAAAAGGTAATGAAGTACATCATTCAAAAAATCACATGAATATTCAATTTATAAAAATTTAAAATAATGAAAATGAACAAAATATCTTTAATAAATCATTTTATATTCTTAAAATATTCATTTTATATATTTTAATGAAAATATGTACAAGTAAGTAAAAGATTCTCTACCACATTAAAAAATATGGTTTCATTGAAAATAATATTTCAGTATCTAGAGTACTAAAATAGAGGAAAATAGAATGAAAAAAATTTAATATATAGAAATAACATGAGGAAAATAAAATATTTTTTTAATTTTGAGCAATTATATATTTCCCCATACTTTGACGAAAGCATAAACAATATCCAATAAATATGAGATTATCAAAATGTCTTTACCATAGGTCTGAATATCCTTATTCTTGTTCAATATTCCATTATAGTAAAGCTAGAATTATTATAAATATATTACAGAAACACAATCATATATATACCATGATATATTATGTAATTATAATCATTTATCACTCATTAGTTTAAAATTATCTGTTAAAATCACTTTCCAAGACATAACTCATTTTCTAATATATGTTTTTGTTCGGTAATTTCAGTCATTTTAAATTAATCATGTTTCCATAATCACCGTAAATTTTAAAATGATATAAATGTAATATATATTCATTATATATGTTTTTATATACATCAAGGATATATAGTGATTGAAAAAAGGATTACAGCATTTATAGAGACAGTGGGTCGTACGTCCGAAAGAACACTATACTCACTTTTTGACAGATGGAATGAAAGAATGAAAAATAAATAATCACATTTAAATAATATTTTTCATAAAATCTGTATAATCTATGTTTTTAAAATCTATCTTTATTATAATACATCTAAAATTTTAAAAGGAAAAGGAATTTCATCGCTACACAGATTTGGTAGTCCACACGTATGCACGAGCGTGATCATTGTTTTTTAATTGATGGAAAAGAGGGTTTATAATGGAAGTTTCATAACCATTATAACATTTAATTATTGTTTTTTTATTGAATTTATTATTTTTTGATAAATTACACATATATAAAGGTGGTAAAATAAGACGAAAAAATAAAAGTGATTAGTTAAGGCGATTACATCTTATTTGAAATAAATTCTTTAAATCCCCTCTAAAGGACCATAATGATGGTATTTCCGAAACAAAAAAACTTTTATAATCTTTATACTGATGTTTAGAAGATTCATTTTCTATTATTTGTGAAGATATATTTCTCAACGTGCTTTAAATAAGAGAGGGAATGGGTGTACTTTCATAAGAGAGGGGAATAACATATATTGAATTACTAAAAATATCCAAATATAACTAAGTAATTCTCAAACAAGATACATATAAATCGACATATAGTGGAATATAAGGTTTCTTACTATTAATATATGAACAAAAAAATAATTTTGGAAAGGTATAAGTGGTATTTTAAACCATATTTTGTGTTTTAGCCTCCTTGTAGTTCAATTTGAACCGCAAATATGGAAGCACATTTCTCAATCATAAAAGGTTATAATTTTATGTATAATGTAATTATTGTACCATAAATGGAAAAGGTATAAAATTATACACCTTATAATATAGCCCATATATTTTTTAATTTTTTTCTGTGATTTGTTAATAATTTGATATTTTATTATTTCCATAAATTACAATCAATGTCATTTTTGAATGTTTTTATTTAATTTGTATTTGAAGACATCATGGAAGATATAAAATTAAAATATATTTCATTAATAGATCACCCATATGTTATATGCATATATAAAACTTTCTAAACACAATAAATCATTCAAATTTTGTTGCTGTTAATATTATCAAATTCAGTTTTTATGTTTTTATATTAAATGAAAAAAATTGCATTATTTGTGTGTTAGAATTAATGTTAATTATATAACCACTTTGAATTAAAAATATATTAACATAATTAAACTAATTTCATTTTCATAAAATGTTACATTTACTCACAAAATTATTTTTCAACTATGTTAACACATAAGATATTTTTAAATGTAATATAGTGACATTTTTTATTCATTATTTCATTAATAATAATATAGGTAATATTAAGGGGATAGTGTCACATAAATAATTACATTTAGATCATAATATGATAAGGTTATACATAATTCATCCATTGTAATATAATATGAATATTAGTGAAATTAAATATAATTTTTATCCTAGTTTAACCCAATTTTCCCTTTCCCAAAGAGAAAAATTTTATCATGGTTACAATTCATAATGCCTTAAAATAAAAGGGACCTATTGGCTAAATTTTGACATTGTTATTATAATTAGGGAATTCGTCTTTCAATATTATATATATATATATTTTAGACATTATTTTTTAAATATGTGTTCAAAATGTAATAAAAAAAATATCTCTTTAGAAAAATATTATTCTTAATTATAAAACTAGATTAATTCTAATCTCATTCAATGAATACATTTTACATGATTGATAAAAAACATATAATTAATATAATTTACATAAATTTAATTAAATTATATTAATAATATCTATAATTCAATTCCTATTGAAAAATCATGCTTAACACATAAAAATTGTTTTTTTGGAACAAATATTCTTTTTTCAAGTGATTTTTATTTTCATCTATAATCAATTAACAACCCATAAATTTATCTCATACATTTTTAAAAAATATTATTTTCAAAATTTAGTTACCTATATCCATACTCTCCAATTTAATAATTATCTTATAATGTTATACTATACTATGTTTAATTTAGACTTTGGGTTGTGTATATCGCAATCCATTGAAGAAATTATCTTTTTAAAAAAATAAATACATTATAAATCCATAGAGTGTTAAATTATAACCACATTAAAATTACTTTTCCCTAAAAAATTTATTACTCGGATATATAAAATATTGATATCCCTACCCCATTACATTCTTTAGTTCCCACATATTTTCGTTGGATTTGTAATTCCTCTAGAGAACATTAACCCAAATAGTAGATTTATTCTCTGGCACGTTATATGTACAGTCAAATATTTCTACAGAATACACTTTATAAGAAATATCAACCCCCAATATAATAACATCTTAATTTAGTGAAAATGATTAATTTTTTATGTAATTCCATATAAGATATACTTGGAACATATCAGGAATGTGATAGGTGTTCGGTGGAAGAGACAATGAATATGATACCATATATAACAACAAGAATATTTGTAAATAAATTTACTCTTAAATTTTTTTTTATTTTTTTATAATTTTTTACAATAGAAAATATAATAACTTTTAAGGTTTTATAATATCATATCAGATTTAAAATACCATTAAGAATCCTAATTATTGATAATATAACCATTTAACAGTGATCGTATGATTAGTATAAATATAGTATTTTAACTGATGTAATTGACATAGAAAATGGAAGTGACAGACCAAACCAGTAGGATCATACCCAATGAAGCCCAATTTTTAGAGTATTTGAGGGAGATATCATCACTAGGAATTTCCCTTGAACAGTCACAAGATAAAATCACCCATCTTAATCATGTGGTCACCTGTTTAAAGGAGATGATAAAACTCATTGACATCATTGTCTTAGAAATGTTCGTCGAACCACCCCATTGAAGTATCACTATCACGTACCATACCCATAAGGGGATTTTGGTTGATATAATGGTATATGTATCATGACCCTAAAAATATATATATATATATTGATAATAATAATGAATATTTATTTAATTTTTACAGTATAAATGATTTTAATTTTGACATAATGAAACAAAAATTTTACTTTGGGGTAATATTCATAATCAATTAGGTCATTTGTTTTGATTAATTTAAGGGTATTTGAAAAAAAAAATATTTTAAAAACATATTATTATAAAATTATTATTATCCAAATATAAATCATGAATTAATGTTTAACAAAGAACATGTTATTCATAGTTGGAATCAAAAGAAATGTTTAAATATATTTGGTATTAGAACCTAAAAACTCTTACAAATCCCTATGTATGAAAATAATTATAAAAAACATATATAATTTATTTTAATGTATCTAGAATGTGTTTTATCACTAAAATCCATCCCTACCTTGATACTATAAGTGGATGTTCCTCTGGTCCCGAAGTAAATAAGGGTTAAAACGAAAATCACCGAATTAAGATAAACATGATCTGGAACTGAGGCCTGAAAATGGTCCTTGATGCACACCAAGTTTTACACTCCCTGAGGATATGATATAGAAAATTCAAATGCTCTTTATTAATAGTTTTTAAGAGATAAAACCATAAGAGAATAAGTTAGAAAATAGATCGATAACCTCAATTAAATCATTGAAATTCATACGATATGTAAATAAATGTCATTTATATGATATCCCATTATTTTAATTGTTTTCCATTATACATGTTTAATATTTTGTAGATAATCAATCATAATCTTAAATATATTTATGTCAATGGCCATATATTTTAGGAACTGGTTAAACCACCATTATCAATGGAAATGTGATGACTATCCCTAATGTGAAGCAAATACCAATGGGAGTGGGAATCACAAGCATTATGAAAATAATCACCTAGATGACTTTGGTTCTGAATAGAATCCTAGATAAGGAGAAGTTCCAAAATCCACCTAAAAATAACATACTACAATTGAGACCATTGTTTTTTAATGTACTCTGAATCTCAATGAATCATCTTATCCCTTTAACCATGGAATTATGGTTATAATCCATTGAAGACATCTTTTCTGTTATTCAATGTTCCAATCAATAGAATGTTATGCTAGTTTCTTATCTTGTGGAGGAATAATTTTATCTGTGGTATAAATTTATCAAGATTAAAAAACCTATGGAAGATATGAATGTGATGAGGTGGAAAAAATTATTGAATGTATTTTTCACTAAATATTTTCCTCACACAATATGAATTAAAAATGAATGACAATTCATTGATTTCATGGAAAAATATGATGAATATATTATGGGGGTTGCAAAAAACATCATAAGACATGAATGATTAACATTTTTATTTATCATTACCCAAAAATTCATGGTTGACCTCTTATTTGGTGTGCTAATACATATTAAATAAATATCCCTTGTGATCCAATACATTAATAGTTATGATGTAATTTTCTGAGGGTCCTTCAAATTAAAAATGTAGATCGATGAATATCAAGGGTATCAGGGGGATAATAATTAGAAAAATTAGTTTAATTCTAGTGGTCCAATTTAGAAGTCTAATATTTTTAGGAAAATTCGACATCCCATATGTCAAAAGTTTGGAAATATGTACCTGGGAAATAGCTTAAGGGGTATGAGGAAATGCATTAGGTTCTGTAAGGAAAGTCACCTAGCCAGAGATTACTACTGGGAGAATCACCCTAATGGAATGGAGCAATGGAATGATCTGATCTCACGTCACCATATTTTTCATTTTTTCAACTATAAGGAACCAAGACACTTTGGAAACTAATGCAATACGCCGATGTTTTACAGAGACATCCAAAAAACTATAATGTTGTATTGGTGGGATTCTAGTATAATAACCAATATGGAGGAACAAAATAATGATATGTGTATATATGTGATATTCATTTATTGAAGAATATTTATAATATTTTTGTATTCTAATTCTACCCATTCTTTCAAATTAGGAACATTTAGTAGAACTATTCAGACACCACCGGAAAGAATGGATGTATATTTGTTAGTGAAAATAGCTAATGTGGAAATTATTACATCCTATGTATATAAATTATCCCCTCTGATAATTTTTGGGATGAATATCCTACTAAACCCTATTATACTAACTTTGGTGGAATTTTATTTGAATATTGTAATGTAATGCCTTTCATTATATTAATCAACCTAAATTTCTTGAAGAATAAAATAACCCTTTGTATCATGAGTCACTTTTGTTTCAAATGAATGTTAATTTGGAAAAAAATTAAATCATGGATATTAATGCACTTTGAGAAATAATATATAGCTCATAAGGTTGAGTATAATGAATTTCTCATCTTAAACACATTCCCATTATGAATGAATATACTGAAGTGTTTTCTGAATAATTTCCAGGTCTTCCTCCATACTAAGTGGTTTAATTTATAATCAAAATTATTCTTAGGGAATTACCATTCTCCAATACTCTATATTTTATGGTGTAGAAGAACTTGAGGATCAAAATATGGAACTATGGGAGAAATTAGATAAAGGGTTCATATGCCCATGTGTTTCGACATGGGTTAAACCTATCCACATCGTCTGGTTCAATTAACCTTTGCATTTATTATCAGGTGCTCAACCAAATCACAATAAAAAGACAATATCATCTATCATGGATTGATTACTTGTACTATTATCTATTTGGAGTAAAATTATTCCCTATAGTGCATCTTTTTTCGGGGTATCATCTTGTATGTGTGAAGAAAGAGGATATCCCCAAGAATACTTTTCACACAAGGTACAAGAACTAAGTGTTCATAGTAATAGAATTCAGAATAATATATCTCTAGTAATATTCATGGAGTTCATGAATATACTATTTAGATATTTCAATGAAAATTTTGTGTTAGTATTCATATATGATATTTTAATATACTCCA
The DNA here is from genome assembly GCA_963277665.1 of Viscum album. Classification (NCBI taxonomy): domain Eukaryota; kingdom Viridiplantae; phylum Streptophyta; class Magnoliopsida; order Santalales; family Viscaceae; genus Viscum; species Viscum album. The sequence continues at coordinate 1,221,248,579 of OY728134.1, read as the reverse complement.
AAAGCAAGGAGGATCATAGGGGGTATCAGAGCACTATACTAACGACCTTATGAAAGGATAATATTTCTTCCATGTGATGGTTATATGATATCTATTTGAATTAATTCACATTATTAGGGAATATTATCTTTAGAAATGGGATATCTATGTAAAATCCATATAAAAAAGAAACTTAAGGATGGTTGAGGAAAACATATGTTACATATATCCATAGTTTCTATTGTTTAGTTAGGTAATATAATCTATTATTGAGAAATTTATCATGATTGTAGAACTCCCCAAACATGATAACATAGAAATTAGTCAATATTTAATGGATTGATTAATTTTAAGAGATCCTCAATTAGATTAAAAATAGTCTTATCAATTCACTTGTACTCACAGTACACATAAGTGTGTAACTTTTGTAGGTATTCAGTGAATCTTTGAAAAATGGATTGGTTTGTTTCTTAACGTATAATGACAAAGTGATTGCGTATTCCTCAAGGAAATTGAAATTTCATGAACATAAATACGCAATAGAAGATCTAGATATGGTTTTAGTGATCTTCACATGTGAATTATAGTGGCATTATCTCTTTGAGAAGAAGTGTGAAATATACACAGATCTCAAAATCATCAAATATATATTCCCATAGAAATAGCTTCAAATGCCCCAATGATGACGGTTAGATCGGATCAAGGATTATGACTTCTTAATCCACTACTATCATTAGAACTATAATAAAGTGGAATATTCTATATATTTAAATAATACATCTATTTTATCATTGATTAGAATTTATAAGGATGTGTTCTTTTTATACTTAAAATGGATGGACATGGGAATCAGAAAGGAATGAACATCATCAATATTTTTATAAATTAATTCTCAACCATACATTATGAATTAAAAAATATTCTCATAGAAATGATTTGGGAAAGTAGAAAATTGTAGAATCTTTTTGAAAATGGAAATCCTCCTAGATCAATGTTAATGAAGGAGGTGTGATATTTGGGTCACAACTATGTGTATCATCAAATCCCAAGTAAAATAAGTAGTTGTTATATGATGCACATGAATCATCATTCTCGATCCATCTAGGAATAAAAATGATTTATGAAGATATCTGAAATCACTATTTTGGGGACCATATGTAGAATTACATCATGAAATATACATCAATATGTCTTTTATGTGAGTAAGCCCAAGCTGAAGGAAAAAATAAAACTAGATGATGAAACCATTACCCATTCCTACTAGGAAATTGGAAAACATCACTATATAATTTTTAACTATTCATCAAAAGACAAAAAAAGGAAAAATAATATGGAATGTGGTCAATAATCATACATAGACTTCACAATTATTTATGATTCAAAATGACTTCACGCATGATCAACATTCAATGATATACATTAGATAAGGGGTGAGGCTGCATAGAACACCACTATTTCTCGTATCTGTTCGAGATTCAATATTTACCACTATTTGATGGAAGATTCTCCAATATGATCTAAATAATATGTTGAACTCCATCATGGATTATCACACTCAAAATGATGGCCAATTTGGGAGGATTCGCTAGAAAATAGAATAAATTTTTATAGAATGCTCAATTGACTTCAAAGGATGGTTGGATCAACAGATTCCTCTGGTTGAGTTCTCATAAAATAAAATTTTATACTATTAAAACTAAATGGATCCCTATGAGGCCCTTTATAAGAAGAGTTTCTGATCACATGAATTTTAGTATGATTTCATGGAATGCAAATATCTAGGTAATAAAATGGTTGAGGAAATGATGAAAAAGGTTAAGACCATGGAACATCCCGTCATGGATAGTCAAAGTCAAAATAAGATATATGTTGGAAATAATTGATGATACTAGGACATTGATGTTGGAAACATGGTATTCCTCTGAATATCTTCATGGAATAAATTCGTGAGATTTGGGAATTAGGTAAAAATTGGTCCAAGATATATCAGTTTTTTAGGATAATTGATCGCATCGAACCAATGGTCTATCGATTAGAACTCTTTCCAAACCTATCTCATGTACATGATTTAATACTTATATATATTGAGGATATACATGATAGGACACTCACTTGTACTCTATCATAGGTTATTAAATTGGTGAATGATATCTCACATAAGAAGAAGCTAGTTATCATCTTAAATAGTATAAGAAAAGATCCATGAAATAAGTCAATTCCCCTAGCCAGGTGTTTTGGTGGAATGAATTTTTTAAAGAAGAAATTTGGGAACTAGATGAAGTGATGAAACATAATTACCCTAATCTTTTTTAGTGTGGAAAAATAAAATTTCAAGGGTGATATTTCTAAAGGGGGATATACTATAATGACCCAAATGTTTAGAGTAAATTTCCCCTTGTCATTTAAATTAATGTTTTATTATGTATGGTTATATAAGACATGTTTAATTAACTGGTTTTATTACATCCTATAAATACATCCCTATTAATAAAATATTCAAATGACCATTAATAATTATAACCATTGAAAATATAGTCATTGAATTATAATCATATGATTAGTATAAATTTTTGCTTTTAACAAATCAAATTGACAGAGCCAAATGAAGTGATGGACTCCACCAGTGGTATCGTACCCTATGAATTCCATTTATCAGAGTTTTTGAGTGAGATAGTATCACAGGGCCACACTCATGACCAATACCAAGAAGATATCCAATAACCATAAGCATGAGAGAAACCATTTATGGGAGAAGATCAAGTTCGTTGTTATCACGACCCATACCTTGTACACCAATCCACCTCATGATTGTACCACCATCACACACCTTTACCATAGTGTTGTTTTCTATAAAGAATATCAGGATCCATTGTGAGTCGGTCCTCAAAAATAATATATAAAAAAGGAATGTTTTAGGAATTAAAGGGGTTATTACATAGGAGAGTGTACATCACACCACATCTATGTGCATCCACCATTGGAACACAATAATCAGGTGTCGTGGAAGACCACATCATATCAGGATCAAGTAGATCCTTTTTTCCCAAGGTATCACCATCCTAATTGGCCTCCTGATACCCATGAGAAACAACTATGTGTATTTGACTGTATTGGTTGAGGCACTCAACTCACTATGGAAGCACACGCCAAGTCACATTACGCGTTCTAGTATTCAATGTGTGTACTGCAGTCATAGAGTCGGATTCAATCCAAATCCATCTTCAATTAAATTGGATAACATACAATATAGCATTAATCATGGCCCATAACTCAGTTTCATATGGGGTTCCAAGGCCAATGTAATGATAAAATCATCCCTTAACGAACCCATGAAAAGTGCGGAAAACACCACCACATCCCGATGGACCCAGCGCACCTGACACATCTCCATCAACATTCACATTGAGGAAGGGTGCAATCGGTGGTATCCATATGATATGTTTAAGAATCTAAGGTTTGAGGGGTAGGCCAGAAACTCCAAGATACCTCGGATTTTGAATGTCATAAATAGTGTTAGACATTGCACCATCCTGGATCACTGACGCAGCGTACACAGCCCTGTGGATGGAGATCATTCCCTTCCAGACAGCATCATGCACACCATCAAACAAAATCCATGTTCCGCGATTCCCACAAGGATGCAATGATCTCCACAATAGATGGAGCGAGAAGGTTTCACAACTGCTCACTACATCACATATGTAGTAGACTGGACAGTAGACCAGTAAGTAGAATGCCAAAGTCTATCGCGAGCCCGAGAAACATTCACAAATAATTCCTGTGTTTTTGGGCCCGACCGCACTCCATAATCACATGCTGCGTGGTGTCCTCCTCAGACCTACATAAAGAACACCTGGAGGCCATCTAAAAACCAGCTTTCTTCATGTGTTCAGATGAGGGATGTCTATTCTTTCAAATTCTCCAAAGAAATAGATACTCGGCTGGCCGTATAAATGGGGACCTGAATTTCATGAGCCTTGTTGGGGATTGGTCAGTACCACAACATGAAACCCTTTAGAACTCCTTGGCGGAAAAAGTACCAGTCCTATTAGGAATCTAGATCAGTTTGTCACAATCCATAAATGAATAATTATTAATTTGAGATAACACATAATCTGAGATATTCAACTCCTGAAAAAGAAAACTTGTTGTTGGGAAACGAGGTATTGGGCTGGCCTACCCACCTGTGAGCTGCACGCCCCATAGTGAGGCCCAAGGTGGACAACCCTTGGGCATAATCTTGTTCCCAACAGGGTAGGGGGGCCCACGAGTGGTTTTCTAGCATATAGTGAGAATTGCCTTGCGAGGACTCAAACCCGGAACCTCAGGGTCAGGACGCCACCACCATTAACATACTCACCCATGCCCCATAGGCCATAGGTTTGTTTGTTATTATAGTAAAGGAATATGTATAAAAAACCTAATAACCTTAATATGTATTTTTTATAGAATAATTGATATACTTTCATTTTAGTTTTTTTCCTTTATAAATGATTTTGATTTTGATAAAACAAAATAGAAATTATGTATTCTGTAATATTAAAATTTAATTAAGATTTTTTTATTGAAAAATTAATGTATTTTTTAAATATATAAAATTATCATAAAATATTATATTTTAATAATTTTTTTCCAAAATAAATTATCATATAATTTTAATTAAGTAAAATGTAATATTTATAAGGGTTTGGAATGTGTTATTGTAAAAAACCCAACATTTCTCATGAAATGTAGACTCTAATTTAAAAAATTTAATTTCTCATAATTTGAATAATAAAATATTTAAATCAATATTATATTTTCAATCCAAATATATCAATTATCCAATAGTAATTTTCCATGATTATCATAGATATTTGATGTTTTTGGGTAATAATTTAATACTATGTAAATATATTTTGTGTATTATGAGATCATAACGACACAAAAGTTATTTAGTAAATACTATAAATGGTATCAAAAACAAAATAAATTTTTCCATTTAAAATAATTTAATTTTTTGTTTACTTTTTTGAATTTTCTAAATCCATTATGAGTCCTCTAAAACCTATAATATATTTTAAAATATCTTATTTTCGTTAGAAGTATAACACACATACACGTCATAATGGATATTATTTAAAACATTTGGATAGTAGAATTATAAAATAAAGTAAAAATTAAACTCTTCAGTTATACATTGGAAACTCTATGTGTTTTTTGTCACTTATATTATTATTATAGTCCAAAACCTATCTTTTGGAATAATAAATAAATCCACTCTATTTTCATATATAAAACCACCCAGGATCCCATTTCACTTCACTAAAAATCCTTGGTACACATAATTACTCAATCCTAACTATAATATGGGCCTCCCATGTTTCACCAATGGTATTAATAATCTACTGCCAATCATATTTAGTCACACTCTATGGGTAAGTGATCCTCTAATGATCTTCTTTATACAGGTGTTTTATTTATCTTATGTATTTTATCATAATTTAGTAATTTTGGGATACATTATTCCATATACCCCTTGTAATAAATTTTATGTCAAATTGACGAGACACCCATTTCACTATAATAAGTCCCTCCCATGAAATTTCCGAGGACCTCGTTATTCTATCGAAAGTTTACCACGATTTTCCATGCCAAAAAGTTGTGTTGTGAATACCCATATGCATTTTTTATGTAAGATGTTCACCTTTATGAAATTATAATTTTTTATTAGGGACTTAATTATCTTTATATGACAATAATAAATCGAGAAAAAGATTATGCAGATGATTGAATCCTAGTTGTATGATCTACATAGAACACATAATAACGAGAATTAAATGAAAGTGACGAGTGAACCGAGAATTATACAGTGCTCCAATACATTGGGTAATGTTATAGAATCATGAGACATTATTAAAGGGATTATGGAGTGAACCTAATCAACCATATGACATTTTCCATCATGTAATCTTCATAATTATCAGTGACCTATGTTTATGATGGTGTTTTATGTTGCTACGACATTTTTCATGTTCCCTTTATTTTATCATTCTATATCATGCATCATTGTTCATTATTATTAATATCACTCAATTTATTCCCCATTTAGATAGTTATTTTCTAAGATGTAATATTTTTTATCATTTTTCCATGTTTATACACTTACTGGGATTTATAGATCACCAGTTTCTTATGTATGTCACGAGGTTATCCAAATAATTTTTATGTACGAATGAATAATATGATCATATTATCGATGTTTGAAATAATGATGTTGTATTTCTTATTTTATGCAATTATTAAATGTTCCTAATTCATAAATAAACTATAAATATCATTCATTTGGGTTTTATTATGTGTAATTTTATGTAATAAGTCAGGAACTAATGTGTAATAATGATCATGGTTGTTACAGAATCACTACTTGATCAAGAATCCCGATTGTTAAAATATTACTAGGGATAATATTTTTTAAATTTAATAATATAATAATATTATTCCATGTAGAAATTTATAACAACAACTTCTAACCAACTTCTAACTTTATATCTCTTGAATGACTATTATCCTAAATTTTCTGTCAACTCAGAGCTTCCTTGATGTGATGTTGAATAGATCTAAACTTATCAATCATATTTCAACTATCTAAGATCCAAAAATATGTTTTCCTATAAATTCATAAATTCACATTGGTTTTATACTCTTATTTCAATAGAGTAATTCATAAGGATCACCCTGAATACACGATTGAATGTTTATTTTCTATGAAAAGATGACAAGAGGATGGAATTGATTCCAACCACCATTGAAATACCTAAAATAATATATCAGAATAGCCTATCCAATTTGTATGTTCCTTTCAGACTATCCGTATATTTGAGCATTATAATATGTACTATATCATAACCACATATCCAAATCCTACAGAGTAATTTTATATTGTTTTGAACAAAACCACATATCCCGATCAGATATAACAGAATGTGGTACTCCATGAATGTTTACCACTTCCTTAATGTATATTCTGGAATGATGATCAGGATATAAATAATCTTTGATTGATACGAATATAGTTGACTTAATATGGGATTGAATATAACCCATATAACATTATGGGATTTTGATGTTTTGGGGCGTACGATCGCAATATTCACGGTGTTATTTTCCCACTTCCAATATGGTACAGGTAATAGTTCTAAATATTCATTAGATTTCAATATGATACTATTAACATTATAAAATTCTAGAAACTACGATGCATAGTTAGAAATTTATCTCTTTATGTTGTAACAATAATCAAGATCTATATATATAGTAAAATAACTATGATGAACAGATAATGATGAACATTGAGCCTACTCCAAAAGAACCTTCATCAAAATTGGTATGGAAGGAACACAAAAATGGTTTTTGAACCCAATCATTATTTCAAAATAAATGTTATATTCTGTTTCATTTCACACATCATTATGTATCTTCACATAACCATTCTATGCCTCATTAATCCTCCCATGCATAGATGATTAAACAATCATTTTAGAATGATCATGTTTCCCCATTCCTTTAATATATCAACATCTTTCCGTTTTTAAATCCATAAATATTGGATCTTTTGTGATTCGTATCAATGGAAAGATAGAATTATCCATTAGAATCAATTCATTAGCTACCTTGTTTTCTTTTCTATGGTGGAAATGTATTCAATGGTTATTATCTGTAATCCACTCCAACCATATTTTCTAGAATATATTAATCTTTTTTATGTAAATATATATATTATGGGTTTATGATCTTTATATATATTACACCATTCGCCATAAAGTTAATTCTTATATATATATTCAATTAGTAAATTAGCACAACAAACTATAAATCATGAGTCGTGTTGATTTTTCATGAATTTATAATTGAAGAAAGGCATATATTATTATCATGTAATTCAATATGAGGATACATCCAAATCAAATAATTGATGCATCTATAAGGATTAAAAAATCTTCTACAATACATGGTGGAATAATAATATGTGTGATGAAAAATGACTCTTATGTTATTTGAAACTCAATTCATGTTCATATTTATATAAGAACCCACTACTGGAATGTGAGATTATACCAACGTTTGTAAACAGTTATTATAGCTAGTAACATCCCATCTAAATAATGAAATAATATATTTTTATATTTATTAATATTTGTGAAATAAATATTAATTATACTTTAAAGGTGATGATATGTATGCCGGCTTACCCGATGCAGAACAACATGTTTCTTTGAAATCTTACATCGCACACTAATAATATAATATTATTATTTTGAATAGTAGTAAACTCCTAGCCATTGTATTGGCCAGAATGAATAAAACTAACTAAAATATGATTATACATGTTTTTTAAATGTTTTTTCATTTATCCAATATACTTTAGAGTCTTAAAATTATAAAATAATTCGAATTTAATCATAAATACTCTAATATTTTCTAAAAGTTCGATTTACAGCCTTTTGATTGAAAACACTCATTAAATATAGTTTTTCTCACTTTTATATGTTCTACTTGACCAAATATAATTCTTCTTTAAAATCGAGACCCCAATGTTTACTTTGGGTAATTTTTTCCTATTTTTCTGATAAAATTAAAATTTTAATGAATAGTGAAAATAATGTATTCCAATTCAAATATGTTTTTAATAAAATTTAATTATATTGATAGATTATATTTTAATTGGTTTTGAAGTGAAATTATATTATATTTTTACCAATTTATCCATTTATGGTAATTGGACGTAATTCCACTTTGAAATTGGACATAAATAAGTGTCAAACTTTTGATAGTTAATATTTCTTAAAAACACGCCAATTTGTTTTGAAAGTGGAAATTAATTTTAAATTAATTTCTGCCACTCCTAAGTTTTGAATTTGGTAAAATAGACATCATTTTTTAATTAGGAATATAAAAAATATCTTGGGCTAAATTTCTGATATTTTTCTAAAAAACATCAATTTTTTATGAATAGTGAAACCACTAAGTAATTATTAAAAATTTGATTTTTTCATTAAAATAAATTCTACAACTTCTGTGAATTGGATTTAAAAAATCCAACACACATGGTTGTTATTATTATGTAAAATTTGGTTCAATAAGAAAGAATTATTTTTGGTGATTATTAACTATTGAATTTTATTTACCGCGGTTAAAGGTAAATAGGGTAATTCAAGGTAAAAAAATATTATAATAGTAAATAATAATCTTAACACTTGTCCTAAACTTATCGGATTAGTCATATCCGACAATGGGAATCATTGGGTCTGTTTTGGGACACCGTGGTGCCACATGTGAGTGATATTGACACTTTAGATTAATTAATTTAATGTAAAAACCAAAATGACACAAACATATATCTTTTAGTAAAGTAATTTTTACATGGTTTTATATAAGTTATATTTTGGACTATAAATATTCATTGGAAATATAAAAAAAATTTCTACATCATGGTATTTTGTTTAGAATTTTTAGACATCAAATGAATAAAATTATTTATGACACAAAATTATGGAGTATTTACCTCATTAATAAATTATTTAAATAAATATTATTATAAATATTAAAACAATATCCAAACCCTATCCAATTATTAATGGATAATTTTATTTAGAACATGAGTTATCATATCATATACTTTTATTATTTTTGGACTTTTTGAAATGGATGATAAGTATAAAAAAATACCATTTTCAAACATTACTAATGATCCCGTTTTATACATTATAAAACAATACACATTTAACCCATTATTCACACCTCTGAAGCCATATGGATCTCCCAACCCCTTCTAAAATAACCTCCAAGATCCCTCTCTTCATAATAGTATCCTTAATTTAATAATAAGGCACATCAAGAAGTCCTTTGGTTCAATCCAAATGGAGTTACCCAAATTAATGGTAATAGTTTCTCTTAAATTGATTTCATTTCTTTTCTTTTCAAACCACTAAACTCTTTTTATTCCTTTATTTTATAACAAATAAATAATCCTCAATACAATATTATTTTGTTATTAAATTTATTCTAACGACACTTACACACACCTCCATCTAATGGGTAAAGAGTATAGTGTTTCTGTGGATGGAAAACTAACGTCTCTCGAAAAGATTATTGTTAAATTATATTCTATTGCATATCATGGTGGCCATTAAGATAGAACTGTTTTTATATATGATAAATACTATTTTTATGTTTTTTATTCTTCTTTATTTTCATTTATATCATAACATTATGGTTACCATATTGGTTAAATGCAATAATTTCATTTGAGGAAGTACAGACATCTGTCTCGTCAAAGTGATATTACTCGTTAATTCCATATGTGGGATTCATAAAGGATGGATTAAATGAAATAATATATTTAATTATACTGGAATTATAATATTCCTATGTATAATGATGTTTTCATTCCATTAAAATATGAAACAGAAAAGAAAGTATCATTCATGCCTACGTACGGCTTATATATACTATATAAATACATATATATACTATATAAATACATATATATACTATATATATATATGATATATATGATATCTAAATTGAGATAGTAAGTTACAGAAAAAAGGTAGAGTTTCTTCAGAAGTGTAAGTTGCCTAAATTTAACATTGATAATGATTGTGTTTTGAGGTTTGGGAACATATTTTGTGTTCCTTGTGATTCCCAGTTGAAGAATGAGTTGTTATGTGAAGCTTATAGTTCCTCGTTTTCAGTTCATCCTGAATGTACTAAGATGTACAGAGATAATAGGGAGTATTAATGGTGGTATGGAATGAAAAGATATATCGATTATTTTACTTTGAATTGTTTGACTTGGAAGTAGGTTAAAACAAAACGATAGTTACCAAAAGGGATGATTTATTCTTTACCTGTTCATGTTTGGAAATGGGAAAATATACCCATGGACTTTGTTGTGGGATTACCAAAGACATCTCAAGATAATAATTCAATCGTGTTTATTGTTTATCGATTGACTAATTCAAACCATTTTCTTCATATTCAAGATAAATTGTCTCTATATCAACATTCTCAGTTGTTTGTTAAAAAGATAGTTAGATTGAATGGTGTTCCCCTCTCCATTGTATCTAATCGTGATCCCAGGTTTATTTCTAACATTTGGAAAGGACTTCAGTTGTTGTTGGGAACTGAATTAGTTTTTGTTACATATTTTCATTCTCAATCAAATGGCAGTCAGAACGAACAATTCAGAACCTGGAGGATTTTCTATGTGATTGTTCACTAGATTACCAGGGAAGTTGGGACCAACATATTTCTTTGGTTGAATTTTGTTATAATAACAATTTCCGTTCTGGTAAACATATGGCTCCAATTGATGCATTATATTGGAAGCGGTGTGTAACTATATATTTTTTGGATGAAGTATGTCAATGGAATTTGATGGAAACAGAATTGGAAGATGATATGGCAGACAAAATTCATTTTATTTAGATGAACATGAGAACAACACAGAGAAATCAGAAAAGTTATGTGAATAACCGGAGGAATGATCAATCTTTAGAAGTAGGTGATCATGTCTTTCTCAAATTTTCTCTATGTAAATGTTTGAAGAGTTTTGGTAATAAGGGAATGTTTAGTATGAGGTTCATTGGACCTTATAATATATGGATAATGTTGTATTAGTTGCATACAATGTGGCTTTACTTCCATGTTTATACCAGGTACAAAATTTTTTTCATGAATCAATGTGAAGAAAATATATTCCAGATCCATATCATTTTTTGAGCCCAGAGGTAGTTCAGTTGGAAGAGAATCTCTCTTATGTGGAAGAACCAGTCCATATTATTGAACATAGAGAGAATGTGTTGTAGAATAAAGTAATTATCCAGGTAATGGTTTTTTGTAAAAACAAAATGGTTTAAGAGACAATGTGGGAATTTGAAAATGTTATGAGGGATAAATACCCCAACTTATTTGATAAGTTAAAAAAAATGTGAGGAAAAAATTTCTAAAATGGGGGAAGGATGTGACATCCCAAAAGAACCATGTCCTTGAAACTAGATATGACCAAAGCCTATGATTACCTGGAATGGAATTTCCTAAGAGTATGATGTTAAGAATGGGCTTCTGAACTAAATGGACATATATTGTCATGCACTGCATCTCGACCGTCTCTTTTAGAATCAATGTCAATGGGGAGCTCACTAGAGGATTCGCCCCATCCTGAGGCTTGCGCCAGGGAGATCCTCTCTCCCCTTTTTTCATCATCTTTGTGGCGGATGTTTTTCTCTAAAATTATCTCCAGGGCTGCATACTCTAGGTCTATTCATGGAGCAGAGGTCTACCGTGAGAGCCCACAAGTGTCACACATCTAATTCACTGACGATAACCCCCTTTTCCCCAGAGCCACTATTAATGAATGACGGGTGATCAGAAATGCGATTCGGAAATATGAGTGGGCTTTTTGACAGTCTATCAATCATGACAAATCGGAGATCTCCTTCTGCGAGGGGGTGCCTCCTGCCAAGAGAGATGAGCTTTGTGCTTCTGCAGGCATCCATATGGTCAATAAACACAAAAATTATCTTGGACTCCCTACGGTGAATGGACGATCCAAAAAATAACATTTCGAAGCTCTGGAGTACAGAATTGAGCAAAAAATTCAAGGCTGGACCCCAAAAAACATCTCTAAAGCTGTAAAAGGAACCCTCAATAAAGTTGTCATTAATTCTCTCCCCATGTACATTATGTCTATGTTTAAGCTCCCGGTGGCCATCGTCAATCTAATCCATTCTTATACTACCAACGTCTGGTGGGGGAAAAATGATGGAAGAAATAGACCACCCTGGGTGGCCTGGGATAAACTCTGCAAACCCAAGTCGGAGGGAGGGATGGGATTACAGAATCTTCATCTGTTCAATGACACACTGTTGGCCAAGAAAGGATGGCACCTTTTTAACCATCCTTTATCTCTTTGTGCGCGGGTACTCCGTGCCAAGTACTTTCCCCACACGGACTTCCTTGGATCCATTCTTGGCCCCCATCCTAGCTTCCTCTGGAGAATTATTTGGGGGGCCCGAAATATCTTCAAGAAAGGGGTGGGATGGAGGATTGGAAACAGCTCAGCTGTCAATATCTGGACCGATCCTGGGATTGTCGATAAGTATGGTATGCGGGCCACATCCCCCGCCCAACCAGGTCTGGAGGATGCCACTGTAAATTGCCTCTTCTTAGACCAGGGTCCGGGATGGTGCGTGGAAAAGATCCAGGAATGGTTTAATGATAGAGACCAAAGACATATACTGAGTATCCCCTGTGTCCCTGATGCAGGTCCCGACCATCTTTTTTCAACCTATGATGTTTCATGCTACTACACGGTGAGATCCGGATACAGACTGGCTCTTGGTTTTCACTCTCTAGACCGTGATGAGGGACCATGGAATGCACTTTGGAAGCTCAACGTCCCCCAAAATATTCGCCAATTTTGGTGGCTGGTGTGCACGGGCACCCTCCCTTCCATGAGCCTCCTTGTTTATCATCATATGGCCAGTGGTGACTCCTACAGTTTATGCCTGAATATTCATGAAACCCCCTGGCACGACATCTTTCACTACCCGAGAGCCAAGAAAATTTGGAATAAATCTGGTTAGACTCCGGATGCTTCACTAGACATTGCCTCTGACCTCGCCGATCTTTTGATTCACTGGTGTTCCTCTCCTTCAACTTCTGATGCACTCTCCCATTGCACCCTGGCCTGGATCATTTGGGTTCGGGGTAACGATTCGGTTTTCCATCTTGTTCATTAGCCTCATGAGTTCTGGATTGAATGAGCCACTTCATGGATTTATAGATGGAAGGACCGTGAAGGACACTTTTTTCCAAGCACTGCCCCCTCCTGGTCCCCTCATTGGATCCCCCCCAAAGGAAGGGACTCATATGATTAATGTGGATGCCTCTCTCCCCAAGGATGGGCATGTTGCTCTCGGACTCCTGGCTCGAAATAATCTAGGGTAGATCATTGCAGAAAAATATGAACCACATCATGCCTTCTGGGAACCAACTGTTGCTAAGGCCTATTCCATACTTGCTGGGATGATGCTCGCTGTGGAACGTGGATGGGACGATATCATCATCGAGTCTGACGGCCTTTCGGTTATCAATGCTATTAACCAAGGTGACACCGGACTCCAAGCCTTTGACTTTATCCTCAGAAGAATCCGCTCGCTGCGTCACTGCATCTCATGTTGCACCTTCTCCTTTACCAAAAAGGAAGGAAACAATGCGGCCCATCAGCTGGAAGCTTCAGGCCCCTTTGATTTCAACCAACTAAGGCTGGTCAATTTCTCCTCTTGGCTTCACTTTTGTAAAGTTTCTGATATTCACCATTAACATAATCATTCTTTCTTTAAAAATATGAATCTTTCATTTAACTTCAGTCTTTCAATTTTTGTAAAATGAATTTCAAAAATCCGAAATACATTGTAGTTATTAGTTAGTAAAATGCGCTTCAATAATATGAAAATTGTTTTTGGTGAATTGTAACTTGTGACTTTTATTTAACACAATTAACGGTTAATAGGGTAATTCATGATAAAAAGAATATTATAGTAATACAAAATTATCATACCAATTTCAATAACCTTATTGGATGAGTAATTTCCAACCATGGACATCCTTGGGTCGATTTTTGGACCCCATGGAGCCACTTGGGAGTGATAATGAAACTTTATATTAAATAATTTAAAGAAAAGACAAAAATGACACAAATATATATATTTTTGTAAAGTAATTTTTACATGGTGTGATATATGCTATATTTTTGACGATAAATATTCACTGGAATGAAAAAAAATATTTACTAAATCATGGTAGTTTGTTTCTATTTATTAGAGATCAAATAAATAAAATTATTTATGAAACTAAAATGATGCAGTATTTACCTCATTAATAAATGATTTAAAAATATATGATTATAAATATTAAAACAAAATCCAAATCCTGTCCAAATAATATTGGATGATTTTTTCCAAACATTATTCTTATTATCTTAGACATTAATGATTTTTTTTCATTTTGAAACTGAAGATAAGTTTATAATAAAATAACATTTTCACACCTTCCAAAAGAGCCCCTCCTCTCCCTTATAAAAGAAATCCACTTATAACATATTACTTATACCTCAAAAGCCCCTTGGATCATCCAAACCCTATACAAATAAGCTCTCAAGATACCTCTCTTCTTCTTATAAGCCTTACCTTATACAGAAGGCATTTCATTGTGTCATTTTATTTCAATCAAAAGGGAGTTACCCAAATTAAAGGTAAAAGTTTCTCTTAAATTCTATTCTTTTATTTTACTTCTCCAGCCCCTAATCTATTTTTATTCCGTTAATTTAAAAAAACACCAGTATAAAAAATATATTAGGATGTTTCTATGAGCAGGATTCAAAATACACTTACACATACCTCCATATAATTGGTAAATAGCATACTGTTTCTGTGGTTGGAAAACTAACGCCTCACGAAACAATGATTGTTCAATTATCTCCTATCGCCTCTCATTGTGGCCATTAAGATGGAACACTATTTATATATGATATATATTATTTTTATTCTTTATTTATTCTTATATATTATCATTTATATCATACATTTATGGTTTCCATAATGGGTAAATGCGATAATTTCATTTGAAGAAGTGCGGACTACCGCCCCCTTAAAGTGATATCACTCATTAATGACATATGTGGTATGTATAAAGGATAAAATTAATGAAATTATAATGATATTATAATTTAAATATTATATAATTCTTTATAGTTATGTTTTCATTCCATTAATATAATAAATAGAAAGGAAAGTAGTGTTCATGCGTACGTACGTGTTACCGTCTCCATGAACTGTGCATTTCATTTCATATCTCCAATTGATATGTACTATTATAAATACAGATATATATACTATATATAATTTATATATGATATATAAATAATGAATATAATTTTGGTGATAATGGGTTATTGACCACATGGATAACTTGTAATTATATGGTGCCCATGTTTGACTAAAGTACCAAATAACAACAAAAAGACTCTTAATAACATAAATTATTACATAAACATTATAACATGGTAATAAGTGATATAAAAGGAATAATAAACCGGAAAAACATTCTTAAGAAAGTATAAATTTACATTAGTTCTTTATTCAATAGATTAAAGGACAAACGGGTAAAGTCAGAAACAAGGTAAAGGACTTCATCTCAATCTCTTTTCATTGAGGCATCCTCTGATTTCTACATGAATTTCATTTTTACAGTGTATAAAACCATTTTATTTTTCATTTCATTCAAATGGAATCATTTTTCTACGAGGCGTTTTACTAAACGACAAAAAAATGTTTCTTTTTTAATGTAAGTGGTGACAATGAACTTTTTCCACCACCGTGAGAATTATTGGATATATCGTTCCTTAACAAGTCGTAATGTTTTTAAAAAGGAAATTATATACCATTTAATATTTTATGTATTTTGGTATTTAAAATGGGTCTGATAATGGATTTTTTTATGTCAATATATTTAAATAATATATTGTGATTGATATGTGGAAATTTTCTCAATCCTTTATGTTTTTTTATGTGATATGAATTTGTTATGGTTCTTGGGAATTGTTTATATATATAGGTGGTTCCATGATAAACCTAGGGAGTGTGAGCCTGAGATAAATATCCAATGCTTTGGTTAACGTTATAGAGGTAAACATTAATGTTTCTCCAAAAAGTATTAGTGAATATACTGTGATGGGTATTGTAAATGTGTCTCCCTACATAGTTGGGAGAGCTACAACACAATTATGTTATGTATGCCACAAGTTACCGTTTTGATTTATGATTTAAATGTGTTCTTCCTAAATAATACTATTACATGATGTATTTTAAAAAGAATATGTTTTTATGGACTAATGTTTACTTTCGTTATTCTATAACCCTTACTAATATTTTCATGTCAATCCCATGTTTTGAAATGTTTTTCACATGACATAATGATGAATAGTGTCAAGGATGGGATCCAGGAAAAGCCATGCTTTCTAAATCATAAAACTAGACATGACACTTTTTTATAAGAGTTTTATTTTTTTGAAAAAAATGGAAACTGAGTAGAAGTGTATACTTTATAATTTTTTAAATGTAATGTAATTGTTATGTTCTAATATCTTAAACTCAAAACCTAAAATGATTCTCAATGTGAAATATTCATTTAATTGAAGATTATGAAATGTTAATGGCTTGGTCCTTATATAGACCATGAAAATGTCATTCTATTTTATAGAAATTGCTTTAATAAATGTTGGATGTAATGGAATGGGTATATACCATTAAAAACGGTTACAAATCAAGCGTTTTTATTTGAAACATCGAATTAAACTACAAAAAAGAATTATTGAGAACCATTATAATAAATACATGCCAACGATTTTTCTACCATTGTTGTAGAGAATATTCTTGAAAATTCTACTAGTGGTTAGGAACCGTTGGTATAGAGTTCTACCAACGGTTTCCTAATAATAATTGGTATAAATTCCCCTTCAACCTTACCAACAGTTTATGAATCATTGGTATTGTCATCTTATAAAATTGAGCGCAATAGTCCCCATGGGTTTTTAGAGTTTCTTCAAAATTATATAAAGTAGAAGCTCCCATTGTTTTTCCTAGAGCAAATCCAACTCGATATAGAGTTGCTGCAAAATTCAAAAAAGCAGTAGCCCCCAATTGCTTCCCAGACCATCTTCATCATGGTATACAAATCCTGAAAAATTCAGTACCGCCACACCACAAACATGGAAACAACAAACAAACCAAACAACTATATTACCCACACGGTATTCAGTAGCCCCCACTGTTTTACCCAATGTTTTTCATAGAGCCTGTCAAAAATTCAATATAGTAGAAAATACAATCTCTAATATTCCATACAACAAACAATACCATACAAAACCACATTGAATATAGTTCAATAACAGAAAAAAGATTTAAAAAACTAATACAACTCATGAAAATTGTACAATATCATACAAAAAGCACAAACATGATATACACAGAATTTCCACACTGTGGAATACATAGAAATTTATTATTTTCCATAAACAAAGAACAAATCATAGAATTCAACTATTTTCCACTTTCTTCTATTTCCCATATAATACACAAAATCCCATTGTTCCCAAAAAAATGCACAAAACTCCACTGATATTTTCCACTTTATTTACCCTCCATATCACAAAAAAACACATGTAAATATAATATAACACAACATACATAATTAAAAAAAAACTTATACAAGAAATATATTGAATATTTTTGGATGAATCCATATGTTTAAATTTCAATCATATCCAATTATTTATGGTGTCATTATCAGAAAGTACCATATCCGAAATCAAAACCTTCCACATGACCTCAAATTTTATTCTTATCCATCGAAAGTGCAACATTTTGGACACGTATATATTTTATGAATTTCAATTATACTATACATTGATTCATATTTGGTTATTCTCTAGTGGTAAATATATTCATTTGTTAAAAAATGTTATTTTATAATCATAATGATACATGAATTGGAAATAATAAACACAACATGATGGGTACTTCTGATATTTCTATGTAGGATAGTTATTCTCTAATGTGAAAATCTACTAAACATGGGGTCATGGACTATGTGGAAGCCAGTGAACAGAAAATCCCAAGTCTAATCATGCGTAACATTTTTTGGTAGTTGACTATATATAATGTGATATGGACTCTTAATTAGTCGATACCTAGAGGAATGAGTTCGAGAAAAGGATAAAAATTTCCTTAATTTCTCAAAGGTTGAGTTTCAATTGGAGATCAAAATGTGAAGTACCTCAAATATTAGCAAAATGTGTGATTTTGGATAGCACCTAGTTATGATTATAGACAAACAAACAACCCATGGTTTGGGATGATAATTATTATAGATGTTTACATGTTAAAGTTTCTTATGGAAGAAGTGGTATTAACCACATTGTATGAAATCATCAACCTATTCATCCAATATGAAAGTAAGCCAATTCTCTGCATTAATTTCATGTTTTCGGTCATTTTTACTAAAAACTTAATAGGGGTATGGATTGTTCCATCTGCCAAATGAAAAGACATGATGATTCTAAATGATGAATGAGGAATGGAAATGAGAATATTATAGTCCTTGATATGATGAGATGGGACATTTCAAGCCCATCATATGTAGATAAGATAGGGGAATTCTCTGTGGGCAATGAATGAAAACTAGGCAGCCCACCCCCTCTACTGATGACATCCATACATCTTTATAGGATGTTCATATCATAGTCTATTGAAAACTCACATGAGGGTGATTGTCTTGGTCACTCTAGTTACACCCATCCTTATAAGGACAAACATAATTTATTCAAGGAGATGCATAATGCTCATAGATCTAGAAATATGGTCATGTAAGAACCTTCAAACTGGAGGATGGTCATCCTAGTGACCACCCCATTCCATGTAGACAACATTAAGGGGATGAGAATGTCACAAAAAATGGTCATGTGGAAACTAGTTTTGAATCCACTATCATCATTAATGTTGATACTCCTTTGGAGACTACCCCAAATTATGAGTCACACAGGAATCTTTATATTGTTCCATTTATTGGGACCCCCAATAGTATGTATGGTGTACATGACTCGCCCTCTTATAATACATTTTCTTATGAACCTAATGTCAAATGATGTGTTGATGAATGTGTAGATTGACCTGTATAGCTAACCCAACTAGGGAGTGATTGGAGTTTGAATGTTGGGGATGGATTAGGAAAGGATGGGTCATATCCAATTCATTGAAAATACTAAATTATGGCGTTGAATATGTAATATTAATTTTTGGTGAAAAACATCTCAATCATAATTGATTTATAGAACCTAGTGACTAAAAACATGTGTTTTTTTCTTGATAATGGGTCAAGATTGGAAGTGGTGTAAAATTATTGTGTAATGGAAGGATGAAAACCTTATTAGAAGTGATTCCACCTAATAATCAATGAACAAAACATCGTATATGAGCTTAACCAAGCTAGATTTTGATATCTCTTAGATATTGAGTAGGAAAAATTGGTAGTGACTGAATATGATTCAGATTGACTGATGTTGTAAGTATAGGCCAAATCAAATGATTATTATAAGGATTAAGGTTTGAATATTTTTGATGAATCTATGACTAATGAGGGGATCATGGACCAACCTTATTATTTTTCCAAACTATATATTTGTGGTTACTATTATGTGATTAGAAAATATATATTTTACATGACCATGGAAGATGGTTTCATTACTTCCTCATTCTGGTGGAGGAAACAGTTCAATTAGAATTTCTAATATTAATAATAAGCACCTCCATGGGAAGTTGTTTGAGGTGTAATTTTAGGTTTATATTGGAAGTTGATCACTATAGTGTATTTATTATAGGGATATGGGAAACCAAAATATATTTTCCCCAAATCCACCATGGAAATTTACAAGATAAGGAAGTAATGGATAACATAGGAAATATTGTGAGCGGTGCACATGACTAAAATATGGTGGTGCCTCTGACTAAGTTATGGAATCGAAATTGAAGATAAGTGTGCTGATATTGGATGAGTTATGGTCTCATGGTTGACTAATAATACATTGTTTGAAAGAGATGTTAGTACAAGTCAAAAATATATAATCAAATTTTATACCGACTCCATAATTTCTTTGGTTTGAGGGTTATAACCTATGAAAATTGAAAGTACAACATAGTAGAAAATGAAAAACCCAACATAAAAACTATTCGGTGTTAAAAAATTAAACCAAACTAAACATAATGTATAATTTGAAAAAAATGTAAAAATAGTGTTTGGAGATTTTGATAAAAACATGAAATATCCAGAAATGAATATTATAACATACAAGTTCCAATTAATATGAAATATATCCTTTGACCCAAGAGTAGTAGAAGGATCATCAATTGGATCCATGGTATAAAAGCTCCAGAAAAGTAACCTATTTCATATCAATGATATGAAGAAACATGTTTAAAACCCGAAGCTTCCTCAATATTAAATAAATAATATAAATCCATGTCCCACAGATTATTTCTAATATTTATGATTGATGAAATATTTATCACCAGCCGTTTTAAAACTATACAGTTCAAATAAAATAGACTCCACATCATGAATAATTTTGATCACTTATATAAGAAGAAATAATTATATGTATAAAATAATGATACTTTAAAAATGTTAGTCACTAAATTGATGCTTTTAGTAATTACATTGAAAATTACTATAATAGTATGAACTACAAGAAACAATATTATTTATATAAAAACATTTAAAAGTATCTCATATATTTGCATTGTATCTTCCATTACTCAATTCATGGTGGGATTTATAGATGATGTTGTAATAATGTTAAAATGGTAGTGTCCAAGAACATCATGTTTAGTTATTAAAGAATCAAAATAAAGTATTATTTCTATATTGGATGTTTTATCAGGACTCCGTAATTATTGGGACATTATATGGATCATTTTATTCAAAAAATTAGAGAATATTCTCTTAAAAAAATATTGATAAAAAATAAAATATTCTTTTGTTAATATATCATCAAAATAATGTATACTATGATTTAAAAAAATCATATGAAATTTCTCATTATATTCAACTATTTCAACTTTTTAACAATCAATGGACACAAAATAAAAAAGAAATAAAATATATGTATAATCAAAATTAAAAGTGAAAATACTCATACCATTAGACGAAATTTAACATGAGTATATCATTTTTAGAATATATAATTATAAATTATTCACCTTTTAGACACAACAACATAAAACATAAGTACAATTAATTTCCTACTCGATGAAATGAAAACATACCTAATTCTCCAATGTATCTTTCACATCTCTTATACACATGCAGAATTCGAATATTACCGGAAACTATAGCACATAATTCAGAAGGTAATTAGGGTTGACCACCAAGTGGAAGTGCACTATCGAATTATGGTTGATAACCTTATCATATTCATTCGGGAGGAAGTGACTCGTGAATCGGTCGGGATGTATGGTTCTATGAAATATCTATTGGAGGTGGAGGAGATATATAATCCCAAATTGGTCAAGAGGTATTGTTATAGGAGATATATGTTTAAAGAGGAGGAGATATCTACTTGCGAATTGGTCGGGAAGTAATGTTCGAGGAGATCTCTATCAGAGGAGGAGAGGATATTTTCTCAGGAATTAGTCGGGATGTATGGTTCTTTCGAGGAGGAGAGATCTGGTGGTGAATTGATTAGGGGAGAATTGGGAGGTTTTTACAAATGTTACTAAAAACCATAGGTAAATGTTTGTATTCTAATTGGTTGAAAATATGTATCAATAGATCTATTTAATATAAACTTTCCCAATAGTTTTAATAAACCATCATGAAATTCTATACCTTTTCCAATGGTTTTCATAAACCTTCAAAAAAACCCACCTTATATTGTCTATGGAAACGGTTTAAAAAAACATTTGGTATAGGTTATTTATGCCAATGTGTTTTTCAAACTATTGGAAAAGATGTTTTGGTATAGATTGAATTTCCACCAATGACCTACACCCCTTCTAATTAATTTGTTTGAGTGGTTTATACATTGATGAGAAATACCCCATGGATCATTGGTAGTGTCTATCCAACCAATGAAAACTTAGGATTTTGTCTTTCATAGTTATTATCATTAATTGATAAATAAAAAAATAATTTAAGGATCCAAAAATAAACCCTCACTTGAGATTATATAACCCAATATTGAAACATTCTAAAGGGAAAAAATCGAAGTTCTTATATTTTTAATACAATATTCCACCCTTAGGGTGTTCATCAAAATTCTCACATTTTCATCATGTTCTTACTTAATTATTGAATATATAAAAAACTCATCTATATGAATTAACAAAAAGTAATCATTTTTATATATTAATACTATTTATTAAATCAATAATGATTTCATGGGAATTAGTATTTCCAAATAGAATTACTGTAAATTCATAATTAATTTACCTCTTTGGAAAGGCTGTGTTCATTATTTGTTCCTTGTTGGTTCTCAGATGATGATATCCAAATAAAATATCAATTTTTGAAAAGTATACATCCCCTCAAAATAGATTAGACATATCATTGATTCGAGGTAGAGGTTAAAAATTATTAGTAGTTATCTTATGAAGTTAATGATAATCAATGAAAAGAAGAATCACCATATCATTCCTCTTATGAAAAAAATAATTGCACCTCATAGAGAAGAAGTACGATGAATGAATCCCTTATCTTTATTATCCTGTAGTTTTATATTTAATTAATACATCAAAATTAGGTTAATTCTATATAGATTCATTGAAATATATGTACTTCTTGTTATGAGCTCAATTGAGAACTCAACATCCTGATTATGGGGAAGGAATTTTTTTTTGAAATAAGCTTGATATTCTCAAAAAAATAGGTTCATTTTTAATGTTTATTTCCTCCTAGATCAATTTAAATTGATATCCATAAAAAATATGCAGTGAAACATGAATAATAAAATTTATTTTTATTGGTTGTTTTGTATCATCCTCACATTGATTGAAGATTTAGGTTTAATATGAAATTTCAAATTTAACATCCCTTCCTCAACATTTGATATGGTCTATATACTGAAATATAGATAATCCATACATAAAATCTATTGAAATTTATCTAAGTGAAGTATAACATGATTCACATGAAGAATATCCCCTATACAATTCTATCAAATTAAAATTTAAAGCATAAGATGAAATTAGTCAACCGTTAGGAGTTTTCGCCACTAAATCAATATCTAATCATTTAGGTGGCGATGAGATACACATATATAAAATTAATTAGATACAAATTTTTTTTGTAAAATTATAATCAAGTAAAGAAATCAGCCATGGAGTGGATATTAAGTGTATTTTTCAATATTTCACTATGAATATCGATATCAGCTATAGTAATTTCATAAGTTTAGTATTCTCCCCTTAGATTATTTTATGGTATATTCCCTTGATGATATGTCATTTATTTAAATAGTGACCATTTATTTATAGTCAAAGAATTTTACATTGATGGATTATCCCTTAACATTTAATTGAGGTGCATAATTGCCTTTTTTTCTCCACATATGAATAAAACACACTTTTTTAATCATATTCCATTATGTTTCTTTAAACAAGTAATAACGTTTATAAAATAACCCTTTCACATCATCCACATATCCATCATTTTCAATGACGTTATTTGTTCTCTTTCGCACCTTTATAGATATAAACATGGATAATTATATATCTATCTTGATAGCACATGAAATTGTATCCTTTTATGATAATAATGTTTAAGAGAATAGTTCCCTTTGAAGTATGGTATTAATAACATTAAATAAACTATAAATATTCCTCTTTGGATTACATATGACGTCAAAAAATTTAATCTTTACCATTGTAATGTTTTCTTCATACATCAAAACACTTTCTTATTACATTTATCTCAGACTCAGGAATTGTATCCCCATATTTTCTTCTTCATCATGAGGAAAATATTTTTTCATTTAAAATCCTTTTATTAAATTATCTTTATTTCATCATCATCCTTATTGTTTTAAATAAATGACCAGAATTATTTTGCAACCCCAAGGATATGTTAAACATCCATGAAATCCTTCACCATTTCAATAATTCTCAACGTTTGGAATTTAGAACCCAAGGGAACTATCTATTTCATGTATAGGAATTAATTTTTATTCCTATTGAATGATGGATGTTTTTGAAGAATGAAGTGTTCTACAATTGTTTCACATCTTTTTCTGTTATTAGGTTGCACCTTACAGGAATGGTTTCTGGTCATTACCGGAGTCACTAACTCCATTATGGTGAAAGTATGTTTAGCTCGGGCAGCAGCTCAATATCTAGATTTATTATCTTTACCATGATAGATTTCCCTACATAGATTATGTGTATTCATATGGTTTTCATTATTTCACTATTTTCCCTTTCAAAAAAATAGAAGACACTACATTGGATCATAACATTAAAATCATAATATATATATTCTAACCTAATGAAACTGTAATGACACGACCAGATGTTTCCTAGGAAGAGACTCCCCAAGCCCACCTCCAATTAGAAATGGGCTAACATCTAGCACTGAGAAGGTATATCAATATCATCAGAGGCATTTAATAACTACATGTAAGTGCACACACATATCCATGCTAAGTAAATGATGAAATGTAAAAATACCAATGGAAACCAATGGATGCATTCAGTTATATCATACAACTAGATTACAACAGAATTACTAAAATGTGAAAAGGGAAAAACTACACCCACCAACAAAAATTATAAAAGAATCTACCCTACTTAGAAGGAGAGGATAATTATCTACTACAACTACCATAAAATTCCATGTTCTATATCAGGAAAATACCTTAGTATGTATAGCTCAATAGGCTTCTCCTAGCTCAGGTCCTCTGTGTAATCTGTCGAAATGCATGTGGTATTCACAGGGCACAACACATGGTTGGGAAAAGACCATCCAGAGGTGAGTATAAAAATACTCATTAGGCGCCCAAAAACCCAATTGAATAAATGATTAATTAAAAGGCAACAGTCTTCTTAACCTAGCTAGAGGGAAACCAAAAACGATTGGGAAACTCTATCATCTACCATCCTATGCTATACATGACTAGTCTGCTCGATCTGTAAGGGGTGTGAACCATAAAATGTGAAAGAGCCACAAGGACACCTAGAAATCACCCAGATATATTTTTCCTATAAAATAAGTCTCATGAGGTTTCAACTTCATAACCATCAAAATGATTCTCATTGTCAACACTAACTGAAACATAAAAACTGGTTAACACACTCCAAAAGGTCAACCATCCTAGATGGTGCCCATATGAGAGATTCAATCCATAGATAACAACCCAAACATTACTAATTCCTTGTTTGTGAGAATGTTCCCCATTATAAACTTCTTACTATGTACCTCTCTAGTGAATAGTACAAGAGGTACTATCATCATCACCTTCTTCCTAGATTGAGATTATAAATCCCATTTGAAGAGGAACACCCCTCACTGATATATAGAATTGAGGGAGCACTTCAATAGACAATGCACAATGTCCATCCTCTCTAATATGATAGGATGGAGGTACTCATTCCACACCGCTACCCTGTAGTTGAGGGAGTACTACTCTTAACTAACCCAAGAGACCTCTATCACTCCTGTAAGGAGTGGCTCACACCATAGTCTGTCGAGCGAGAATTATACCCTATCTGTTTATCATTAATATCAAGTGGATGGTCCCACTCCTCATTTACTTTCCCACAACCGAGGAATCTCCAACTCTAATGGTGGACTCCCACCACCTTTATACTCGGATATGTGGTAGTAAAAATCCTTAGTTAGGGCAGGTTTTCCTTTCCAATAGGGCAGAAATACACAGGAATGACCCACACCCTGGTATGATAGGGGATTATCACTTTATAAATTGAAGAACCGCACCATAACTTAACAGAGGAGTAACACTCAGTTACTACATGACCTACACTCTGGAATGATTTTGGAGTATTGACTCTACCATCTCATTAACTATAGGGGACTCTCACCCTAACACAATAGGGGAGTACCAACCATAGAGTAGAGGATCTTCACCCAGTAATGACATGGGAGTAATAACTCTGCTAGATTAAGACATATGGGACACCTACATCGTAAAACAATAGGGGAGTACCAACTCCCAGGATAGAGGACCAGTACACTGTTCCATTAGGGGAGTACCTACTAAGACTTCCAATGAGTATATGGGCCTACACCCTAACACGGTTGGGGACCATTATCTAATATTACAAACATCTCAGGAATCCCACACCCTAGTCCATCTAGAGAGTAACACCGCCTTAGGTATCGACCCGATGTAAATGAACTAGTGCCCCCAATGTGGGGTGTCCTGTATCTACGTTAGAAGAGTGTTAAGGAAAACATACACCATATTCCATCAATGGAGTAATTGTCCTAACATCTCTCTAAATGAACAACACATGTCTCCAACATTATCTTTGTACCACTCTACAAGCATCTTTCTTGATTCATGCCACCTCGCATCCTGTAATTCATACTATAGGCCACTATTGTGTTTTACACAGTAAACTGGTCAGCATAGACTACTCAAAAACTTCAATCTGAGACCTAGTGTAGAATATACAGAGGAAAGAAGATCCCTGAAGAATCTCCTAGGAGTACACGGTGTGCACTGGGGAACACATGGAATGTGAGCATGCTAGAGAACCTCTCCATGTATCCTAGCCACATAGTTTAACAACCCATGTTGGGGTAAATGACATCTAAAATAGTTAAACATTATATCCCTCATCACCCATACCCTAGCCATCTTCCCCTTCTACACAGACCATCTGAGAAAGTCCCTCACATTTCTTGTATCCCATACTATATGGTGTGTTTGGATAAATGGCAACCAGCCTGTATAGGATCCTAATGCCCATGTAAAAGACCCTATGATTGTGTACCTTGGATGTGTGTTAGTGCATTGCCAGATATTTTCACATCGCTAACCCAAGCCATGTCCCATGGTCACATGATCTAAGTTACTACAATACGTGTAACCCCTATACATATCGTATAGTCCCGAAAGATAATCATTCACAAAAAAGAGGAGTTACATGGCCTATTTCACTGAACTACATGTTAAGAACATGGTAATTCATGTTTGGAATTGCCTACAAAACACCCTGATTCATCTCATTCTTCCCCAAAACCCACAGATCTACCTATTAGAGATCAAATACATTCATATATTGGCTCTAGAAACTTATAAAATACATAATAGAAAGGATTGGGACTAAGAATCAATTCCACCTACCTAATTGGTGAAATACAAATGTTCTTGTTAAAAATGGTGCTCATATAATTCTTATTTTCAATCTGATTATGATCTACGTTGAAAATGATGATCAATAGAACTTTTCTTTAAAGATTCAATAGGATTGAGTCATTTTTAATTGGAGAAGATTGGGGGAGTGACACTTCGTGGTTGGGTTGATGTGCACTTGTGGGTTAGAGGGGGAGTAATTGTTTTTATCAAAATTAAACCAATTAATTACACTCGCATTCCCACGTCACCCAATATAACCAACGAATGATACTCCTAGAACAAAAAACTTTTAGTTGTTCCTAGGGTAAATATGACTTTCCGTAATCAACTATAATCTCTGAAATCATATCTGAGACTCTGAGTGGGAGTTCTTTATATTTTAGTTAAAATTTCACATGTACGATAAAATAATGTTAATGTTTTTAATTTCGTTGCACCGAGGCTCCCCTAGGATTTATTTCCACACAAAATAAGTGCCTGGATCTATAAATATTGTATAAAATATTCCAATGTCATTCAGGTCAATAATCATTTCATTATAGATGAACAATAAAAAATTGAATATCTTATAAATAGGTAATATTTGGATTACTTAATTTATTTTTTAGGATTATTATAGAATAATAAGAATATTTAAAATATTTATAATGGTTTTCAAATAAAATTTATACTTACCTAAGAATATATCACTGGACAATCAAACTAGGTGTGTAGTATGGGAAGACTCACTGTGTACTAAAATGATGATCTATGTATTCATTTAAAAATAAATATAGAATTATTAACCAAATATAATTTTTTGTGAAAATTATGTCCAAATGTAGTATCAAAATTTAGATATATTGCAAGAAAACCCCCATAATCTATACCATACAAAAACAAGGGGATGTTATCCTACACATAGACATATCCTCAATGTTAGTCATTGGGATTTATTCTGTAATCCATGTTTTCATAAATGTAGACCCTAATAATTCTTCTATACATACACTTATACCAAATGCAAATATAGTGACACTATTATCCTAGAGTTGGAGTATACATTATTAAAGTGGTTCTACATATAAGTTATCAAATCCAAAATGTCTGAATATTTTAGTAATATTGGAGAACTAGTTATATATTTGAATCTAACACGAAATTTAAAAATCTAAAATAAAACTAAAATAAAACATAGTATTTATTTGATAAACCCATTATTACTATTATCAATTCCCTATATATAATTGATAATAAACTTCAATAAATTCGTTGAAAATAATACATAATAATGTGTTGATCTCATATTCTTAGTAAGGCTATGAGTACATCCGAAGATAATAAGGCGTGGCTAATATGGAAATAATAAATCACGATCATGTGATTCAAAACAAATAATAAGAAGATCATGAAACATATCCACAAATATAATATCTATAAAAATAATCATATAATGATGAATAAAATATTTTATAATGATGGAATGTATAATTTCATACATCTAAAGCATATCCTTGTGGCCTCAAGCCAAGTCATCTTTCATAAATTGGTATGTCATTGGAAATATGCCCAATATTGATTGTTTCATTTGGACTACATGTGAATCGAGGGGATATTTAATTATTCATTCCAAAAAACACATAATAATTCTAACTCAATCATCATATGAATAAACTCCATAACATAACTAATATCCCATAAAACAAAATAATTGTCCATATTAGAAGAACAAGCAAAGAGAATAGTAACACTTTACCCATTCAAGATGATCACAAAACATACATATAAATATGGTACATGGTATTTTAATTCTATAACATCAATAAATAATGATATTAAACAAAGGATGTTGAAATATATGGAAATACATTAAAAACCCCACTATTAAATTTAATGTGGAAATACACTTTTCATTTTAAAATGAATTATTTATATTATAAATAATTACCAAATATTAAGGATTAAATATTTTGTTTAAATATAAACATGTCATATTTTAATTACATTTTCCAAATAATTATTCTTCATGATTTGAAATTTTTTATTTCAAGTATTATAAGATAAAAAACCATCCCCTTCACACATTTATAAAAGGATATAATGTATCTCGTTCAGAAAATGACAATAAAATTTCTTTGAATCCATTTTTTATGAATACATTTATGGGTAAAAATATTTTTAATAAATTACCTTTTAATTATAAAAACATAATTTCAAATATTTTATGGAAGATATGTACATTGGAAAGAATGATTCCCGACAGAGTAGAAAAATAATGATTATATTCCAAAAAAATATTTTTTTCATTATACCGAATTCTTAGAGAGAGTAAAAAAGAAATTAAAAGATAAAATTTATACAAATAACCATATTATATAAAAATATATTTGATTTAAGATATAAATATCAAATAATTCTTTATGTGGATATATAAACATAAAAAATCTTTAACAATAATGATATTTTGAAAAAAAACCCTTTACCTAAGGTATAACATTTTTTTGTACATGTTCAAAACTAATTTATGATAAATATAGATTTATTATAGATATATTATTGAACCATAATGATATATATATTACCATATATTATGTAAATATAATCTTTTATCACCATTTTATTTAGAATTATTTATTATAATCATTGTTTCATGTAATAACAACTTTATTTTTATCTTTTTTTGGTTCGGTAGATTAAATCCATTTACATTAGTCATTATTCAATAATCTACATAATATTAGTACATATATATATATATATATTATATATTCTGATTATATTTATTTTAAATTGATACTTAAAATATATATATGGAGATAAGAATTGCATCGTTCATGGATAAGGTAGGACATATGTATGCATGAACACCATTTTCAGTTTTTGCCAGATGGAAGAAAAGAATGTTAAATAATAAATAACAATTCAAGAATAATTATTATATCATATGAATCATATATTTTCACTTAATATATCCTAATTATGATCCATGAAATGAGTAAATTAATAATTAAACACATCAACTCATGGATGTGGTAGTCTACAAGTACGCATGAACAACGTTGTCAATTATAATTTTCAAGAAAAGATGGGTTTTAATCGTGGTTTAATAATCATAATAAAAATTAATTATATTAATGATATGTTATTTATTACTATATTACAAATACTAGAGATTTATTGTAGGTATGTGAATAAGTAAAAAATTAATGTGATTGGTTGTGATGAATACCCTTTCATTGAAAGAACTCCATTAGATCTTCTCTTAAGAGACATTTGGATGGTATTTTGGGAAGAAACAAGAATCTATAATGTGTATACGAGGGAATATAATATAAATTATTGGGTATTGGTAAATATTGTTTTTTTAATGTGGTGTAACTTATACAAGGAATATATTTCCTTCTATAAAGCAGGGAAATGACAAAGTTGGAATTACAAATAAATGAAAAAATATAACTTCACCATTTTCAAGAAAATTGCTTTCAAATAGCTATAAATATTAATATAAGTTATTATCTTGTTCAAATATAATAAGTCAATAATATTTTTCTAGTACTACGTGTCATTTGGAACATTAACTTTTTGTTTAACACCATAGATAATCTATGTTAACCTTAACCATTTTAATGATTATTTCAATAAAAAGGGTTATTATTTTAGATAAAATGTCCAAATTAGACCCTTAATGTACAAGGTATGAAATTTTTAGACATAATTTATTTCAATTATCTCATTTTAACTTGGTTATATATTTTTATAAAATTGAAAAAAATATAGTATTTCCATAAATTATCAGTAATGTCATTTATGAAACTATTCATATAATTTGACATTTAAAACATCAGTATAATGAATTAATTAAAATATACCCATTTAAAACATCACTAATATATCATGTTAATATATATAATTTATTTAATTCTATAAATAACTCAAATTATTTTTCTCTTGTAGGTTTTAAAACCATTTATTTTAAATTTGCATAATTGAATAAATGCAATATTAGCATTGTGTAAGACTTTTAGATAACTATATACCACCTAAAACTAATAAATAAATTAGCATTATGAAAATAATGTCATTATTGTAAAAATATTATTTTAGAGTCATTAAAAAATTCATTTTCCCCAACTTGAACTCATAATATATATTAAAAAGTAAGAGTGTGACAATTTGAATTTTTCATCGCTCTAAATATTATATATTACATTTTCACGGAAATGTGTCCCTTAAAAAATAAAATTTTGATTCATAGGAGAAAAGTATTGATTTACCTTCATAAAAAAGGAATTAATACAATAAAATTTCTATAACACTTGCTTTTATTCCAAATGAACCTAATTTACCTATTATCGATGTGATAATATTTTCCATAATTGATATTCATAATGATTAAGAATAAAAGGGAATTATTTACGAAATTAGAACATCCTGATTACAAATATTGATTCCATTATTCAATATTCACTTTATATAAATGTTATAAACTAATTTTAAAATCATAGTGTAAAACAATACGATACCATTTTTTATAATAATATCTATTTTTATCATAAAAATAGATTTATTATTATCCATTTCCAAGAACAAATTATTATATTAATCATAAAATAGTTGATTTAATATATAACATATAAATTTCATAACATTAGTTCACTGGTAGTGATAAATATAATTAATTTGGATAAAAACACATTATAAATATAAAATCAGTTTTTGAAAAACATTTATTTTACATTAAAATGATTTTTTTTTTCATTTATATTAAATTGATAAGTAGTGAATTAATTTTTAACATGTGTATAAAAATATATTTTTCATAATTTACATCATATTATTCACACATACTAATTTATTGGATATGTAATAAAAGTACACTATATAACATTTCATTTAGAATCAGGGATTAGTGTATCAAATGCTATCGAAAAAATTTAATTTATTTCAAATAAAATATATCATGAAATATTAGGCTGTTAAAAATTGTGATTTTGTTATTAATAATAATATATTTAATTATGTATTTTATTTTTCTTATTTATGTACATATGAATTTAATTCATCTCATGTTCTCCAATATGATGTCATATAATTAATGATAAATTCTTTTTTTTGTGAAACTGATGTGTATCATTAATCTATGTAAGAAGAAATTGATGGGAATGGACATTCAACATTTACAAGTCTATTGGTATCATAATAGTGTTTTGGAGATTTAATTAGAATAACATTTTAATTCAAGGCCTCAATGGTTTTCATTATCAAATTAAAAGAATGTTAGTAAAACTTCATAGGGATGGGTCTTCTTTTAGTATGGAGATTTGTAGCAAAGGAAAACATTCTAGTTATTATATAAATTTTATACTATAAGACTAATTTAGAGTATTTTGGTTTACTATATAATTTTATGGAAAAAAGGTGGATTTAAGGATTTATTGTACTAGGTAAACATTATATTCCCTATAGTTGGCCATTGAGAAACTTGAGGGTGTCAATTAGAATCTATTAGTCATATCAATGGGTAATTGGAAAATTAGTAGCAACTCGTTAGCCACTGAAAAGCTAATAGGTTCTCGATTTTCCATATACAGTCTATTGGGGTCCACTAGGATTCAATTGTATTGGTCTGGATCCCTTTTTCTAATGGATAGTATTTTAATTGTATCAATTCAAAAATGATAATTATATTTCCTTAAAATCATTTTTCAACAAGTAATTATTCCTTAATTTTCTCTCTAGTATCGGTTTCATCCATTAGTTAATTATTTATCATTTCACAATGAAAATATGGTCTAAAGGTATTGTTTTTATCTTTAATAAAAGTTCCTTGTAATTCTTATAATTTTGTTAAAATGGGATGATTTTTAGTTAGTAAACATTAATAGGTAATTAATTTTAATATAATTTGATGTTATTATTAATTCATAATTCTTTTAGAGTAATTGTAAAATCGTTGTTGCTCTTTTTTAAATGTTTAAATTATGGTAGGTATCATATGTCATTTCTTGGTCATTAATTGAATATTTTTATATTATTTGAAAAAAAAATTTGTAGATGAGAAATATTTCATTCACATATAATGGAAACTATATCTAATATAATGAGATGTTAATGATGGATTTATAAGTCCTAATAATTCCATACTCTTGTGATAAATTTATAAATTTTTATTCTATGATTGGAATTTTATTAATTACTATTTAATTATATAGTGATAAACAATAAGAAAATTACATCATTAGTATAGATAATTTTCTTAAAATGTAAAAATATTCAAACATAAAATTTAGTAGTGTTGTGTTTTCTTTTTAAAAATGTTTTAAATTAATAATATATTTATATTAATTCATGAGATACAATAATAGGGAGAATCAGTGTTATAAATTCATTATATTTGCTAGAAAATATATTTTTTGTTGAAAATTTATGATTTAACATAATCTCTAGGGATTGTGTTATAAAAATCCTTAGTATGGTATTGATAAATTAAATATTCAATTCTAAAATGAAATATTTGTTTTTAGGTAGTCATATAATGTGGTTACAATGATTTAATTTACTTACTAAGTTAGAATTTATATTTTATTACTAATTTCAGATGGATTATCATAAAATAACCATTTTTAAAAAAAATTATTATTTTGAAATAAATTTTCGCAATCATAGCCAGGATTCTATATGGTCTACTGCCCGACCCTGGACAAGGTAAGTCCTAAAGTGCATTCCCGATATTCATGGGTTGGAGACAATTGTATGGGTTTCAATGATGAATCTAGGGAATGATTTCACTCGATTAAATAAGATTAAACAAACAAAAATAATTTACTAACCAAGACTAAACACTGATAGCTAAACATGTGAAAAAAAATTAAGTTTAATTTTTAGAACATTTTAAAATACAATATATGGGATACAATAAAATCAATAATGGTGCACTATCCCAATAAAAACACATGGAAACAAGAGAAACATTTTCCTCAATATAGAACCACAACACCTGCAAGGGGAGACCTCTGGCATCTTGAACCACCATCTCTAATCACATTTCCTTTTACTACATCCAACATAACCAAGCCTACTTATAGCTATAGGTTTAATAAGGGTGTGAGCCAAATCCTAGTAGGATGCCACAAATCAAGAGGATTTATGCAATAAACATAACAAGATAAATAAATATTCTTGTTTAAAATAAAGACGAGAAACATTTTATGGAAAATAATTTTACAAATGAAACACCTCATAAAAAGAGATGCTTGATTTTGAAATGACCAAAACGTATACTATATTCTAATGGTGTGTAAAATATCACAAAATATCTCCATGTCATGGAAGAATCGTTTGAGAACTTGTAATCAATGAGTCACTAGTAAGATTATATCTCAATGAAATGTGGTATGAAAACCATGACAAATAGAATTCTCGTGCGCAATCCAATAGGAGGGGAAACCCCATTGGCGTAGGGAGCTCCAATTATCATTATTTAGTTAGTGTTTTCATCATCAATACTTGTATAGAAAATTGAGACAAACAACATGTAAATCAACTAGTGTACTTTTCTGAGTCAACCCACATTGGTAACCATGTTTCCAATTATTCTCTTTGCATGATTAACATATCACATAGCGTATTACATTCAAATATATACACAAACCAAAAAATTCATTACACATGATAAACCACCATTTTCAAACCCATATTATAGATTTAAAACCGATCTCGTAACAAAATAAACTTGAATCATCATTCTTATTATCCAAACATTTTATCACAAACCTGGATAGAATTAAACAAGGTAGATAATATGAAACACACATACAACATATCACATATTGGTTGGAAAACCATATATAAAAAAATAAAAAATAATTTGTTTTCAGAAAACAATTATCACATCATTAACAACATATATAACCCATCCGTGATGCATGGAAACCATTGATAACAAATTCAATAATGTATAAGCACTGAACCACATTCTGATGCTCAAGAAAATCCCATAATCTGGTCTAAAACCACAATCATAGCTCAATAATACCATTTAATGGAAATTTTGAATCATATTAATTAATAATAAACCCAAATAATTAGGATCTTACCCAAAAAATGACACCATACATGCTAGATAATTGAAGTAATATATAAAACAGAGGAAATACCTTTAATAGAGGAGGAAAAAAATAATGAAGAAACTTACTTGGGGATCCGAAGGGAAATCAAACAAAAAGTGACACCAGAAAATAATTACAAGGGAGATGGGATTGAGGGGGAGGTGCTCCGAGGGTATAATTCCCAATTGGGAGGAGAGTTTGAGAGATTTGGGCTTAAAATTAGGTAGATAAAAAACAACAACTGATTTTAATGACATGGACATGCCACATAGTTTTCCCACAATGTTTTCCAAACCATCTGTCAACAATGATCAGTTCACGTTCCAAGAAGGATATGCTACAAAGTTATCCCAAAACAATTATAAACTATGTTCTAACTAGATGATATTCTTATATCCAAAATATGACTTTTTTATACTGTTGCCTGGGAAATAGCACATAGTTTATCAAACAATGGACCTACCATGTGCAGAATTCATTTAAACCATAATATTCGATTTTTTATAAAAACTTATGGAAAAACCAATGGTGAAAAATGTGGAAAAAAATAATATGAAACATACCTCAAAAGGAATCATGGTTGTGATAATTCCCATAACAAAGGAAATATTTCATTCTTCGAAAGTCAACTAGGATCCTTTTCAGAGAAAAAAATGTATATACATTCTCATCCAATGAATTTCTCTATAACAGTCACTTACACAATGAAAAATTAGTCTCTGTTCCCAATCCATTCTAATTCATAAGATGAGATGAATCTGGGTTATACATCATCAATTTGAAGACATGGAAAACATCATAAACAATGGTCAATTGGGAGGGAAAATCTATCTTCAATGCCATATAACCAACCATCTCAATAATCATAATCTGTCTAACATATCACATTGTTGACATCCATTTATTTCCCAAAAGATGATAAACCAAGTGAGGTTCGACTTTTAGTAACACTAGATAACCCATAAAAACATCATATCTCAACTTATCTTATTAGAATAATATTTCTAGTAACTTTGTGTTGTCGATAATCACTCCCTGATCATCTTGACTTTCTAAAAGGTCTTTTTTCACAAGGCTAGTCCCCAACAATGATGTCTCACCTATATCATCCAAACAAAAATGAGACAAATATGTCCAACCATAGATCACATCAAAAGTATCAATTAGAATTGAGGATTGGTTTCAATGTTTATGTAAAAACTTCCCCAATTCCAAATGGGAATACCATGAATAAATGAGATCCAAGACACATTCCCAAAGCATGTCTTCAAGAACTGGAATTTTCTAATATGCCTGACCATCTGTCTGAGGATAAATTGTGGTTCTTAATTTAACATATGACCCAAAAGGTTTCTTAATTACTTTCCCAAAATGATATGTTAAATAGGTATACACTTTAGAAATAATTTTTGATTCCATAACATCGATCCTCAAAACATTTTAATTTACAACTATACCAATTCATTTTCCCTCAAAGAACCATTGATCATAATAAAGTGGTAATTTTGTCAAAAGATCTATCACTACACAAATGGAATTCATTACTTAAGGTGTGTGAGGTATCTTAATAATGTAGTCCATGGTGACCTCTTCCAACAACAAATTAATAATGGGTAGTGGCTCGAGTAAACGATAGGGTATTTGATGCACTAGTTTTACCAGCTGACTTGTATAACACCTCTATATGAAGTAATTAATATCTGGACCCATACCTAACCACCGGTACTACCAATGCAAATCATAATGAGTGTGGGTGACTTCAGGATGAAAATACCACTAATACCAGTGGAAATCCAATATCATCACCTTCCATTGTGATAAATGAACCAAAAATTATCCCTTGAGTCTTAAAACTCTCTGAT
Source organism: Viscum album (assembly GCA_963277665.1). NCBI lineage: Eukaryota > Viridiplantae > Streptophyta > Magnoliopsida > Santalales > Viscaceae > Viscum > Viscum album. The sequence goes on along the minus strand of OY728134.1, from coordinate 1,221,210,675 downwards.
GAGACAATGACCAATCATAATGTGTCTCCCCATAATGATGAAAGTTCATATACTACTATTAATTATCATCATCAAGCCACCCCATATAAATTATCTCTATAAGGGAGGGTGCCAAATGGAAAATATCTAATAAATCACCTCCATTGTGATCTCTGTGTCTAGGTAAATCTAGGCATAAGACCCATCAAGATCAACTAATCATTGGAAACTTCTAGCCCATCCACTAACACTTTTCTGCTCAAATAATCAGACACAATATTAAATTTTCCTATGTTATAGAGGATATATAAATTGAATCCCTGTAGATACTCAACCCAATGAAACTGCGTCAAATTCAATTCCTTTTTGGAGAATATATAGACTAATATCTTAAGATGGGAGTATACTAAGAAAGTATCCCTAAAATGGTAGTTATTCCATATCTGTATGTCATGAATCATAGGTTTTAATTCATGGTAATGGGTTGGGTAGTTCGTTTCATGTGGTCGGAGTTGGTGAAATTCCTAAGACAACACATGTGCATCCTACATGAGAACACATCTAATAACCATACCTAAAGTATAAAAATAAAAAACATAGACCTTTCAATATTATAGAAAGATCAACACATGAGTAGTAGTCATCTTCCATGCCAGCTCCTCATAGGACGCTAGTTATTCTGGGCACCATCAAAAAATCACAACATTCTTAGTGAAAATTTTCATGGATGAAGAATTAGAAGAGAAGTATTGAAAAAACCACATATACTAACCTACCAGGCCCTGGAAACTCCTATTCTCAAACACATTTTTCAAATTCTTCTAAAACATGACCACACTAACATTCTTGGGGTCTACAAAAACCCCTTGTACTAATATAACATGACCCAAAAACATAACTTCCCTTATATATAATGTAAACATTGATATCATTTCATATTGATGATGATCAAAAAGAATTCCAAATACGATCTTAAAGTGTCTATCATGCTCTTGTTGATAATAAAAATAAAACAAGATGTCATCCATGAATACCACAATAAAATAATAGAGATACTAGTTGATCAACTAGATCATAAGAGACATGGAGACTGCTGGAGAATTTGATAACCCAAATGGCATGACCAATTATATAATGTGGTCGTACCTTCTTCAGAAAGTTGTTTTCCTGATATCTGCCTCTCTCATCCAATATTAATGATAACCAAAACCCCAATCTAACATAGAGAAACACCTTACCACTTTCAATTGATCAAAAAATCTCCAATATATAGAAATCGCTACTTGGTCTTGATGGTTACTTTATTCAGATTATAGTAGTGTATATACAATAGGAGAGATCTGCCCGCGTTCTTCGCAAAATAGGTTTGGGTGGCCAAAGGAGAAACACTTAGGGGAATTTATCATTTGGATTAAACATCACTAATCTGTATCTTTAATTCTATAAATTTGGTAGTGGCCATACGAATTGAGGGAAGAGATATAGGATGTGTCCCCAGTGCCAAATGTATAGATATTTCTGCATCCCACTCTGGATGAAAACATGAAAATCCCCTAGGAAAAAGTCCTGAAATTAATCACCCTACAAGATGTAATCTACTCATATAAACACCACTATCATCATCCATCACTAGAGATGATGAATGAATAATTAGATTACACATTTCTGGGAGTGGAGGTCCCACAAGACCAAACTAAGGATCCCATTCTCTAAGAAACACCAGGGTATTCCCATCAGGTTCCATGAAACTCACTCACCACATATAAAAATAGTTTTTCTCTTGGAGGTGTACTATACATTCCATGCTAAGTAATAAGTAAAATAGCCCCGTATCTTATACCCAAAAGTCCTATTCAAACTCGACCTCTGCCATAGTGAGTACACAAGATGGAAACCTCAGATCCTGCCCATTCTTCATACCCAACGACATTACAGACTCCATCATGTAAAACATATACTTGATTAGAAATCTCAATAGATTCACTTGTTGGAAAGATATAAACGAAACAGAATTACCAATTTCAAAAAAACAAAATAGCTTCTATGGAAGATGCAAAAAAATAGTACCTCGAACTATCGATGTCATTTCATCTGGTCCTCCTAGTGCTTGATCCACAACATTAAGATGATTTGCCTCAGTTTGAGTCTAATAACAACCAATATTAATCATCTATACCCTAAACATACATTTCCTGGATAATGATCTAGCCCTACCCCCACGACTAGAGAACCAAGATCCCACCTTCCTAGATGACTCTGACTGAGCTAATATCCCCCTATTACCTATAGATCCTACACCACTTTGACATGGGTGTGTCACCTTATCGAAATGATTCAAGTTTTCCATACCTCAACATCGATCACATGTTTTGGAAGGGGACGTTCACGTATGCTGAATGTTCTATTCCCTCCCACAATGGTGTCATACAATTGACTATGTATCAGAAGTCATTGATGTAGACTGTCGAGAAGGCTGATCTTAACTAGAACCTCTATTTTTTCATTACTCATATGGCATCCTCTTCTTCTCAGAGGTACTTCCACTACCCATTACCGGAAAAGCCCCAGAGGGACCCGACCTTCCATTTTGATCAATCATCACCACACAAGAGTGGTAAAATACATCGAAAAATGTATTTAGATTGAAGTGAATAACCTGAGTATAAATCTATGTCCAAAAACATATTTTCGAACCTCTAAGACTTCATTATTTCCTTTGATTCAATTTTGGTTTCATACCAAACAGGCTCAAAAAATTGGTTGGAATACTTCATCATGGAATTGTCTCACTGAACGTGTTCTAAAAACTCTTAGTTCCTAGAGTAGGATCACAATTTCGGACAATACTTGTCATTGAATAGAGCTTTGAAGTATTCCCATCTCATCTTCTCGAGCTTACCCATTTGGGAAATTGGGTCCCACTATATTCAACAAGGACCTTATAACATGAATGTGGTTTATATCAATATAACATAAATAGGATTGTATAGAAATTCAAACATGTACTCTATATTCCTAAGAAACCCCTTTGCTTCCTGTTGTTTTGTGCCACATTGAAAAAAAGGATTCATGTTATTAAAGAGATCCTAATCATTATACTTCCTAGGACAAGGTTCTTCTTCTCTAACAAGAGTGGGACCAGGAACCACTCCCTATCCAAAAGCCTAAATATCCCAATACACAGCTTTCACTAATCTATGATCCATCGGTGAGGGAACACTATATCAGATATCATCATGCGGTTTCACAGGGAATCTTCAAGGAGGGATCTTCCTATAAAAACAAAAATCACATGATAAATCATAAATATAACCAATATTAAAACATTTCAGCAATAAAAGTAATCTTCAACCTACCAAACATCAAATTTATGAAAATAAACATGTTTTCATAAAAAACCACTCCATGTACACCTAGTGTCAATGTATTGTGTTTGGAATGCACCTCTCAACCATAGGAGTAGTGAAAATAAATCAAATCATCCCATGGTGAGTCTAGATATATCATATGCTGTACTGGCTGGGAACTCCACTCGTGACGAGAACATCAATCCCCATCAATCATATCTCATTTATATCTAGTCTCATCCCAATTAACAGGACCAAAAAAGTACATAAACAACATTTTTTACATTTTCACACAAACAAAGATGGTATTCCATCCAGTCCAGTGCCCAAACAGTCCTAGGGGAAGGCCTAAATATAATTATCATTCTTCATGGGATAGAAACTAGTTATCATGTAACAATAATGAAAGTTGAGAATGATTTCACCCAATTAAATAAATGAAAACAACATATAATAATAAATAAAAAATGACTAAAGCACAACAACCAATCATGGAATATCAATTTTCAGTTTAAATTTTTATGATATTTAACAATACCAAAAAAGAGGCTTCAACAAAAAGGGAAATGATATGCAATCCCAAAAAACACCATGCAATAAGAGGAACATCATCTTCAAGTCACCACCTATCATGACCCGTCCTCGGGGCCCGTGCCGTGAATACCCCAAGCCCGCCTTCCATAGGCCAAGGGCTGGTGACTAGCACCAAAGGCATAAATCCCGATAACTGGGAAGGCATTGCCTTTATAAAAGTAAACAAAACACCACAAAGTACAAGGGAAAGTAAAACACTAAGTACAAAGAGAAGTGCTAAAAGGTAAATGGGCCAGAATACAAACCCAAAAGAAATTACAACTACAACTGAACAAGTACAACAGAAAAGAAAACAGCTGGAAGGACGGAAGCGGCTCTTGGGTCGTCCTCCTCGGATCCTACCTGAAGGGTAGGTACAGATGGCGCAGCTCCTGGATCGTCCACCACAGATCCTATATGAAGGATATGTACAAATAGCCTCCACAACGCTCTCGCCCGTCAACATCTTCCGTGTGTCATCTCGTCGCAAAGTCCACCTCCAGATACTGACTCGTCGTGTAGTCCACCTCCGGGTACTGACTCGTCGTGTATTCCACCTCCAGGTATCGTCCAGTCCTCGAACACTCGGCCTCCGTCAACACTGCCGTCGTCTGCAACAAACACAATGAGGTGCGGGCAAAGCCCGTGCAGGGGTGAGTATAATGATACTCAGTAGGGACCCCGAGACCCTCAAGGTCTCACTAAAACCAACAAAGAAAATCTCAAAAGATAACCTCTACTTAGGTATATGCCCATTCATATACCTAAGTTATCAAGTAACCCATCTCATTCATGAGGAAACACAAGGGTTATGAAATCAACGGATAAACACTACCCATGTATATTCCCATACATATACCTAAGTTATCAAGAAACCCATCTCAATCATGAGGAAACACAAAGGTCATAGACTCATCTCAAACCAGGATTTTCATTATCAAAACCATAAATGCTGAAGAGCACCATCTCTGGAGTGTACAGTGGACCTATCACGACTCCGAGATACTGCTCACTAACCTAAGACTGCTGAGGTACTCCTCATGTCGCGTATTGTGGGCCTGCTACTACAACCAAGCGCTTCCCACCATGGGTCTGCCACTACAACCAAGCGCTCCCCCTCATAGCCTCAAGAGGTACTCCTTCTCTAGAGTACCGCGGGTCTACCGCTACAACCAAGCGCTACTCCGCCATGGGTCTGCCGATACAACCAAGATCTCCCCCTCATAGCATCCAGAGGTACTCCTTCTGTTGAGTACCGCGGGTCTTCTGCTACAACAAAGCGATCCTCCACCGAGGGTCTGACGCTACAACCAAGCGCTCCCCACTGGGCTATCCGAAACACATCGAGTCGATCGGTCAAGCAGTCTTTTGGTCTCAGCCAGCTACATGGTCTCCGTATTCCGCATGCTCATCTCCAGGAGGGTCCGCTCCACGAGCTGCTAGTCGATACTACAAGTATCACAAGGTTCCACGAATAAGTATCTCAAGGGACCGCCTCGACACAGGGGTCTCAACACAATAGACGGCGTCAATCGGATGCCCGGTCTGTGAGTTTCTAGCCTTTTCATCCCAGGGGCCCGGTTGGTTTCATGTGCGAACCAACCCGGCTGTATCTCAACTGTACCCCGAACTCCCATAGGGTATACTCAAAGAGACCGTTTCTCAACGTGATCACCAACGCCGCTGACGGTTCATCAAACAGACGTCCGGTCTGAAAGATATCAGCTTTTCTGTTCTAGGGACCCGGTTGGATTTCAGGTTCAATCCAACCCGGCCACTATCCAACAACAACCAAAACACGGGAAAAGTATGCCAAAAGTTCCATCTCATCAAGAGGAATTCAGGGAGACAGACGGCGCATCAATTAGACGCCCGGTCTGTGAGTTATTGGCTTTTTCGTTCCAAAGGCCCGGTTGGTTTCGTGAGCGAAGCAACCAGACCGCACTCCAACGACATCCAAACCTCGAGCGGAGTAAGCCAAAAGATCTGTCTCACTTAGAGGAATCCATCAAAGTCGACGGCATGTCAATCAGACGTCTGGGGCTCAAGATATGAGCGTTTTCGCTCTGAGGGTCCGGTTGGTTTCGTGTACGAACCAACCCGGCCAAACCCCAAGTATTCCGAAAGCTTGGGTGTAGTATACCGAAAAGACCGTCTCGATCCAAGGATTGCATCATCGCTGACGGCGCATCGTTCGGAGTCACGTAGCTCAAGTTATGAGCAAAAGACCGAAAAGGTCCGGAAATGAGGGGTCTGGGCCCGGACTGACCAGGCCCAACCCCCCTGGGTCGGCCCAAACCGGGTCGACGAGACCCGGGTCAGGTTTCGACCCAGTTGGCGCGACCCGGCCTGGCGGGTCGGCCCGGCTCGGCTCGGCCGAGCGACCGAGCAAGGGGAGCTGTGGGGTGTGTAGCCCCCGCGGGAAGAGGAACCGCGGCCCCACGTGGGGCCGCACTTGGTCAGCGGACGCGGCAAGGCCGCATACCGTGTCTCCTGGTTCTACGCGGCCACGGAACCACCTCTCCTCCACGGCTTCAGCCTTGGCGGGTTTTGCCGGCGGTGCACCGGGTGCCGCCGCGCTGGCGTGAGATTCCGCGGACCACCGGACGTGCTCTGGTGGTCCATTTTAAGTAGGGTCTTCGCCAGTGGTCCTCCCGGGACCTGACCTTCAATGCAAGGCCCTCAAATTTCCCTTGGGTCCCCGTTTTCCATCATCCTTTGTTCCGCACACCAACAAAAAACTACGGAGAGTTGTCGGGCCGTGTTTGTTTGGCCCGCACCCTCCGCGTTAGGTGATAGAAAACGAGAAATAAAAATATTCAACAAATGAAAAACAACAAGGCAAAATTTTAAATAAATTAAAATTTAACGTGATCTTTGTTTTAGATGAACAACCATGGGAATAAAATATTATCTTTAAATAAAATCCCTACCTCGCCGCAGTCGTCGAGCGTGCGTTCTTCGCGGAATTGACAGTCGCGGGAGAAGGTGATCGTCGCGTCGCGGAAGGGTGTCACGTCGTCGCGGGAGGCCGTCACGTCGTTGCGGAAGGGCGTCGCGTCGAGGATCTCCGAGGGTTAAAGAAACGCACGGATTTAATTATAACAATTAAATCCTTGCTGAGGATATAAACCACAAAGGAATTTAAAATATTTAAATCTTCTACCTCAAGCAGTTGATCGAATATTTGTCGCGGGGGAAGAACGTCGCGGAAGAAGTGTCGGTGTCACATCGATCTACGGGGTTGGGCGTTCTTCGCGTTCTTTGCGTTCTTCGTGTTCTTCATGAAGGAGGATGATGATCTCAAGCCTTGGAGTCTTCTACAAATCCTCTCAACGAGTAATCCTCAAGAAGAAAAGTGTTGGTCTTATTTTATTAACATGCCAACGGTTTGAAAACAGGTTAAGAAAAGAACAACTTAATTCATAGAATTAATGTCAATGAATTAACCGCCCAATTAATAGAAGCGTTTAATAGTTTATGAAACGCCCCAGTTGACTTTCATTTAATATGGGTTTTCATGGGTGCGTTACTTAGCGGAAAAGAAACGGTGGGGCTCGTGTGGGCCCCACCTCACAAATATCCTACCAAGAGGGCAGAATATTTTGAATTGTACCCTATCCGCTTTAACTCAGCTTAAGCAACTTTAAGTGGCTTTAAGTGAAATAAAATAATGTTTGTCGCACCACTTTATTTTAGTTTCTTCACTTAAACCCCAAAAATTAAAAACCACACCTCAGAAAATGCAACTCCAAAAAAGGCATTTCGAAGAAAATACCGGTGATGTGATTCCATCGGTGCCCTCAAAATTCGATTCCGATCACCAGTTTAAAAGTTAGAAAAACCCGCTCGTTCGTTCACTGAATGTACCCGAGCCAAACTTCAGAAAATGATTCCGGGCACACCGGGCCTCGGAATCAGGTGCCGTCTGAAATTGCGTTCTTGTAAAATCCCAAAGAAAATTAAAAAAAAATTTCCCTTGAAATTTATGGGTCTTTACATTACTCCCACCACAGGGCTTTACGTCCTCGTAAAGTTTAACACCAACTAGGGTAACAAAAGTGGTACAGAGCACGCATCTGAGCCTTCCGCTCCCATTTGCTCACCTGGAGGTTCCCGTACTGCCAAAGAAGGTGCTCTCGAGGAATCGATCGTCCTCATAGGATCCGCTCCTATTGATCCTCAATCCCCACTGGAACCTCTGTGAAAGTTACCCCATCGCCATCGTACATCTCTTCATAGTCGATGATATGCGAAGGGTCGAGCACATATCTCCTCAGCTGAGATACGTGGAAGACGCCGTGCACCCGGTGCAACTGAGGTGGATGGGTGAAGCGGTAAACCACCTCGCCTACCCTACTGGAGACCTAGAAAGGTCTATTGAACCTCGAAGATATCTCGCCTCCTCGGCTACATCTCCGTAAACCTCGTAGAGGTGAGACCCGTATAAGGACGTGATCGTCATCCTCGAACTCTAGAGGTCTCCAATTCCTATTAGAACTGAAACTCGAAACGACGGATGCCACGAGGGTAAGGTTGACCGAATCAAGAGTGATCGGTCGTACTCTCATGTCCATGAGTTATCCTATGTTGCATGGGGTTTCCATTTCTCCGACCAAGGAAAACCCATCCCGACGTCGTTGTTAAACCACAACCTTTTTGCCTAATACCGTCATTTTGTGTATGAACTGTGATTTCCAAGTCCATACTCAAACCAACGTCGTAAGGCCTCGACGCTTCCACCAAGAGATTCCAACTGAAACTCTCGCCTCGAGGGTCTGACCACACCGTCGATGTAAGTGTTATTATCGAGTCTTCTCCCAAGGTATCTCCAGATGTGAGAGTAAAGTCTACGGCTTACCGGAATCTCCAGGTCTGGGACAAGATTTGTGAAAGCGATGAATGATTCATATCGACGTCTTTTACTACAGCAGCTAGTAGTGGACACAGAACATCCATTGAATCAATTTTTAGAGCCATTGGGTGACACTCCTTGACCGCATGCCGCCGCACTCTTCCTTCTCCCTCCAGCTCCCTTAGCTTGGCAGGGATAACTAAGGCGGGTGGTTGTATCATGTTAAGATGTACACCACCTCATGCAAATCTCCTAGCTCTGCCTCCATGTCTGCCGCTTTGCAGACTCATCTCTCTTTAAAGATTCCTCTTCTTGAAACATTTAACACGCCTGAGTCACTAAGACTGGCACTGGTTTCATATTTCTTACTGCACTGTGCAATCATTATCCGCTCCTGGATGATCTGCACCTTCTTTTCCTACAATCCGAAAGAGCTGCTAAAATTTCTCCTTTGTCGAAAAGAGAAACCCGGTCTCATCCCTCTGGATGAACCACACCCAATGCCTAATACAGTCAATCCTGACATGAAGGATGCATTCATGCCATGGAGGACGTCGTAAGGCCTTGACGTATCTACTAAGAGATCCAACTGTCACTCTCGCCTCCAAGGGTCGAGTCACACTGTCGGCATCAGTGCGAGGTCACTGGGTCTCCTCCAGTAGAAATCTCGAAAGTGAGGTTCAAGTCAACAGTCTTAACCAGGACCACTCAGTATCAACCAAACAAAATGGACAGGAAAGAAAACATCACAAAGATAAGTGTCTTTTTTTTATTGCAGCTCTTAGTACAAATACACGAATACAATAGAAACATGGAACTAGAAGTACAAGGGACATATCCACTAGTTCCTCTCATGTCCACCTGCTCCTGGAGCTCTACTGCCTTGTCCAATGCTCGGCTGTTGCTCAAGCACCTGCCGCTGCTTCTGCCTCGGTGGATCCTCCAAAGCCTGCGGATCAACTGTACGTGGAGTCAGATAGTCACGTGCTAGGTGACCCCTTCCGCCGCATTCATAACACATCCTGCTCCTCGTACGACGGCATCTAGTCCTATTGGACCTCTGCATCATCTGTCTACTACCCACAGATGACTCATCTACTGATCGAAAACCCTATGGTAAAGGCAGAATCTCCTGTACATGCTCGGGGTGTATAGCTATTGGGACAAACTCCACCCTGAAGAAGATCTCGAAGTCCTCCCATGCGAAGGCCATCCCGTCGCAAAACTGGAACAAGTGGCTCCACCACCTGCCTGCTGCTTCCTGAAGAAGGCTGGCAGCAAAGATCACCATGAAGTCTGCCGGCGTCCCAACAAGCCTGAAAACTCTCACCACAGCCTCTAGAAAATCCTCAGCTTCCTGCGGGTCCATGTCTCTCGGGAACCTGGGTGGCCTTTGGGGCTGGAACTCATGCAGTGCACTCAAGTGGCTTGAATCGCCTACAGTTGGGGATGGTGGCATCGGTGGCCCAACATATGGTAGTACCTTTGGTGCCTCCGCTGGTGCCTCAACTGCAAGAGGGCCCTGTACCGAAGCCTCGTCACTCGGCAGGTTGTCAGTACGCACATCCCTCTGGGCTTTAGCTGGCCATCCGAGAAAAGGCATCCTGAAATAAAAAACTTGACACAGTCAAACGATTATACCTGGTGAGGTGACCTGGTTTGAGCTGACATTTAAAAACTTCTGGAAACACACACGCAATCAGTGTTTTCTTGCACAGAGTCGGAAATCGATTGTCAGGGTCCTGGTGTATGGATACGTCGGCCGCCCGCACCAACACTGGACTTCCTGAACTGAAAACCACACTCGGTACTCTTAATACTATTGCTTCACAGAAAGGAAAAGGAAGATCAGAGTCCAAAGTTCTGCGGTAGAACCGAACCCCTTTGATACCAATTTGTCACGACCCGTCCTCGGGGCCTGTGCCGTGACTACCCCAAGACCGCCTTCCATAGGCTAGGGGCTGGAGACTAGAACCAAAGGCGTAAATCCCGATAACTGGGAAGGCATTGCCTTTATAAAAGTAAACAAAACACTACATAGTACAAGTGGAAGTAAAACACTAAGTACAAAGAGAACTGCTAAAAGGTAAATGGGCCACAATACAAACCCAAAAGAAAGTATAACTACAACTAAACATGTAAAACATAAAAGACAATAGCTTGAAGGATGGAAGCGGCTCTTGGGTCATCTTCCTTGGATCCTACCTGAAGGGTAGGTATAGATGGCACAGCTCCTGGATCATCCGCCATGGATCCTACCTGAAAGATAGGTATAGATAGCCTCCACAATGATCTCGCCCATCAACCTCCTCCGTGTGTCGTCTCGTCGCGAAGTCCACCTCTGGATACTGACTCGTCATGCAGTCCACCTCTGGGTACTCAATCGTCATTCAGTCCACCTCAGGGTACTCACTCTTCATGTAGTCCACCTCTAGATACCGTCCAGTCCTTGAACACTTGGCCTCCGTCAGCACTACCGTCGTCTACAACCAACACAATGAGGTGCGGGCATAGCCCGTGCAGGGGTGAGTATAATGATACTCAGTAGGGACCCCGAGACCCTCAAGGTCTCACTAAAACCAACAAAGCAGATCTCAACAAATAACCTCTACTTAGGTATATGCCCATTCATATACCTTTGTTATTAAGTAACCCATCTCAATCATGAGGAAACACAAGGGTTATGAAATCAACGGATAACTACTACCCAGGTATATGCCCATACATATACCTAGGTTATCAAGTAACCCATATCAATCACAAGGAAACACAAAGGTCATAGACTCAACTCAAACCAGGATTTTCATTATCGAAACCGTAACTGCTGAAGAGCCCCGTCTCTGGAGTGTACAGTGGTACTGTCACGACTCCGAGGTACTGCTCACTAACCTAAGACTGCTGAGGTACTCCTCCTGTCGAGTACTATGAGCCTGCTTATACAACCAAGCACTTCCCACCATGGTTCTGCCGCTACAACCAAGCGCTCCACCTCATAGCTCAATAGGTACTCCTTCTGTAAAGTACCGCGGGTTTGCCGCTACAACCAAGCGCTCCTCCGCCGTGGTTCTGCCGCTACAACCAAGCGCTCCCCCTCATAGCCTCCAGAGGTACTCCTTATATTGAGTACCGCAGGTCTGCCGCTACAACCAAGCGCTCCTCCTCCATGGGTCTACCGCTACAACCAAGCGCTCCCCACTGGGCTATCCGAAACACACCGAGTCGATCGGTCATGCAGTCGTCGGGTCTCAGCCGGCTACACGGTCTCCATATTCCGCACGCTCGTCTCCAGGAGGGTCTGATCCATGAGCTGCTGGTCGATACTACAATTATCACAAGGTTCCACGAAGAAGTATCTCAAGGGACCTCCTCGTCACAGGGGTCTCAACACAATAAATGGCGCGTCAATCGGACGCCCGGTCTGTGAGTTATTAGACTTTTCGTCCCAGGGGCCCGGTTGGTTTCATGTGTGAACCAACCCGGCCGTATCTCAACTGTACCCCGAACTCCTATAGGGTATACTCAAAGGGACTGTTTCTCAACCTGATCACCAACGCCGCTGACGGTTCGTCAGACGGACGTCCGGTCTGAAAGATATCAGCTTTTCTGTTCCAGGGGCCCGGTTGGATTTCGGGTACAATCCAACCCGGCCACTATCCAACATCAACCAAAACTTGGGCGAATTATGCCAAAAGTTCCATCTCATCAATAGGAATTCAACGAGATAGACGGCGCGTCAATCGGACGCCCGATCTGTGAGTTATTGGCCTTTTTATTCCAGGGGCCCGGTTGGTTTCGTGAGCAAACCAACTCGACTGCACTCCGACGACATCCAAACCTCGAGAGGAGTAAGCCAAAAGATCTTTCTCACCTAGAGGAATCCATCAAAGTCTACGACACATCAATCGGACGTCCGGAGCTCAAGATATGAGCGTTTCCACTCCGAGGGCCCGGTTGGTTTCGTGTACGAACCAACCCGGCCGAACCCCATGTATTCCAAAACCTTGGGTGTAGTATACCGAAATGACCGTCTTGATCCAAGGATCACATCACCGCTGACGACATGTCGTTCGGAGGCCCGTAGCACAGGTTATGAGCAATAGACCAAAATGGTCCGGAAACGGGGGGTCTGGGCCCGGACCGACACGACCCAACCCCCCTGGGTCGGCCCGAACCGGTTCGACCCGACCCAGATCCGGGTCCGACGCGGTTGGCGCGACCCGGCCCAGCCAGGGCGGCCCGGCCCGGCCTAGGCGCGACCCGGCCTGGCGGGTCGGCCCAGCTCAGCTCGGCCGAGCGGCCGAGCAAGGGGAGCCGCGGGGTGTCCAGCCCCTGTGGGAAGAGGAACCGCGGCCCAACTTCGGGCCGCGTTTGGTCAGCGGACATGGAAAAGCCGCGTCCCGTGTCTCCCAGTTCCACGCGGCCGCCGAACCACCTCGCCGCCGCAGCTTCTACTGCGGCGGGTTCTGCCGGCCGCTGCCTCCGGCCGCCGCCGCCGCCACGCCGTCGTGAGATTCCGCGGACCACCGGACGTGCTCCGGTGGTCCATTTTACGAGCGGTGTTCACCTGTGGTCCTCCCGGGACCCGACCTTCACTGCAAGGCCCTCAAATCGCCCTTGCGGCCCTGTTTTCCGTCGTCCGTCGTTCCGCACACCAACGAAAAACTACGGAGGGTTGTTGGGCCATGTTTGTTTGGCCTGCACCCTCTGCGTTAGGTGATAGAAAACGGGAAATAAAAATATTCAACAAATGAAAAACAACAAGGCACAATTATAAATAAATTAAAACTGAACGTCATCTTTGTTTTAGATGAACAACCATGGGAATAAAATATTATCTTCAAATAAATTACATACCTCACCACAGTCATCGAGCGTGCGTTCTTCGTGGAATTGACCGTCACGGGAGAAGGTGATCGTCGCGTCGCGGAAGGGTGTCGCGTCGTCGCGGGAGGGCGTTGCATCGTTGCGGAAGGGAGTTGCGTCGACGATCTCTGAGGGTTAAAGAAACACACGGATTTAATTATAACCATTAAATCCATGCTAAGGATATAAAGCACATAGGAATTTAAAAGATTTAAATCTCCTACCTCAAGTAGTTGATCGAAGATTTGTCACGGGGGAAGAACGTCGCGGAAGAAGCGTCGGTGTCGTGTCGATCTCCGGGGTCGGGCGTTCTTCGCGTTCTTCATGAAGGAGGATGAAGATCTCAAGCCTTGGAGTCTTCTCCAAATCCTCTCAACGAGTAATCCTCAAGAAGAAAAGTGTTGGTCTTATTTTATTAACATGCCAACGGTTTGAATACAGGTTATGAAAGGAACAAATTAATTCATAGAATTAATTTCAACGAATTAACCACCCAATTAATAGAAGCGTTTAATAGTTTAAGAAATTCCCCAGTTGACTTTCATTTAAAAGGGGTTTTCGCGGGTGCGTTACTTAGCGGAAAAGAAACGGTGGGGCTTGTGTGGGCCCCACCTCACAAATATCCTACCAAGAGGGTAGGATATTTTGAATTATACCCTATCTGCTTTAACTCAGCTTAAGCAGCTGTAAGTGGCTTTCAAGTGGCTTTAAGTGAAATAAAATAAAGTTTGTCGCACCACTTTATTTTATTATTTCACTTAACCCCAAAAATTAGAAACCACACCCAAGAAAACGCAACTCCGGAAAAGGCGTTTCTAAGATAATACCGGCACTGCGATTCCATCAGTTCCCTCAGAATTCGATTCCGAGCACCAGTTCAAATGTCAGAAAAACCCGCTCGTTCGTTCACTGAACGTACCCGAGCCAAACTTCGGAAAATGATTCCGGGCACACCGGGCCTCGGAATCAGGTTCTGTTTGAAACTGCGTTCTTGTAAAATCCCAATGAAAATTTAAAAAAAATTTCCCTTGAAATTTCCGGGTATTTACACCACCAATACACATTTTATTGAAGACTTCTAGCCTCCAGAACAACCATCTGCAATCACATTTCCTTTAACAGCATAAAACATAACTTAGTTGACTTAAACCCAAAGGTGTAAGTATGGTGTGATCAAAATACTAGTAGGATGCCACACAATAAGAGTTTTTACACAAAATAAAAAATGAGATAAATATAATATCATTTTTATAAGGAATGGAGAGATATTTTTTATGGAAATAATTTTACAAATTAAAAATTTATAATAAAACATGAATAAATTTAAAAACACAATAATTATATTTTTTGTTGATATTTTGTACATGTCACAAAGTTGAACCATGTCATGAGATAACCTTCTACGAACTCTCTATAAATGGGATACGTGGCACATCGTATATTCCTGAAATGAGGTATAGAAACGACTAAAAATTGTTTTCTCATGCACGAGATGTTGTAAAGGGAATCTTCATGTTCCTAATGGTCTCCAAACATCATTAATTAGTTAGTGTTGTTATCAACATTACTTCTTCATGAAATCAGGACAATTCATTTTCCACACAACTAAAGTACTTTTCATATTCCACCCAGATAGATATAGAGGTTTACAATTTTTCTCATGTCATAATACAGATATCACATAACACAAAAATTTCATATATATACAAAAACCAAACAAATCATCAATAAAGATAAACTGTAATTTCCATTCACACAATGTCCATTCAATACAAAGTCAAACCAGAAGCATTTTAAAACGTGATTCACACTATCCAAACATTTTATAAAACACCTTTATGGCCTCAAAAAGGAAATAATGAATGAAATACACATGAGAATTATCAATTTTTCATTAGAAAACCATTTTTTACACGCAAAGCTTGGATTAATTTAAAAACACACTTCACACCTCATGCACAACACATAGAACACCATAATTTCATTGTACAGGAATTGAAAACTCATAAATTAATGTTTAAGCACAAAACCACCTACCATGGGTGAATAAACTCCCAAAATAATGTGTAAATATTATATAACCCCTAAATTTCAACATTTTAAGGATATTAAAAAACAAGAAAATTACGATTAAACCCATAAAATTATGATCTAGCGCTAAAAGCAGAATCCGACCCACCAAAGAACTTCAACAAAAAAAAGACTAAAATCCAATATAATAGAGGAGTAAAAAAACAATGAAGAAACATTCTTCGAGATCTAGAGTTAACTAAATAAAAATGTGTGTCTAATGATATTATTATTTTATAAATTGGATATAAAACATTTTTCTACCAATTTTCACCCAAATGATTTGTTTATGAATTAAAATTATGAATAAAAAAATTCTATTTTTATTGTATAAATTTATATTGGATATTTCATAAAGAATAAATTTTATTCTTATTAAAATATTGTTATAATTTGGTTTATTTATTTTCATTTTTAAAATTCTTGTTCCGTTTTGTAATTATTTAAAATTAAAATAAATACATTTTTTATAATTGTTTAGATAAGTAATTTTATTTAGTGGAATCCCCATTTTGTTTCATTAAATGTTTAAATAATCAAATATTTTATTCAAATTACCCCTCCACATTGATTATATAATTACCCCACCTTATCCACTTTATCTCCAATCTAGTAATCATTTCATATAAAAATTATCTTCCATAATAAATATATTCCAATAATTCCACTTGTATCTAAGAATGTATATTGGATAAAAACAATTTTACCAAATTATTAAATCACAATCAAAATAAGGAGACACAAGAGAAGTGTAATGGATCTTAATCATGAACCTTACACTTTTTTATTTTATTTAACAAAGATCATATATATATCCATTTTCATATTGTTAATTTCTTATATATTCATTTTATTTTACTCTATTTGGTATAATTTTTATTATATTTGGTTACTTTACTCTCATCAAATGCTTTTTATCACTCGTTTATATATATATAATAATTTTATTCATAATTCCCTATTTTCATTTCCTATGTAGAATTCATATCAAATAATATATTTTAAATAAAAATTTAATAAAAAATTTTATTAATTTTAATGTTATTATTATTATTTTTAACTCTTATTTATAATATATAACCAATTTCCTCACATGAAACTAATTTCTTAAGTCATTATTACATCGAAATGTGATTTTATAATAAATTTGGTCATTTCATTTGAATTATTCTATAACATATTTCAATATCAAAAGGTACATTTAAAATTAAAAATATATATATTTGTTATAGTATTTCTATTATATTAAAATCTCTAATTTATTATTTTCCCCTCAATTAACCAATTCTGAAAAATGCCGCTCATCATAGTAGTTTTATTCTACCAATGAAAATGATGATGTTTTGAAAATATTATAATTTCAATAAATTTCATTAAAACAATTTTCATGAATACATATAAAACTAATGTTCATATAATTTCATTTTATTGATTATATACTAGAAAACAATATATTATATCATTGTCATTAAAATGAACTAAACATCGACATTTTAAACCCTAAATAACAGGCTTTTCATGGATTATTTTTATATAGTAATTAATTGTAAAATATTTTGAAATAATGAAATTTTTCAATACTATGAAACATATACCACGAAAAATTTTAATTTTATGGATCCTTTTTAATATTAAATTTTACCTATACAAGTATACCAAATGGTTTTGAATCCTATGAACAATGAAAACATTAAAATTACAATCTAGATGATACTAAATTAATAAATGAATGGATAATGATATAAAATGATCAAAATTAATAGTAATAATGAAATGAAGAATAATGAGTTATTTATGAAGTTAAACTCATAACATAACTTTAATAACCATGATGTTATAGAACTCATGAATTGACATGGAATTTTAATTGAGGGTTTCATTTCTCAATTTTCCTTTCTCACGAATTAAAAACTTATTATTCTTTAAAATTATCTAATTATTATTCATCTATGTATTTTATAATAAATAAATATTTTTTTATTTCATTATAACATAATCTTTATGTTCCCTTTTTTATGTTTGTGATTAATTAACAGTCTTATTGGGTATTCAAAAAGACAATTTACTTTCATTGAGATATTTCCTACCATTATGGGTTATATTATTCAAGGATTATGTAAACTATAACAATTGATTATTTTTTATATTTCATACACATTTTTTTGTTGGTAAAATATTATTTAATTTAATGTTATCATTGATATATCCATCCATTTTTCAACATTGTTCTTATGTATATGTGATGCGATGTAAATTAATTTTATAAAAGTGAAATGATCCATCATTTTCTTTGTATTTTATCTTTATAAAATGTGTACAAAAATAACTTTCTTCAAATACATTTTTACAGTGAAAAGTTTTTATTAATCATTTAATTTAAGGTTGGTCACCTAGATATCCAGACATCGATTTATTAAGGAAATTATTGATTGAACTGTATTCTATTTATTATTCATAGCGTAATAATCCCATAATTCATTATCCTAATTGACGTTAATTTATATATATAGATTTTAACTTTCATTGGATACTCATTAAATATATAGAAATTTATTATGTAATCACTAGTTATTGAATCATGCATACACTCATTATATAGAACTCATATTACATTTATATATTATGAATTGAAGGGTGGGAATGGAATTATATTCCACTCCAACGTATTATGTACAATTTATATCGCATGAGACTAGATTTATTGGAATTTAGAGTAACCTCAATCCATTATGAAAATTTATCCACTGTATAATGAGGGTCATTATAATAGTTCTTGAATTATGTTTCTAATGTCTTGTTTTATGATGTTGATACATTCCTATGATTCAATAATTATATGATGTTTACGTATTTATATCAAAAATATTTACGTACCAATTCATTAATTATGATCTATTTTGTAATACGTATGATTATTTACACGATTAATTTGCACGATTAAAATATAATCATAAACACATGTTTATCTAATTCTCACTTAAAATCCTTTTTTGTTATAACATATTATTAGCCTTACTAAGAATTTGATATCACCCAATCCACTGTATCCTCATTCCCTCCAACTTTCTATGAAGGGATTCACATATTTGAGTTGTATGTATGTAGAATCTTTGTGGATTAAATTTTTTTTTCATGAATCTATGTAGCTATATACCTATTCCCCAATGACATAGAACATATAACCTTAATATATTTTGTAAATATTACAATGTATTAATATTATTTGTATTTTGAACAAAATTTCATTGTTTGAGTGTGGTGGTGTCTTATTCTGTATAAGAGTAAATTTTTTTAACAAATTATGATTCCAAATATATGGTTATAGAACCTATGATATATAACCTTTTATTTATAGGTCTATGTTAAATAAGTATGACCCCATAAGAGTATAATATTTTAGGAATGTAAAATTTTTCCTTTATATAGATAACTATTAAGTGAACATTTGTGTTTAATAACAATATATCATGGATTAAAATTGTTAGGACACAATCATTTTAAGGTTGAAGAACGTAATATCCCATATATCAAATGTAATTTTTTGTAAATATGTTTTCATAAATATAAATGTAAATTTTAAATTTTTTATTTATTTTTTAAAAGAAAATTATTTGTAAAAAAATTTATAAAGTTATATGATCATTAAAATATTTTTCATTTATGAAAAAAATTTATTTATCAAAATGTTTTATTAGAAAAATGTTAGATCAATTGGTGGGTGAATGCCATTCGTATATAGTGAGGCCTTGATGACCAGACCCCTAATCAAATGATAACAAGGTAATAATACCTAGTACAATCCTATATGTCTTCCTATTTCCATATTAAATATATTTTATATATTTGTTTTTATGAATATTAAAATATTTTTAATGTTAACAAAAAAATATTATCTTAATCATGCATTGTGATAAAAAATTAAACTAATTGTGAAGAAAAAAATTCCTGAAATGAATGTAATTATATCATTGTAATAATTAGTTATGAATCATATAATAATTAACAGATAGTGAAAAAAATGTAACAACCTATAAGAAGAGAAACAGTTTTATTTTAAATCAATTTTTTAAATGTAGTAATTTAATTTTTTTAAATGATTTTATAATTTGTAGAAATTTCATATAAAAAAAAATGGAATTTTATACCAAATCATCAAAAAACATATCCACTGGGGAGTTTTTTAGATTTTTCTGAAAAACGTGATTTTTGTGTGATTTTGGAAGAACACATTTAATGAAAACTATGAGTTTTATTACAAAATAATTAAAAATATAATGTCAAAACTTTCACGAAAATTGTTTTCAGAATAAAAAATTTATTTATGTATTTCCATTAATATTTTTCAGATATTTTTATTAATATCATAATTTATATTTTATTTTTTTGAACAATAATTACAATTCATCTATATAAATATTTTTAATTTTTGAAATTTTTTTAGATATTGGAATATATAGTGCAGGTTTGTAAAGATTTAATACAAAAATAATTTTTATTTTTTTTTATAATTAACAAAATAATTCATTAGACACAAGGTGAATCATTAATATTTCCAACAATCTATAAATAATCAAATACATTTTTAAAAATACCCCTCCCTTTTGACTATATAAGTGCCACATCATCTCCACGTTACCATCTATTTATCAAAATCATGTCCAATGAAATATATTTACAAAAATATAGTACAAAACATCATTCCCCACATTCCTATGCTTATTTACATTAAAACTTTAATCCACCGAATGTGTTATACACAATCGAAATAATGTTATTGAAGGCCAATGTAGGGGTTTTAATCATAGAACAACAAACTTATTTTGAGATTGTCTTGTCCAGTTCTCATTAAAATAATAATTTCATTAAATATATTTTTATGTGATATTTTTTTAATTCCCTCTATTGGAACCATTTTTATATCCCATTTCTAGGTCGAAAATAATGGTTTCTGTAGATATATCGTTTAATTTATTAAAAGAGATTCTTATGGTATAATCACAATGAACCATTAATTTAATTTATGAAAATAGATTTGTTTTTATTATTTATTCACTATTTTCACTCTTATTGATAATATATTACCAATATCATCCCATAAAAAACATTTATATGTTGTTAATAAATTAAAATGTTGGTTTTTTAATATATATTTTTTAGAAAATTAAAAATTTATTTTCCAATTAATTTTAAACTATTTGAAAAAACATCAACTAAAAGTGTAGTTCTATAGTAAAACTTAGAACGTTAATGTTTTGTAAAAGAATTATTTCATGGAATTAAATTATTATTAATTTAATGATTAAATATAAGAAAAATATTCCTTCAATTACAGTTTTATTTTTTTTCCGATTACATATAATATCAATAAAATTAAAAGAAAACAATCATATTAATTATTAACTATACAAACAATATTATATGAGAAACTTATTTCTATGATAATTAATTCATAAAATTTTGAACTCCATTGTTTAAATAATATTATTTAATATATAAGTTGAAACTACTATAGTATATGGAATCATGGAAATATTAAATTTTGTGAATAAAAATATACCACAATTATAAGGGCTTAGATATGAATTGTTCAAACCTTTGCATGTTATCAATGGTTGAGGTTCTTTGAGAAGTATTAGAGGATGTATAGAAGATTTTGATCATGGAATATAAGAAATAGGGAGGCTACATGATGTGAACAAGTCCAACATGATGTTTAATATTTTTGTTTTTGAAAAAAATGCCTAGGTTATGAGTTTTGTTTTGCAAAACTCGTCCTCGAGGCTGTACATGACTTGAATGGGGTGTATATGTCAGGTAATGCTATGATTCAATATTTTTTAAAGACAAAACTGCCACTTTGGTCATTCAAATCCTATGGCTCAAAATCCCCTCCCTCTCAACCCGACTGACCCAGTATATACCTTTTTGGTGTTTTGAGGTCTCTTCGATGGGGATCGATCCTTGCCTTCCTTATTTGAGTTTTTTTCGATGAGGGGTAGGATCCTCCTACGTTATATCTGTTTATTTTATCCTAATTCACCATTTTCTCTTTCCCATGTCATATAGCTTGATCTAAAAGGTTATGATAGAGTTTTCTAGGCTTTTGGTTGGTGGAGTTATGTCATTGCATCATCTAGAGGAATTAGATGTTACGGGGGGAGGTAGTCGTGATCTATAGCATTGGCCATTCTCATTCGAAGAATGTTGGAAACCTTTTGAGGTAGTGGATTAGTTCCTTCTCTTTTCTTATATGAAATTTTATAGCTATCATGTTTTATCCATTGTATCATAATGAAATTTAAATAATAAAAACATGAACATGATTAAATGATTGGAATTGTTCTAATGTTGTTTCATTATATCGTGATAATGGACGGATTCTTTATTTTCTAGATAGTGTGATATCCATGACTTGCTTGTTTATAATGTCATTCGTGATGTAATTTGAAAATAATTTAAATCTATTATTCATTTAAAATTAATTTGACAAGGATAAATATGCATGTGAATGAATCCAACAATTATTGTAATATTTAATGTTAATAAATTGATGTAGATGTGAAAGTTTAATTTTACGATTCATAAAAATTAAACATGTTTATTATTATTGAATTTAAATCATATCAAATTAATTTTTTAATTAATTTATAGAAACATTGATGGAATTCTATTTGGGATGCACATAGTTGGAACCTTTAATGGATCACATATTTCAAGATGGGTTAACAAAATGATTTTTGATAAAATATAATACTCATTAGGGTTCTGAGTTACCCTTTTTCATTTATGTGAAATGTGTCTTGTGCTGGAATTCATGGGTTCTTATTGTGTGTGAAGGTTAGATGCCCTTCCTCGTTCCAAGATTCCAGTATCTTTGATGCATGTTTCATACAGCTTGTGTTGTGTGGTGAGCCATTGATGGTTGATCTTGGGAGGTTATTGTGGTTTTTGGGGGTAGAGATGCCTAGTGGTTGTGGAATCATTTGAAATCTACAGTTTTGAGATGCATCGATTTATATATGTGGGTGTCTGGGAGGACACCAGAGGAGATATAATGGTTTGAAGCTTGGATTACACATTATTGTGAATGCTGGACGAGGATGAATGGGTTTCTTATTATCAACATAAATTTTCCCCACTTATTGAGGAAGATGGTTGTGCTTAAAATCATTCTAATGGAATCGAATACATGCAGTGTATGACATTTTCTTTAGATGTTTATATTTTCGGTGGAGGATAGGTCTATGATCCTACTATATGAGGAAATTATAATGCCCCGAGCATTATCTCTGGGGCTCAGTGCATAAATATTATGTGAAATTATATTTTTAAAAACAAATAATCTGAAACATTACAGAACATATTACACCAATGAGTTACTTTTACAGTTCTAGGTTCTAGAGGATTAGACAACAAATTATATTAATCTGAGTTGAACAAAAATAAATCAATTGTCTACTACTCTTACGTTCACTATTTTTTCAAAATAAGGATTTATTATATAGAACATATAAGATAACTATGAAATACATTTGAAAATAAAGTTTTAGAAATAAATTTTTCAATAAGGGTTTAGTGAAAACTCATTTTGAAAATTATATTTAAATTTTTAAATGAAGATTTCGGAAATACCATTGAATGATATTTTGGTAAATAGTAATGAAAATACCATTAATAAATAATTACTACTTTTAAATCATATAAACAAACATTTTCTAAGATATATGTGATTTTAAATATGCTATAATATCTATGAATGTAGTTACGCTTTTGAAAATATTGATGCAAGATAGTAATTTTAATTATCCTAGTTCTTCCTTAGAAAATAATATGAAACCCCCTAAAAAGTAAATGTTTGGGCTACTTAAACATTGAACTTTGTATCGGCCAACCAAAATAGTAATGTTTGGGTTCACTCCCCATTAACGATCTATATTTACAATGTTTATGTTTCCATATTTTCTAAAAACATTTTAAGCTTTCAATACAATTATATACATTGACTGGAGTTTTTGGATTATTGAAGAACTATTAATTTATTAAGATACACATACATTATATATAAGCATATAGATATATATATAAACATTGATGTGATCTTTGTGAAAACCAATGGTCATGGAATAAGACATTTCATGCAATGTATTCAAGCATTTCATTCGTAGAATACATTTATTATTCATATAAAAAATTTATCATAAAATCATTTATATCTTGTACATATTTTAAAACAAATCCGAGCATGAATAATTCGCTATGTATAATAATCTCAGATAGTAAACCATAAAATTAAATTGAAATACATGAATGAAATAGGAATGAAAATAATGATGATAGTATGCATAAATCTTTTCCATGGATAAATGCCATTTCGACATCCTTAATATATCATAAAACATGCTCTATTATCTTTTCACAATGAAAATATAATTTTTTACTTGTCAATAATCATCTATCATATATATATATATATATATTTGAAATTGAATCTAATATTTTTAAACAAAACATTGATTAATACAAATATCACTTGGCATGATGGAATTACATTAAAACATAAACATTATTAAATACATATACCAAGGTGAAAAAGTTGTTTTATAATCATATATAAATAGAAGTAATAAATTATATTTTGAAATAGAAAATATACATCGTTATATCATTAGTTTCAATCTAATTATACACATACATGTATATATGTTTTACAATAAAACATATACTAATAAAATATTATGAAAGAATAATTCAAGAATCAAATCTAAAAAAATAAATTTAATAACACCATAATAGAAAAATAACCCTTATAGAAACTCATTTAGATAATTTCCATCAAGAATACCATATAAATCATACACTAAAAATAATTATTTTGGTAATACCCATACTGAAGAGAACCACAAATAACCATAACATAAAAAAATTAATTGTGAAAATAAAAATAAAAATCCCTTACATCAGATATCAAAATCATTGAAAATAAATTATTTTAATAAAATGACCCCTTACCTCTAATGGAAGATTAATTGACCATTTATAGAACAATAAAACACTTTGGCTGGAGAAAGGATTTTCTCATGAAGATCATCAATACCAACTCAAGGTATTCAATAAACATGTGATACATAAATATAGAGGGTTGAATTTCAGAAAAAAATGACAGAAGATGGAGTAAAACTATTCTGTTTATAGTCATAAGACACATTATTTATTTTGGGGATATGGTATTATTTCATTCATCTTTCATGTCAAGATAATGTAAATATTATTTTCTTCTTTCACTGCATACATTAATTACATGACTACAGGAAAAAACGTTGGCCAATGCTTCTAGTGGTTCTGATAATGAGTGAGAAAATGAATATATATATATATATATATATTTACTTTTACATGAACATTGAAATTGTTCCAAACAATGACATCAAAATGAAAAATCCAAAATAGATTCCATATGGATTTCATCTGCTAATTTATTTTTCATGAAGCATCAAATTTCATCTACAGAACTAATGATCCAAACTAGATCATAAAATGATTGGTTGGGTATGATTAACTCAAATAGATGTCCAAAAAATATGGGGAGCAATATTGACATACAAAAATCAAATTCTGATACAAATTATACTATTACAAATATAATACCAACATTAATAGATCATATATATTTTCGAGAGAAGAAAAAATGATGAAGAAAGTGTGGATAGAAATCTGAAAATTACAGTAGAATAATTCTAATGCCTAAAAATATACAAAACTGATATTTTTCAAAATATATTATGATTATATCTCCATCACAGTCGATATTTTCTTCATTAGGCTGAAATCATTCCATTCTTTTACTACAAAAACTCACTCGAAAACCCATTTTTCAAATAGAAGATGGTGTTTCGACATCAACATATGGTCAAAGAAGCCTAATATGATGTCAAACACAAGATATGCGACTTCACCCTCGGTGTCATCCTTGGTTTGAGAATATGAAGATGAACCTACTTCTTGTCCATGACCTGGACCGTTGCTCAACCACCTTTGAATTTTTAAATCGATGAAGCAGCACCTCACTTCATTCAGACACCCTCCCACTTTAACTGAAACCCTCAAACCCGATTCTTCTTCTACTAATTTAATATTTATGTTTTAATTCTTTTTATGAATATCAGTTTTTATATTATATTTTTTTATTTACTAAAACAATTATCAATATTCATTTGTTTAATTCCATGGTTTTTATTGTAATTTTTTTATCTTTACAATTTCATTGATAATTAACATAATTTAACCACATAAATTTATAATTTTCATATCTAAAACATATATACTATTTTATATTTTAAAATAATATTAATAATAATACATTTTCTTAATAACTTAATTATAATTCTTATTATTTTCATATTTTATTTTTGTGAGTATGAAATTATTATTTTAAATAATAATTATAAAAACAATCACAATAATTCATAACATTATAAATTAGAATAGTTATATTAATATATCATTATTAATATCACCATTAATTAATTTTAATATTTTCATTATTTTTTGAATATTATTATTTTTGTTTAAAAATAATAATTTCAAATATATGTACATTTAAATAATTTGTTTATTAATATATAAAAATAAATTATTTGGTGAAATGTAACATAATATTTTATGTTTTGAATCAAAAACTATTTGGTTAGAACCAATATTATTATTGGTTTTTATTAAATCTTTTCATGATTTGTTATAATTTGTAAACAAATTATAAAATAAATACTCAATTATTATTTAAATTTTCGTTGGGTGTTACATTCTCCCCACCCCCCCACCCCAATGAATTGCGCATTCACAATTCTTTTGTCGTAATTATGAAAATTGTGAATTTCCATCTTCAGAATAACAGAATTTCAAAGGAGTGTTAACTATCCAGAATAATTCTAAGGTGTAGATTAGATTACATTAAAGACAACATCTAATATCTATTATTTTCAAGGCTATTCTTTGGATACCTATCATGACACCCCAAGCCCACTCTTCCGGACTCCGTTCATAAAAATGATGTGTAATTATATCTGTTTTTTAAACAAGGAATTTGAAAAATTACACAACATATTACACCAACATGGACCTTTTACCAGTCTAGGTTCAGGAGGACTTGACAAAACATTACATTTATCAAAGTTAAAAAGAAATAATGTAATTTTTTACAATGCTTCAGCGCACACTAAGTTCAAATCATGTATGCCCGAGTTAGAGTTTCTATGATACTTGTGAAAAATATTTGAAATTATATGGTGAGCATTCAATTTCGTAGTAAAACGATCTTGAAAAATGTTTTTGAAAATTACTTTTATATATTTAAATTATTCTTTTGGAAATACCATTGGAATTTATTTTGGTCAATAGTTTTGAAAATAACTTCAATAAATACATACTAATTTGAAAAAAGATAAATAATATCTTTTGAATATAACTATTCATTTAAATTTTCTATAAATACTGTGAAAATAGTTATACTTTTGAAAATACATACTCATGAGAGTAATTTAAAATATACAAGTGCTTCTTCAGAAAATACTAAGAAATGCTCTAGAAGTAAAATGTTTGGGATACTTAAACATTGACGGTTGTCTCGGCCTACCAACTTAGAAAACGATGAGGTTAATCCCCATTATCCTTCAATATTTACAATGTTTATGTTGCTATATTTTATGAAGACATTTTAATCCTGATTTACTTATATATACTTTCAATGGAGTTTTTAGATTGTTGAAATCATTTTAATGCATTTATATATACATACATTTATATATAAGAATGTATATATTAATATATAAACCTTCAAGAGATATTTGTTACAAACAAATCACATGACATAAGAGTTTCCATGCAATGTATTCGAACATTACTTTCAGTGAACGAATTTATTATTCTTATAGATAAATTATCATAAAAAATTTTATATCATGCACATAAAGTTCCAAAACCATTCAATGAATTAATAATTCCATGATTATAATAATCTCACATTGTAAACCATAAAATTAAATTGAATGACATGAATTAAATAGGAAATCAAGGAATGTTGATATTATGCATAAGACATTGCCATGGATAAATGAAATTGTGACATCCTTAATATAACATAAAACATGCTTAATTATCTTTTCGCAATGGAAATATAATTATTGACTGTTGAGAAGCATCTATTATATATACATTACATGGAATATATAATTAATATAAAAACATTGATAAATGTAAAAATTACATGGCAAGATGGAATTGGATTAAACAATAATCTTTATTAAATACATATAACCCGGTGCCACAATGGTTTTATAATCAGACTTAAATTGAAAAAATAAATTAAATTTTGAAAAAGGAAATATACACCATTTCATCATTAGTTCCATTGTAATTATACAGATACATGTATATATCCTTTAGAATCAAACATTGACAAATAAAATAGAATATTAGTTAACAATTAACGAATAAAATATGAAAAAATAAATTTAATAACACAATAATTGAGAAACATCCGATAAAAACACATTTAAAAACCTTCCATGAAGAATACGATACTAAACATATATTGAAAATAAATATAGTAATAATTTCCTCACTAAAACAACCATAAAAAAACTTAACTAAAACAAATAAATTGTCCAAATACAAATAAAAATCCTCTACATAAGTTTTAATTAACATAGAACATAAATAATTTAAATAAAATGATCCATTGCCTCTAATGGAACATTAAGAGACCATTTATGGAACTAGAAAATACATGGGCTGGAAAAAATTGTTTCTTAGGAATATCAGTAGTACCCAATCAATGTATGAAATGAACATGAGATTCTCGAATATGGATGGTGGAATTTCTGAAAATATGACACATGATCAAGTAAAAGTATTCTATTTATAGACTTAAGTGGAAGTATATTTTTTTTAACTTTTTTGGATATAGTATTATTTAGTTCAGCTTGCACAAAAGCTGATGTAACTGTTATCGTCTTCATTCACTACATACATTAATTAAATGAAGACAAGAAAACAAGTCAGTCAATGCTTCTAGTGGTTTTGATAATGCGTCATAAAATGAATATATACAAATTTACTTTTTCACGGATCAATTTTTTTCTAAATAATGACATCAAAAAGAAAAATCTGAAATATATTGGATATGGATTTTATCAGCTAATTGCTTCTTCATGACACATCAAATCACATCCATATAGATAATGTTCTAAAACTGAACAAAAATGATTAGTCGGGTATTATTAACTCAAATATATGGCCGAAACTGATGGGGAACAAAATTGACATACAAAAATCAAAGCCATATTCAAATTAGAACTTTACACATTTAATAATAGCATTAATAGATCATAGAAATTTTAGGCATAAAACAAAATTCTGACAAAAGTGTGGATAGAAATTTGAAAATTACTGTAGAGGAATTCAGATTCATAATAATATTTATCAAAGATATTGTTCAAAATAGATTATGATTGGATATCCATCATGATTGATATTTTCATTTTGAGATCATAATCTTTCTGTGCTTTGACCACTAAAACTCACTTATCACCCCTTCGTTCAAACTGTATCTGGAGATCAGACATCAAAGGATGGTCGATGAATCTGAATCTGATGTCAAAATCTGGTTCTATGACTTCTCTCTTGGTCTCGGCCTTGGTTAGTGAAGATGAAGATGAACCCTACAGCTTGGACTTGACCAGGAAAATCACTCTACCTCCACGGATTTTCACAGTCAAAGAAGCGGTGCCTCACCTCATTCGGACACCCTCACACTCGAAATAAAACCCTCAAACAAGATTCATCTTCTCATAATTTAACATTTCCTTTTTATTATTTTTATTAAAATCATTTATTGTTTTATATTTATTTATCTACTAAAAAAATTATCAATATTAATTTTTTAATTCCATGGTCTATATTGTGATTTTTTTAACTTCTCAATTTAATTCATAATAAACATAACTTCAAAACATTAATTTTTCATTTTGTTATTAAAAAATATATATAATTTTATATTTTAAAATAGTAATAATAATAAATAATTTTATTAAAATTTTATTTATTGTTTTTATACTTTTATTCTTATACTGGTGTCAATATGAAATTATTTTTATTTTTAATAAATATAATAAACATAATCTTTATAATTAATAACATTTAAAATTATAATAGATATATTAATATATAAATTTGAATATCACCTTTAATTATTATTTCCATTGTCATTATTTTTTGAATATCAATTTTTTTGTTTAAAAATTATAATTTTATATATATATAAATTTAAATAATTAGATTAATATTATATAAAAATAACTTATTTTTTTAAATGTAACGTAATATTTTATATTATGTATCCAAATATATTTTTATTAGAAGAAATATTTATAATGGCTTTTATTAAATCTGTTCATAGTTAATTTTAATTATTAAACAAATTATTAAATAAATAATTTCTTAGTATTTAAATTTTCTTGGGGTGGTACCGAAATTTCTCGAAGGGTTGTTCATATATTATTCCTGTTAATCCCCTTCTATTTGGTAGCATAGGATCTTTTCATAAAATAACTAGAATTATGTAAAAAAATTATGCTATTAATAAATTATTAAATAAATTCTGTTAACGACTATGGTTGGGGCTTGATGGGATGTAATGCTAAGGTTATACTTTTGAGAAGTCATGGAATCAGTTTGGTTATGACTAGAGGACATGGAACATTATTGTGTTTCTAATGAAATAGAATTTGTGTTTTGATAATGTTTAATTAATTCTTAATGAATTAATTAACATAATGTGGAACTGATAAAAAGGGAAATGATGATTTAAAAAATAACTGAAAATGGTTTTGTGATTATAGGATATCTAGTCTTTGTAGTGGATTCTAAGAGTCCAAGAGATGTTAGTTGCTATTGTGTCTACAGCTACGTATTTCCCATAGTGTGGTTGTGTGATATATTATCTCATGTACCTTTTGTGTTTCTATATGATACCCCACCCTATCAGTTAGTGTGACTAATAAACCAGGGATTGTCATCCCTAGGAGTGTTTTACCAAACATCGTCTTGGGAGGATGGATTGCTAACTTCACCCTTTAGCCCCACTCTAATCTCTTGGTAGTTACATGTGCTGATATGCTAGGAATCTAGTTTTCCCCATATATGTGTGTAGGGGGACGTAATGACGTGTGGTTATTTTGAATACATATATTTTATATACAGTTTCTTATAGGCTACTATAGGTATAATGTGTATTGGTTATGATGGATTGAGGATCCTTACTAAGTATATGGACTGGAATGGCTTGTGGTATAATTCATGATGTATGATACACATTATGTGGGTTGTGGTGGCTCCTTAAAACTACATTCATACATTTGGTTGTGTGGATTGTGTAGTGGTTCACCCAGGTGTCTATGAAAAATACTTTGTGTTTCCCTAGGTGCGTATTTTGGTTCTCTCCATTGTGTCTTTGGTCCAACCGTTTTAGAGAGTGATGGTTTCAGATTTGCGATAATGGGGAAAAGAGGAAAACTATTGCAGAAGTGGTTGCAGGGTATGCTTGATATTATTTCATATATTATAGAATCTAGTATGAGATTCATGTGGAGAGTGGCCATATTGAGGATGGGAACATAGAATACCTATTTATGTGATAAATCAGTTTTATTTGTTGTTTATTGTGCTTTAGCTTGCTTATTTTACATTTTCCTAAGAGTCTCTAGGGAGGATCCTACTAAGTATACAGTTATATTCTGCCTATTTTTTAAACTATTTTTTAGGTCACATGGCATAGGTTGGGGATTAAGCTGGTTACTACTTCCTTGGGATTTTGGAGAAGCTATTCAGGATTTATGGTCACTACTGTTTTACTTTATTTTAGTATGTGTTATTTCCCCATTCAATTATAGTAGTGTCTTCATTATATTTCATATGTTTACTAGGTTTTTATTATATATTTTTGTCTAATAAGTAGTTTTTTTGTTTATATCTTATCTCATTCTATCGCTTATTTTCTCTTAGTGGGTAATTCTTCCCATCGTTTTGTTTAATATAGCAATGGTTCTAGTTTCAAAACTGAGGCCTACCGGAGGCGGGAGTTGGGGGGTCATTATCTATATTATCTAATTTCTAGACTAAAAGAGATATATTTTTGGGGAGGGGGTCATGACATAGTGGTATTAGAGCATTATTTTAGGGATATTATGGATTTTAGAATTAGGAATTGGAAAAGTTTCATGGGGTGTTAGGGAATTTGTGTTAAATAGTTTTAGAAAACTCATTAAACACTAGAGACTGGTTTTTACCCCGGTATTTAGGGCCCCCAGTGATCTAATGCATGTAACATTATGTTTACAAATGGATACTAAATGAGGTGATACCGGTTTCAAAGTAGAGTCTTGGAAAGGATAATGCAACATTATTATTTGAACCGACATTTGAAAGGGAAAGCCCTGGGATAGGTTAAACTAAAATTAATAAAAGAAAACAATCAACAATTTTCTAAGTTTAAGAGCACTAAATGTTTTTCCTTTTGCAGGTATGGATCTTGGTCAATGTCTTCATCTAGTTTACGTAGATGATGCCCAATAGGATCTTCCAGAAAATCAACATAGAGTAGAGGTTGACGATGATGACGATTTGAGGAGGACCCTATGATAGATTTGGTGCGAGAGTCTACCGAAGTATGAGGTCATTGTTTCAGATTTAGACCCATAATTCTAGTTTTAGGTCATTGAGATATCCTTCAGTTTTATCCATTCTCGGAAGTACAAATAAGTTTTGTTGGGGGTTACAATATTGTGTGGGGTAGTGAGGTAGTGGTGGCTCTTGATCATCAGGGATTACAGGAAGTGGGCGATCTTATCAAAGATGTTCTGAGAGTAGTTCAGAGATGAGATTGTTTCCTTGTCTCTATAGCTGACTATTCACCAGGAGCTGCTTACCCTTCGATGGGGAATCTCAATTGTGTGATAGTTCATGATTTATCTCAACAACCTTCTGAAATATGCTTCAGGCCTGTTGTTCGATGAGGACGCTAGAGAGAGTCATTTCGAGGAGGCTTTCCATATAGTGATCCAGTTTCTGGTCACCACATTTATCATGGAAACATTTCTCGAGGTGTTGTAGAGTGCATAGTTCATTGGGAGGACATTACCATGAACTGGATCATCATGAGAGGGGATTCTTCAATATTCCTTGATAAACAATGTTTTTTTGTGGTCCCCGATTTTCTGGATTGAAGAGTTTTAGTTGTGCCTGGGGTAGGTCATATCCCCTATAATCTCTTTTACCATAGGGTACAGGTTCTCATTCCTATTTGAAGGGATCAGACACTTCATTTTCATGAGGATGTATAGGTCTTCAACAATGAGAGTGTCCAGCCTTTTAGATCAGTCAACATGTTCTTGGTGTTATTCATTAGGTTATTCTATTTAGAAAGTTCCATCTAAGTTAGAAACAACTAGTTTCAATAATATTATATCCGTATATAGTAGATGGGTTTGGCATAGGATAGCCCTCGGTTTCTCCTCGTCCTCAGATAGCATAGAATGACCATGGTGGTTATTGTCATCAAGGTCACAGAGGCCATGGAGTAGGTTGTGGTCAGCTTCGTTGATTAGCATTTCAAGCACCAGACAACCTAGATATTGTTCAAGGTACATTTTTTATTCTTTCCTACATGACTATTTTAATTATTTAATTTATAAGCGACACACTCATTCCTAACACCTATACTTGTCTATGCTTTGGGATTTATGGTATAGAGTCTGATAGTTCCCCTAGCATTGACATCACTAGTTGGAGGTCCACCTGACATGTTTGAAGTGTATTAAGACTATGAGATAGTGATAGGGAAACACTTATCCTGGTGATAGTTCACATGATTACGGTATAACCATATTATATCATCCTCAGAATTGACTGGGTTTATTTGGTGAAAGTCACTATTGATTTATTCCGGAGACAAGTGGTATTCTTCAATACATATGGAGAGCCAGTATTGATTGTTGTTTGGCCAATCCCTTGAATGGGTCAGGGGAACGTTCATTCGTTGTAATACTTGATGGATAACCTGCTGTTGAGTTCGTCAGAGGTTCATCAGTCGGCATTTCACAGGGTCATGAAAGATTACCCTGATGTATTTCCAGAACATGTTGTTGCATTACCTCCTCAATTGGAGATTTATTTGGGATCAAGATACTACTAGTTGTGTCTCCTATCTCAATGCTTCTATTAGAAATTAACCTTCTGAGTTGCGAGGACTTTGGGAATAGTTTGACACTCTATTAGAGTGCTGTTTTTTTTCATCCGAGTGTGTCACCATGGGGCGAACCAGTGGTGTTTGTAAATAAGTCTGATGGAATAATGTGTTTGGGCATTAATTATTTTCACTTAAACAATGATATAGTGAAGAACCGCAATCCTCTTCCACATATTGGTGACTTTTTCAATCAACTGAAAGGTGATAGATGGTACCCAATGATCTATTTGTGATCAAGATATAATCAAATCTGTTCGAAGGATGAGGATATCCCATAGAATATGTTTGATTGTTGTCATGGGAATTAAATTTTCTTGGTGATTCCATTTGTTGTTATGAATTATCCATCAATTTTCATGGGTTTGATGAACTCTATGTACTATGAGTTCCTAGATTAGATCTGTGTGGACTTCATCGATGATGACTTTATGTACTCTGTGTATAAGGAGGAGCATGCAGAGTATCTGCATGCTGTTTTAGGAGATTATCGTCGACAGCCTTTGTTTGGGAATTTTTGGCAGTGTGAGTTTTCGTCTTGGGAAGTCTGTTTTGTGAGGCATGTTGTATCCAAAAAATGTGTAGCTTTGGATCCATCAATGGAATAGCAGTTATGTATTAGGATTCCCAAAAAAAGTGGCATAGGTTTGATGTATCCTATTTCATGAAGGATATTTTAGGAGTACTATGGATTATTTACCTTGGATAGTGACTCCTTTGAAATCAATGACAAGTAAGGATCAAGAGTTAGAATAAAGTGATAAGTATTATGTAGGTTTAAATTATCTGAAGAGAAGATTCACAGTGTTGTAGTTCATTGTCTTCCAGTAGAGGGAGTGCATTTTTTGTTTTGTATAATTCATTGTGTCTAGGGTTAGGTTGTTTTCTGATGTAGCAGAGATCATTCGTTTCTTATGTGTCTTGGCAGGTGTGTCCCCACGAACCTAATTATTCCAAAAACTATCATAAGTTGGTTTTTTTGTGTTTTCTATAAATTTTTGGATATATTACCTCATAAGAGAGTCCTTTTTGGTTTTCTTCCATAGTAAGAGCCCGAGATATGTTTTCTCCCAACTTGACGTGAACTTGCAGCATCATTGGTGGATGGAGTACTTATTGGATTATGATTTCTAAATTTCATATATTCCTGGAAAGGGGAATGTTTAAGCCTGTGAATTAGAAATGATGTCATGTAGATATGCAATGCATGATTCAAGTTATTCATAGTGATTGATGGAATAAAATTCAGAATTTCATATGGATAAGGGAGATGTTGGGGGTTCAGGCTGTCTTTTTATGATGATGTTGAAGTCATCTCTGGTGTACTAGGTAGAAGAGTCCTAGTTGGGATATTGTTATTTAGAGGTCTGGAGAGATTTAGTTGTTTATGGTGTGACCTGTGATGGTTGGTCTAAGGATGGCCAACACTGGGTGTTATCTTATGGGAGGAATTTTATTCCATTGGTGATGGGTGAAATGGTTCTTTGAGAGTTCCATAGTTCACCCTTAGTTTTACATCTTAGTGTGATGGAGATGTACTATGCCTTGAGGAGTATATTTTGGATTCCCGGGATGTTACATGCAGTTTTTAAGTTTATGTCTTCATTTTTTATTGTTAGAAGGTTAATGTCTAGAATCATATTTCATGTGGTTTGATCATGCGATTAGATGTTCCAAAATTGTAGTGGAAGTAAATCTTCATGGTCTTGTTTACACGTTTAACTTGATCTCAGTGAGGATATTATGTTATAAGGGTTGTAGTAGAATAGTTAATGAAATCATTCCACATTATAGAAATCATGGAGTTGAGCTCATGGGAGTTTTTGTGAAGGATGTTTCTAGAGGTTGTGTTGAGACTCCATGAAGTCCTGAGGATGATTTTTTTTTGAC
Source organism: Viscum album (assembly GCA_963277665.1). Classification (NCBI taxonomy): domain Eukaryota; kingdom Viridiplantae; phylum Streptophyta; class Magnoliopsida; order Santalales; family Viscaceae; genus Viscum; species Viscum album. The sequence goes on along the minus strand of OY728134.1, from coordinate 1,221,174,803 downwards.
TCAGATCCTCATTTTACCTCTAGTGTGTGGAGTTCACTCTATAATGATTTTGGTTCATAGCTATTCCTTAGCATAGATTTTCATTGGTATATGGATTGTCCAATAGAGCAGACCACCCAGACTATTGCAGACATGTGGTTCTCTTGCATCCAAAATTTTGGAGGTTCATGGATGTGGAACCTTCCTTTGGAAGAGTTCAAATAAAAAATAGTATCCATTACAAAATTGGAATGGTGTAATTTGAAGCCTTGTATGAACAAACATTCCATTATGCAATATTTCGGATGTGGGTCTAAGAGTCAACAATTCTCGTGCGGGAACATGTATAGAATACGACAGAGATGGTTCAGCCAATTCACGAGTAGATGAAGGAAGTAACATATCATTAGAATTCCTATAATTACCATAGGATATGACTTCTGGAGATTGATGTTGGGGTTATAATGTTTTGGAATGAGGATAACCACCAAGGGAAGTGAAGGATTGTTAGTGAGAGTAAGCTCACTCATTTGATTGTTAGTCCTTTCAATATGTTGGATTGTGTAGAAGACGTGGCATATCAGGTAGCCCTTCTCTCACATATGAGCAAGATACATTATTTTATCTTGTTTCACAGCTCTTTATCAGTATTTAGTAGGACTCCCACATCATCTATTGGTGTGAGATCAATTTCGAAGATGACGCGGCCTTCAAGGAGCAGCCTGTGGAGATCCAAGACCACAAGAAGAAGGTGTCACACAGGTATGTCATACCTTTATTTTGTGTGCTGTAGAGGAACAGTGGCATGTAGGAGAGTATTTGGAAATATGTGTCATAGATACATGTTTAGTACATCGTTTTTTTAGATTTTTAGATCTTTTATTTTAATATTGTTCGATTTTTAGGTGTAGACCATTCCATCCATAAGGTGGTTTCTTTTTGTTGCTAGTAATTGATTGAAATATTTTGAAATGTGTCTACCCTGTGAGAGTGTTTGGGAGATGGTTGTGGTTTTCACATGGGTTTACATTCCTTTTCTAAAGTTTTTGATCTCCTCTGATGGTTAGACCTTTGAAGGGTATCTCAGGGGGAGGTTTTTTGGTCGACACATTTTCTTTAGTTTCCTATTTGGGTTTGTTTTGAATTCTCGGGGATGATTAATTCTTGATAGGTATCACATGTAAGGTACCAAAACCACATGGATTGACCCTTGGCGTATTTTCAATTGCCGACATTCTCGGGGAAGTCGTAGAGGATGTTTTGAAGATATTGATCATAGAAAGAAGGAAACATGAAGGCAACACAATGTGAACAAGGCCTACATAACATCTTGTCTTCCGATTTTGAATAATTAAAGTAATACCAATGTGATGGGATTTTTTGGTGGATCTAGACCTCAAGGTGTTTCATGACATGAATGGGTAATACAAGTCATGTATTTCACTAATTTTTTATTATATAAACACATACTAGATGCTCGGATATTTCAAACCGTACAACCTAGGATCCCCTTCCACTCATCCTAGGTGACCCAGTTGACCCCTCTATGTCATTTTAGAGAGCTCTTCAATGAGGATCGATATCAGGATTCCTTATTAAATCCAACATTGAAACAAGGTATGATCTATATTTATTTTTGTTATTTCATCAATCCACTTTCTATCATTTCTCTTTTACATGCAGTAGGGATTGATCTCCTTGGATCTAATGGATAGTTCTTGGTTATTGGTTGGTGTGGGTGTGCCACAAAATCCTCATGTTGATGCAGTTGTTGTGGGGGGAGGCGTTCGTGATCTGTTTCACAGACCATTCTCAAGTGATGAACATCAGAAACCTTTTGATGTAGGGAATTCATTGTCGCACTTTTTATTATGTGAAATTGTATATCAATAATGGTTTATCCATTGGATAACAATGATATTGAAATAATGATTACATGGACTATATTTTGGAATTAGTATTGTTCGTATGTCATTGCATTATACCATGATAAAACCATGCCTCATGATTTTCTAGATAGTGTGAGATCTATGCCAGGTTTTTATCATTTTGTTCTTGATGGAATTATCATGGAAAATAAATTTGGGATTATTTGTAAATTAATTGGAAAAAATCATAGATGCATGTTAATGAATCTGTTTTTTATTGTAATTTTTGACATCAATCAAATAATATAGATGTGAATATTTAAATGTTTGATTGATAAACTAGAAGAATATTGATTTTAAATTAATTAATGGATTTCCAAATTAATTGTTTAATTTATATTTAATAGTTATGATAGCTTTAAATTTATGTTTCCCAAATTTGGAACCATTAATGAATCAAATTATTCAAATTTCCTTAATGAAACATTTTAAAAAATATATATAATTCTAGGTAGGGTTATGATATTCCATCATTCATTGAATGGACAATTTCCTTGTGATGGGAACTGTGAGTGCTTGTTGTGTGTTAAAATTTTATTCCTTTATTGGGTCCATGAGATTGGAATCTCTATTATTTGTTTCAAACTAATTCTGTTATGATGTGATCGTAGGATGGATGAGCCTCAGAGAATATTGTGGTATGTTAGGAAATGATCCCCATTAGTTACAGTATAATTTGACACCTAGAGTGGTGAGATGCTTCAGTTTATGCACGTGGGTGTCGTGGAGGACACATGAGGTGATAGAATGGGTTGAATCTGGGATCACCCATTGATGTGAATGTTAGATGATGTGGAATGTGATGTTTATTTATCTACATTACATTTCACACAATACTTGAGCCAGATGATTTTTCTTCACCTCCATCCATTGGAAGTGAAGTTGAGTGGGTTATATGACATTCTTTCCAGGTTTATCTTTCTAAGGTAGGATGAGTTTGCATTCTTGCTATAGGTGGAAATTCCTCGACGAATAGTTCATCTACTTACCATATTGATCCCCTTGGGTTTGGTATCTTAGGATGCTTTCCTAGAATACCTTTAATTACAGTAAAGTGTTGAGGCTATTAATAAATTATTTAATAAATGTTTTTAACCCTTTGTTTTGACACTTTCTAGGATGCAGTGCTAAGGTTATACATTTGATCAGCCGTGTACTCGATATTGTTATGCTATGAGGACTTTGACCTTTGTTTTGTTTCTAATGAAATGATTGTGGTTTTTAACAATGGTTAATTATTAGTTAAGGAATTAATTAATGTAAATTTCATCTTATAAAATTAGATATGTTGATTTAATAAATCACTTAAAATGAGTTTTTTCTTATAGGATATCTTTTCTTAGCAGTCGTTGCCGGTAGTTTGAGAGACATTTGCTGCAGTTGTGTCTCAGAATAGGTTTTCCCTTAGTGTGGATGTGAGAAATATTATCTCATGTTTATTTTTGTTTATATAAGATAACCTAACATGCTAGTTATTGAGAATAACACCCTAGGGATTCGGATCCCTAGGCTTCTTTTCCCCAACATCTTGGTGAGATAATGGATGACTGATTTCCCCCTTTGTCCTTTCTCTCTTTTATTGGTAGTTACACATGTTGGTATACGTGGCAATTATTTTTCCCTATATATGTGTTTGGAGGGATATAATGACTTCTGGTAATTTCAAATATATATATTCTGGATATAGTTTCTTATGAAATACTATAGGTATAACATGTATAGGTTGGGATGTCTAGAGGATCCTTACTCGGTGTATGGGATATAATGTCTTGATGTATAATAAAAAATGTATGATACACATTATGTGGGATGTGGTGGCCCCCGGAAACTACCTGGTGACTTCTTGTTGTGTGGATAATGTGTTGTTTCCCTATGATGTCTATAGGAAATTCATTATGTTGCACGAGGTGAATGTTTTGGTGCTCTCCCAAGATTCTTTTGGAAATAGTTTTTGTAGAGAGATATAATTGAACGTACAATATTGGGAAAAATATAAAAACTAGTGTGGAATTTTTAGTGGGGTACCCATGATATTCTTTATTATATTATTTACTTATGTACTCCATACTCGGTGAGAGTGGACAGGGTGAGGTTGGGAACTTAGTATACCTTTTTAGGTGGCAAGTTAGTATCCCTTGTTGTAAAAAATGAATTAACATGATGTATTTACATTTTCATGATTGGATCTGTGGAGGATCCTACTGAGTATAATGATACTCACCCAAAAATGTTTAGAATTTTATTTAGGTCACATACATAAGGTTCATGATATGGATGTTACTACCAACTTGAGGTTTTGCAGACGCTATTCGAGATTCATTGTCAATATTATTTTACATTAGTTTGGTTTGTGAATTTTTTCCCTTTCAGTTGTAGTAGTTTATTAATGAAATTTCATTTTTTTACTTTGTATTTCATTTATATTTTTTCTGAGTATGTGTATGTTAATGTATTTATTATCTCTTTCATTTTCATGTGTTCACACATCGGGTAATTCCTCTCATCATTGTTTTTATTAAACACTCGATACTAGCCACAAGCCGAAGTCCTACTAGAGGCGGTACTCAGGGGTTCATTATCTCTCTTCTCACATTGTTGTACTAGGATGGGTACAACATGGGGGGAGGGTATCATGATTGATGATAATAAATGAATTAAATTAAAAAGTAACAATCAAATGAATTAGATAATTTAACATAAAAAAATAAAAATGTAACATGTTTTTCTTATCCAATATGATATATAACATATGATGTGAGCTAAGGTAGGTGTTTATTTGTATCAATTTCCCTTTCCAAAGATACATTCACATATTCCTATTTGATATGATGTAATATCTATACATTTAATTCATTTATCATAAATAATTTTTTTTCATGTTATTTAAAAATATAATTCATGTTGTATTTCGATGTACTTTCAATTCTTTACCAAACCCATTATGGGATTCATAAACATAATTTACATTCAATTTTTTATTTCTTTCAATCACGAATTAAATAATATTATGAATTTTAGAATTATAAAAATTAATTGTTTTATGTTCTAATTACACTTATATTATGCAGAAAAAATTATTTCACATAATCCATTCATTGATATATCCTTTGATTCATTGTATACATTATTATACATACGAAGTGGAAGGTAAATGAAATCTTTATATGAGAAATGATCCATCAATGTTTTTTTATTTCCTAAAACATAAATGTATATAAGAACCCATTTCAATATTATTCCTTTTGTAACACCAATATATGAATCCTATGACTAATGGTTGTTAACCTTAATACCCATATATTATTTTTTTGACCAAATTTTGGATTTAAATACATATAATTTATTCTATATATTGTAAATACCTCAAATGTTTTTAACTTTATTGGAAGTTATTTAGCTTGGGAGATAGTTAATTCAATTGAATACCCATTTAACAACCCTGATTTTATAGTATAATTATTATTTTAAGATTCATATATGTTCTCATTATGTGTTATATATATTCATTTAGATATTGTGGTGTGATAGATGATAAAAATATTATATATATCTCTAATGATTTGGGTGATTTTTATATCATCAAACATGACATATGACTGATGATGGAGTAAAGATAAACTATTATGGGAGTTTTTACACTATGTGATGATATTCAATGTCGATAGCGTACTCTTATTATTTTTATTTCTAGTGCTATATTGTTGTTACATTACTGTGCTATTATGATATTTTGATGTCTATATGTTTATGATAAAATAATTATGTGATGATTCTAGATATATGAGATTTATTTTACTAGGTATTATTATTTTATATTTCTATATTTAAACTATAAATATGTTCCCATAATGACATGTTTATAATATCCTCACTTATGAATATTTTTTTAACATTTACCCTCACTGCGAATTTTAGATCAACCATTCTTATGTTACCTTATTTCCGTGAAAAATATATAAATAGATACACATAATTGAGTTGTATGAGTGGAGAGTCGGTGTAGAAAAAATGTGTTTTTGGATCATAATTTAATATGTATTTATACCTAGTTCCTAAATACCCCGAACTTTTTATCATGGGAATTTGATTCAATAATTGTGAGGTATTAAAAGTATATGTGATTATCAACATATTATGAATTTCATCTCTAGTGATGTCTCAATAGAACATCTATACCCGCCCACCAATGGTTGTGTATGTTTTAGCTCAAAACGTCATGAGGTTTTCATAACCTATTATCACTACACATCACTTGAAAATGTATAAAATGAGGGAGATGCCTCATCTAAAACAGATATATAAATTCCTAGAATTCACTAGTACTCAATATAGGACTCTGGGTTCTGGTGTCATGGAACATTCAAAATAACTATAAATAAACATTTAATGTTATGGGAAAATATCACTGGTCACACTAAATCACCCTTAAATTTTTTATGTTGGTGGTTAGACCCTTTCCACAAACCTCTATAAGGGATTCACATTTTTGGCCACTAAAATACATGGTGTTGAAAAAGAGGATATACACACTATTATATCAACTAGTCTTAACCAACATAAAGTCTAATGTTCTTAATAAAAGAAGTATTCCTAATAGTTTTAAAAATAACGATTTTTCCCTTATATTATAATTTTATAATCCCCAAGGGCTCATCCTATTCTCATTAAAATAGATATGATCTTTCAATGTGTATGTTTCTCTCTTCGAGAACTATTCTCGATTTTGATAACATGTTTAATAGATATTTACCTTCTAAGGATAATTTCAATTATATATATGATAACATAAATTCATATAAGTATTAATTAATTATTTAACACATTATTAATATTAAATCATATTTATATATTTCATAAATTCAATAAGAATTGTAATTTATATTTTTTTGAGAAATGGTTGTTTCCTTCAGAAATGGGACTTTATTAGAAATCATTATCTCTAAACAGTTTATAATGAGTTTTTTCATGGAACTAAAAATATCCAATGGTTCTATATCCATAAGGACCTTCTATCAAAATATAGGTGATCATTAAGGATTTTGACTCACGATTTGTAAGAACTCAAATTGGTCGAGAGGATTGGTGGTTGGGCTCATCACACCATTTTGAGGGGAATTATTGTCTAATCTTAGACCATATCATGGATTTAAGATATGATCCAGAATCCTTTATTAATTTATCATGTTTCTTATGGGTTTCACAATGAATTAGAATTTAATTATTAGCATGTCTGGAAATCAGAATCATATGTATGTATCCAAGGTTCTTTATTTATTGAAACATTTTTTTGTATCAGAGGTTTCCCATCAACGGTACCCCCTTATATACTAATTAGGTATTATTTGGTAATTATTATTATGATTTTAGTTTTATATCCATGTAATGTGGAACTCTAGAATTTATTTTCATCTAGGTAGGTGAAAGTCAATATGTATTATATGATCACCCCAGGAGATGGAAGGTTACTCTAGAGTTTATCGACATCTCGGGAGATGGATCATTACATTGGAGTTTATCATCATCCAGGGATATGGAAGGTGACTCTGGAGTTTATCATAATTTTGGTAGAATTCAGAATACATTGGAGTTTATCATCGCCAAGGAAGATGGAAGATTAATCTATAGTTTGTCTCCATCAAGAGAGTCCGAATATATTTTTATATTGGTATCAATCCCATAGATGGGCTACGTTCATATACTTCTGAAAGGAATCCGAAATTTCATAGTTCAATTTCCCTTAATGGTAAACATCATACATTTTAAGGTCATGTGATATGGACCTAACCATATAGATTAACATCATGTGTTAAGGATGTCTAAGTGGATGATATGCAGGGAATGTTTGGTGTGTGACTTATTCCAAGGAAGCATGAGGATCCTAAAATGTATATGATTTTCCTAGTTGAATTATACCCTACCAGGAATATGGAAAAGAATTGATATGTTTGGATTTTTATATTGGTTTCTGTCTTTAGGGAGGATTCCTATGTATCCCATTTTGATGGGAATCAAATCCAACATATTTCCGAAAATATCGTATGAGAGTATGATCCTTTGAGAGAAATGAGTTGGGGAATACAGCGATAACGAAGGCCTTTGTAATAGGGTCCCTGATGGATTTCATAAATCATTGAGATCTATAGGGATTAATTTGGTTCTTATTCCAAATGTGGTTTCCATTTTAATGTAATTATGACTGGGGTATAATCCCGAGGAAGATACCCCTTGAAAGGAACCATGATTGATCTCTTTAATCATAGTAGTGTTGCGGTTTAATTTGGGACTAATTCATAAAGAGGATTCCCAGATTTATGGAATTATAATTTATTGTTTCATATATGAGATTATATGGATATTCATCCTCTCAACATGTTATTAGTTAGGGGATGAATAATAGTTCTTTTAGTTAATTGGACTCATAGTATACTATGAACCGTTGGGAGGATTACGTTATTGATTACTCATAGTTTTTATTCCCTATTAAATTGGGTATTTTTATTGTAACTATCATCCAATGAGTATGTACCTTATAATCTGGTCTTACGTAGGTATCCTACATATTCTAGTTAGTGGAGGAATCATAGTCCTCATAGTTTAAGGAAACTGGTGGATCACACCATTGTTATGATTTTCACAAACCAATAAGGCCATGTGATTTATTCTCAGTGTGAGAATCAGAAGTTTCTAATGAATTTTTCAAACCATAGAAGTTCCCTATATATTGGTGTATGGAACTACAACCCAAAGGGCGAGTGATATAGAGAGAGAAAGAGTGATTCATAGTGTACCAATTTCCTATCTTTTTTTGATATTTAGGATAATCACATTTGGTAATCAATCGTGTTGTGTCCCATGTAAAGTTAGATAGGTGGAAGAATGTAACCTCCTACATGAATGTCCATAGACTTTCTAGAGGAGGAGTAACCTAAAATTGTTTTCTATGATAGAGTAGGATGTCATTCCTTGTGGAAGGGAAAATCAAGTGTGATATTTTCCCTCCTTATTGTTAACTGAAGGTTCTGGGTATCATAGATCGGAAGGGGGGGACTGATTCCTATCCCTATAATGAATGAATATTAACTCCTCAACATTTTTTCTGGGGTATGGTTTCATGTCACCCTAGATATACAAACCTAAATACGTCTTGTATATCCTTAACTCTAGTAAACAAATTGTTGGAAACCTCTAACTATAGAAATACAAACCCAAATTGGATGTAGGTTGATGTGCCTTTCCCAAGGTATGGTAAATATATGGGCCTTTTTCGGTTTCAACATGATACCTTTGTAGAGATTGAGACAATGAAGAAGAAGTCATTCCACGAATGGATTTGGACAACTCTTCGGGAAAGGATACCACATGCTAAAGGGGAGAATAAAACTTAGGAGGACCACATAAGGGGTGCACCACGCAAGGGGTCTCATCGCTTGTGGGCCTGGGAGAATTGGTTGCACCACAGGTAACGAACAACCTGGATGACTATAATTGGGTGATACATGGCCCATTCCTTCAATATTCATTACATGTTTTCTCATATTTGTGATGCCCACGTTCTTAATCTAGGAATGGAGTGTGGACTAGTCTTCATCAATTTAGGGTGCGGGTAGAATGGGTTGTGCAAGTGTTTATAAATTTTAATTCTATTTTGACTTAATTCTCACAATCCCATTTTACTTCCATATCTTTAGGACTTATGAAACTACCATTATGGTTTTATAGGACATAGTTGAAGAACATGGGTGATTAGAGCAGTAATCGGTCTTTCGGGAAATTCATGCATACAATTGAAGGCCCCAAGGGTCTATTTATAGGAAAACTGTTTCCCAAGGATAAGGTTTATTTTCATGAATTTTTTATGGAAGTTAAGGGTGGGGAAAACATGTTGTGGCCCATGGATAGTGTTTTCGGGGGACTTAGTAAAAAAACGTTTTCCATAGGTTCGGGGTTGTGCCCCCACTCCCCTTAGCAGGATCAGTGTCGGGATGTGGTCCTAGAGGATTGGGCCGCTACCTTCGCTAACATCACTGAACCCGATGAAAATTTAAAAGTCACATCATAATCTTTTTTATCCTAGTTGATGTATTTTTCTGTATGTTAAAATGTAAATCCTCACTGCTACTTCTTCTATCATAAATTCGTATTTGTACATAAACATAAACTTTGGATTTTATGTAAGGTTCATATCATCATTTTTTTGAATAATTTAATGGAATACATTTAACGGTGTCAACAAAATCCACCCTAATAAATATATTCATTCATAAGAAATATAATAAAATTATATTGAATAAGTAGGTAACTTTTACACATTCAAATATAAGTTCGTGGGTTTTTGAGTTACGTAATGTTTGTAAGGGTACTCAATTTTTTTTCTAATATAGATTGAATATCATGCATTTTTTGAATTTTTCTACGATCTTATAGACAAACCTGAAAATTTCATTTTGATTGTGTCATTTCCAAAACTTTTCCTGAACTCCGTATGGATGATACTTAGCGGGTGAGACACGACTTTGGTCTAGGATTCCCTTTTGGGATTTCAGCCTAACATGATTTTTTACTTTTATCTTCTTATTTCTCAATATTACCTAATTAATATAGAGTGTAGGTATAAAGGGGTAATACTTGAATTTATATACGGAGTCCCGAATGTGGGTTTAATTTATATGATTAAATTCTGATTTTGGGCACAATTAAAAGTCATTCATATGAAACTAATTAGGCTAGTATTTTTGGTCGAACAACATTGACAATGAATTTTGATTTTATAACTCAAACAAGTCATGATGGATTCGAAGGTCTAGATATCTATCAGATGCATCCAAAGGGAATCTTGAGTCGTTCTTTATTATAGAAACCAAATATAAAACATGATGTATAAGAATATAGGTGGTATCTTCTATGAATTATGTGATCACTCTTTGAAAAACCCATTACTGGTGCATTATTATTAACGAATAACTAGGAAATATTCTTTATACCCAAATAATGTCATATTTAGGATGATAGGCCTATTGTTCGAGTGACTTATGCAATGCCAGCTGGGGCCTGTACTACATAGTAAGATAAAGGAGTTCCAAGAAATTATGACATTCTATTACTGATAGAAAAATTTATTTAAGATATTGATGTCTCGGAAAAACTCTTGGTGTATTATCTAGGGAAAAATGTACAAAAATATAGGGGATATAAATGCAAAACATTGTCCATGAATGAAAAAACACTCCTACACAAAAAAGAGTTTGATGGAAGGGATATTTTGTTTAGAAATGGGTTTTTGAGGTTATATTTTGTAGTTAAAGGACATTCCACAAGGACATTATGCTATGATGTTTAAATTAATGTAGGAAGAAAATCATGATATATATTTTATGGTAATGCATCAAGGACATTATGTTGTACTGTTTAAACTAATGTTGTAAGGAAATTTGGGGCCTTGTAATTTCAAGCCACACAACAAGGATATTAAGGGCTATGTTGTTTCAAGTATTGTAGCAAGGAAATTAAAGGGTGTGTAATTAAATTCAATTCAGAATACAAATTACATTGTGTAGTCTAATTTCATGTAGTTAGGACATTATTCTATGTAGTATAACATCATGAAGCAAGAAAATAATGTTGTTTAATTTAATGTAATTAAGAAGGACATTATACTCTATAGTTGAAATTCATGCTTCCAGGATATTATGAAGTGCAATTTAATGTCATACAACATGTAAATATGTTTGTGTATATTATCCTCCAAAACAATGGACATTAGATGTTTTTGTAGTTTAAGGTAATGTACCATTGATATTATGTTGTGCAGATTAATGTAATGTTGGTTGGACATTATATGGGAATTAATTTATGATCATTATATCTGCCAAAATATTTAATCGTTATCTTATTCTTGGTAAATTTTTTGTAAATTTCCTAACATTTTATTGTGTAGAAAAGAGGGATTGAAAAATATGAAATATGGATTTCCAAAAATGAATAATGACATTGAAGAGGGTTTAATGTAATTAAAGGAGGTCTCTTCTAAGAACAAAGTTACCATTATTTTAGAAACCTATTATGGGGGTTGTATTATACAGGGATAACTAGGGCATGTGATGCATATCCATAAATTTGATTCTTTTGGCTGAAAATCCAATTGTGTGGGGGGATTTATCCATGGAAAATTGGGGAATGTACTAAATAGTCAGGTAAATTAGATCCCATGATTTTAGTCATTCAATTACTAAAAGATGATTAATATTTATGGAGATTCACGATTATCCAAGCCAAGAGTTTGATTTAGGGGAAAAGGACCATGATCACTGAAGAGATACTTAAAGTAATAATTTCCAATTAATTACGACAATATTCTTTTTACGAAGGTCTGAACTAAACATAGGATGTGTGGTACCTATATTATTGGGTCATATAACAAGGACCAAAATATTATGAAAAAAATATATGATTTATGGTAAAATGAACAAATGTTACATTAGTATGCATTGACAATATAATGGGATAAAAAATGTAATCCATGATCTTGAAGGAATTCACATCAAAAGAAATGATAAGGGAAATTTATTCAATGAAAGGATAATTTAAATTATAGTTTTTTTTGCATACAATCATTATTGATTAAAGGGTTATAAAAGGTTTATCCTACTAATTAAGTAACCTCTATCTGAAAACCCAGTTACGGGGAATGTATTATTCAGGGCCATCGATGACATGTACTGCATAACTAAATAGTGGAATTATAAGTCTAGAAGGTGTGTTATTTGATCAACTGATGTAAGGAAAACTAGGTAACATACTTCATTGTTAAGAAATGGTACACCCAGGTACTATACAATCTACCACCAGAAGCTGAAGAAAGATTCTGATGATCTAAAAGTATTCAAGGTTATGACACTGACATCATAATGGGGCAATGACCACTATATAATTTTTTTTACCAACATCAACATTGAATTTAAATTCCCATACATAGATATGATTCATATGTAAAAAAATGGGTCATCTCTTGTTACCTTGTTCGGTTATCTACGGAGAGTACCCAAAATTAATGTTCCTATATAAATTTTTAATTTTATGCAAGGGAGTGGGAATTTTTTTTTATCTTGTGGCTGGGAAAATTATATAAGGCCTATTTTTTACTACATATCTCAATGGAATGATAATAAATCCATATATAGTTCTAACATATATGGGTTTATGTGTAAATTGAGAACTCATACATGATTTCCTTGTGTAGATCTAACTCATACACCAATGTGTAGAGTCTTTTCCTTGTTGTGATGTAGATGAGCCTATGATTGAAGAGAAGGATGTCTCTACATATATTTTTTGGGAAAGGATCAATCCACACATAGTTCTTGTATGAGATTTAATTTTATCATTACGTAGTGAGGGAGTGGGTGATTCAGTTTTCAAAATGGAATATCATGGTTGTGCCAATATATAAAACCCAAGTTTCAATACGTAATGTGCCACAACATGAATCCAGCCATATGTAGTTCTTAAATAAATGACCCCACCCTAATTGAATTTATAATTGGGGGATAATGTGGGTTCTTCATAAGGGTTCATAGATAATATTTGAACTTTTATTAAATCTTCTCACATAGATGTTACTATTACATTTGATAATACTGGCACTAATTGTATCATAAGATTCTTGGGCCCAATATTAAATTTCTGGATGTAGCTACATATCAAAAATGTATGAGAATCATGCCAAACTATGTATTTGATAAGGTTCCCTGTGTAAGATTAATCTATAAATATGGTGTAAGGGATTTTAATATTGTGGCTGAACCCATGATCAATGTTTAATGCATCACCATGTATCTCAATATAATGAAAATCATTCCACATGTAATTCATAGAATTCTATACTGTTTAACGGCATGCGGTAATGAATAAGGTGAACTACCATGATGTGATAAAAACACTATTGTTGGAACCAAGAGTAATAATCTATGCATATGCACATACTTTATGAAAATGAGAATCATACCACCCATAGTTCATGATAAGATCGTCCAATATTTTCATTAATGAAATGAAGACATTTGAATTTCCTTTTGAGGATTTATATCCTAGGCCATTGATAAGCCCAATAGTATTTGAGACACCTTATTTAGGCAGAGAAACTCGATTACCCAATTCCTAAGCCCATTTGAGCTATGATCGATGTGAGAAACAAGTAGTGGTAATGGATTCATTTCAATAAAAAGGTAATATAATTGATGTAAAAGAGTATGATGAATATATGGTGGTTGATCTATGTAATTGGATCCAGACAACACTATGTATCCTACTAGAGAAAAAATCAAGCTACATGATGTTCATAAAATAATTTCCCAAATCAATCAGTTTTGAAAAAAGGAAGAGGTTTTTTATAATTTATATGCTGATGGTTGGGCCTACAGTGAGAATAATAGGTATCACCATGTATCTAATTGTAATTTTATTCAATTTACAACTCTTATAAGATATCCCTATGAAAATATGATTTGAGCATGGGTAAAATATATGGAATTTTTCTTTATATATTTTCATTAGGACCCAAGATAGAAAATTAGGGAATCACTACATATCTCACAAAGGAAATAATCAGAGAACAATTAGTTCTAGAATTCCCATGCTGTTTAATGTTACACATCATTGACGATGATGAACTGACTTGAACATACTAAAATATTGTTGATGCACTATGGGAGAAAACCCATGTGTCACTATGTATCTTGTGGAGGCAAGAATCAAACCAAAATTTGTTCTTGAAACATTAATTATTAAAATTTGATTCAAACACACTAGTAATGATGTGTTTTTTTATTGGTTATGGTTGGACCAAGGATTGGAGATCCATGAATCAATACATATCTCATTGTAATGAGATTCAAGGCACCTGTAGTTCTTGAAAGTGATTAAGTAAACCAACTACGTTTTTATGTGAGAAATGGAATTTAATATATTCGAGTATAATGGTTAATCCCACTACACAAGATTGTATGAGAATAAAACAATCGACAATAAAAGATTTCACTCAATAAGTTTAGTTGATATATAGTAAAAGGGAAAATTGATTCTTTTCTGGTCATGACTGGGACAAATACTAGAGATGTGGGCCTCTCTACATATCTCATTATAATGAGAATCAATCCTTATAAATTACTTGATGAAAGTTTACCTTTGCATATTTGACTCATTATCACATGGAATAAATTATATTTTTATCATGGTTGGGAACAATATTGTTGATCGAGACAGTACTATGTATCTCATTGGGGTTAGAATCAATATGTACATAGTTCTGGACAAATTGAGTAGTTTGATATCATGTAGTGAGAATGTAGGTCACCTTATTTTGAAGAAACATTATAGATGGACCGGGAATATGATAGAGGCATCACTATGTATCTTTCTAGGGAAATAATGAATCCACACATAGTTCTTGAAATGGTTTGACATAAGTTCCAATAGGTAGTGGAAGTGATGTTCTTAAAGCTTGTTTATGGAATCTATACATATTTCAAGGGACCACAAGGAATGTAAATTCAAGGTACCGTGAGGGATTTTATTACATAAAATTAAGGAGACATTAGCTATATAGTTTGATGTCGTTTTCAAGGAAAAATGCGTTCTTAATTTTATGTCATGCGATTAGGGGCTCATGTCATAAAATTTAATGTCATGTGACAAGGAAAAAGATTCTATGTAGTTTAATGTCATGTAGCATAGAAATATATGGTTCCATGTTGTTTAATTTCTTATAGCTAAGACGAATGATGTAAAACCAATTATCATCATGAAACTAAGATGTCATGTCTTGAAGTTTATTTTGATGTAAATTGGGCATCATGTCTTGTAGATTAACAACATGCAACATAGACGTCATGTCTTTCAGTTTAGCATCATGAAACTAGGACATACTTTCTGTGATTTAAAAAAATACAACTTTATGAAACATTCATTGGTTTGAGTTGTGGTGTGTTCTACATCCATTGAGATTATGGAATAATCTATTTTCAAGTAGTCCTTATGTATAGAGTAAGTCATTACCACTTTGGATCTTGTTTTCGAGGCTTATTTCCTGGTATTGTTGGAGTCCAAAGGACCAATACATATTCTACTTGGAGGAATGAATAAAGGGAGAATTTTTTATCAATGGATCGTTCTATCCAATTCTAATAGACATCCACATGATGGATTTTATGTAAGCACTTTTCAGTTAGTCACTGAAGCTCCTCCAATCATTTCAATGATTTCCCATTTATGGTTAGGTGATTACAGATGGAAACACTAAGTGATTGAAACTAAAATTCAATGGAATGAACTGATTCTATTCTATATACTAATGAGTATGGAGTTTCTTCTGTTTTTGTACTGGTAGTAGTCTGTTAAGCCCGTAAGGAATGCAACATCTTTTTAGGACAAGACTTCATATCATTTTACACCATCTTCTAGAGTATGATAGAATGAGTATTTTTGAAAGCCTCCTTCTTTCCATTTTCTACTGCATGATAGCAGGATGAATATATGGATTTCATATTAAGCTCCATATAAAGATTAATTATCTTAGTCGAATAGAAATTAGTGTCATTGTCCATAAATATGGTTTAAGGGAAACCAAATCTTGTAATGTTATTAGCCATAACAAAGCTAAAAATGATTTTGGCCCTGAATTATTTAAAAGCTATCACCTCAATCCATTTTGAGAAGAAATTAATAGTAGTTAAGATTTACATGAAATGATTAGACATGGATGGATGAAAATTTCCAACCACACCGATTCCCTATGTACTAAATTTCTAGGATTATTTTGTTTTATGAAGAAACGTTGAGGATTTATTAATGATGTTGTCTTTCACCTAGTAGGGATGAAAATTGTTCATGAAATATGTTCAATCCTGTGTCATCAAAGGAGAAAAGTATCCAAGACAATATTTTGGACAAGAAAGACTATATCCAAACTGGTGGGCACCATAGGATCCTGTAGGTACTTCTTCCATGACAGTCGTGGTCTATTCTACATCAATGTATCTTAAGATTATTTCATCAAATCCTTAGTTGTAGAGGATATTCTACTGATTCATTAGATTGTAAAGATTTAAATTGAACACTCATCACCATACATTCTATATTCTAGACTTATTTAGTGGAAGTAATCTCTTTATTGAGATATTCGATGATGGGTGTCATTCATCCAATGGTACTACCATATAGTTTGGAAATTGGGGTGATTCCCTTGATTTCCTCAGTTCCGATTTGATGAATTGTTGAAACCACATTGTGATGAGTAATGTTGATGGCTATTTAATGTAGATTTAGATCATCTATGGATATGTATTCATTTCCTAATACATCAACATTGTAATTTTTAGACCATGGGATGTAAAGGATCAGTGAGAAATTCTACCATTAAACCTCAAACATAATCACATTGGGGAATTAATTGTTCTTATCTAATTGTGTAATCCAAGTTGATCTATTTTATTACCAATTTTGTATCACCATTTAACTCCAAGTGATCTACATGTACAAGGAGTTTCAATTTCAAAAATGTAATGAAAGTTTGATAATCCATCTCATTTTTGGTTCCACCTTCTAATAGTAGGAAAGAGTTTATCAATACATTCTTCTATAGGAAGATAAAACAATTCCTTACCCAACATTTATTTTATTAAGGTCCTCCATTACAATTCTTGTTGGACTCCTGGATGAACCACAACAATATGTATACCATGTTTTGGGTCTATCCTATATAGAAAATATCTCTTCATAAGGTAGTTAATTAGTTAATGACATTTCATCCACAGATGGCTATTCAACAAAGAAATCATCCATGTCCTAGACTGTCAATACATTTTGAAGCACAAACTATATATCAATCTACAATATAATAAATTCCCATTATGCTAGATTTCCTGTCAGCTTAAAATGTATGATGATAAATTTGTGTGGGTTATTATGAGAAATGAAGTAGAAATCATGATGCTGCAAATAGAGCCTCATCATTTTAACTACAATGATTAATTCCAGGAAGCTCTTCTCAATATCTAAATATCGATTATCTGCAATGATCATGGTTTGAATGACATAGTAAAGGATGTTTGCATTCCTAGTGTCATTTGTTTCCCATGATAGGAACCCATTAATCATTTTAAGGTTGTCACATAAATAAAGAGTGTATTTCTATCAACTGAAGGAATTAATAAAAATATGATGAAGAGTCATTTAATAAAGGTAAATAATTCTAATTGAAAATGACCGATCCATTGATATATGAATCCCTTTCTACCTCAAATCAGTGAAGCTTCGTAACATGCCTACAATATTGTCTTTGAAGTGTCGGATAAAGGGCATGTGTCCTTGATGTCCGATCAACTCTATCACATTTTTAGGAAATGACAATCAAATAATTTATTTAGTCTTATCATGATCGACATCAATGTAGAGATGGAGTATGATGAAGCCATGAAATTTATCTAAGGATACATTGAAAGAACATTTCAAGGGATTCAAAATCATATTATACTTTCAAAGCATTATTAATAATGTATATAGATCAACTAGGTGATCAGAATGTTGTCTGGTTTTGACCACCAAATCATCAATGTAGACTTTGAAAAAATTTTATTTGAGGGGTTTAAAGATGTGGTTCATTTCACATTAGTATGTCCCCCCAACATTCTATAAGCAAAATAGAATTACCTGATAGATAAATATGAATATATAGGATCTAAAAGTTATGGAATCTTCTTCTTGTAGATCCAAATGAATTTCATTGAAACAAGAGTAGTCATCCATTAGAGAGAGAGACTCACATTCAACTATTGCTTCAATGATGAGTTCTATGATTTGGACCATTAAATAATCCTAGGAAAATGCGGATTGAGATATCAAAAATCAATAAAAATCTTATTTTCATGTTCTTTTTTTATTGGGGACAATATTTGCTAGCCAATTTTGATATTCCAAATCTTGGATGATTTCATCTTTGTAGAGATTGTCGATTTCAGCCTCAATTTTAGAGGAATGTGCAGGGTTTTTTCTTTTTGAACCCTCCATGTATGCTTAATGTTCATATGAAAATCCCCAATAACCATTCGAAACCTCGGGATCAGGGCCTGTAATATCTGTATAATTCAAAGTAAACACATCCAGGTGTTTCTTCTGTAATAAATGACACACTTCATTCTCTTTTAGAGTCATGGTAACACCAGTCAATGTCGACTGTGGGTGTTCCTCGGTAAAGAAATTTATTTCTCTGCGTTCATCCACGTTGGTGGAGACACCATCCTAAAATACTAAAGGTGTGTCCCAGAGATAATCCTAAAATTAATCATAGTCAGGTGTCACATCTTCTACCTCTTCTCATAGGATTGGTGATGAATCTTGATTTTCAATGTTAGTGGAGGATTCGGTATAATGAAATACTAAGGAATATGAAACCATTTCTGACAAAATTGATGGTGGACGGTCTTCCTAATTTTCTAAGGGGAAAATGATGTGGTGAGAATCAACAAACGTATTTTTCTCCAATTTTTTGACAAGTTCCTCATTCATGGATGATGATGTAGAGATTTTCTGATACTGAGGATATGTAATGTGGTCATTTCCATCTAATAATTCATCATTATATCTAGGGTTTATTAGTTCTCTTGTTCCTTTGAATTTAGATTTCACCATTGACATTATAGATTATAATGAGAGAGTGTTTGGATTAGGGTTTATGATTTCAATTTTATTAATGGGTATCATGTAAAAACCATTGAAGTGATTGAATTGATTAGAAGTGATCTTTTACAGATGAGTTGGGGCATTAATTATATCAACATCATTTTCCATGGACCTTTTTCCCCTTTCGTTATAAAAATATATATCAAGGTACTAAGATTCAGATGTTTAAGTGGGTCCACTTCATCCTGAAATGTCCCAATTTGACCATTGACATGATATTTGTGACATCATTGGTATGAAAATGGAATGGATGGATGATAATGTTGCTAAGGTCTCCCCAGTAGAATATTGATAGTTTTTTCCTTCATTGAATCCATGATTTCTGAATCAGATATGAGTTCCACAAATTGTTTTCTGAGTGTGATCTATCCAATAAGTTCTTTCTCATTATTTTCATATCACAAAAACATTATAGTGGAGGGATAAAACAAGGATATAGTTACACCCAATCAGGAAAGTGTCCATATTAGAATGATATTGAACGCTAATCCATTGATGACAATATCTTTTCAGAAATCAGTTTCATTGACCCTTCCTGATAGATATAGGGGTCTAATGATTCCTATTATGATATAATCTACATCTTTCCACATAAAAGATATCTCTTCCTGTAATTATGTTGAATCCTTATCTATACGGTAATCCTCAGCACTAGAGACCTCAGTTTCAAACTCTTGGTTCCTTAACACACCCTCAATAAGTTCTTCCCAGAGATCCTTTGATAGATTCTGGGCATCCAAGATTGTTATCCTGAATGATAAAAGTGAAAATGGTTTTAGAACATCATATTTTTTTATCCATATGTATACATTTTCCATCATGATGATTCTATTTTGTAGGTTCTCATAGAGATGATCTTCATGATATGGATGGACCCTATCATGGTATTTTTGTTGGAAGTGATTCTACACTAGCTGGATAAGGTTATCTTGGTGTACACCCTCATCAACGGGGAGGTGGCATAGCTTGTAATTAGTCTTACAATTTATCCATGTTAGGGTAGAACCTATCATGTATATAGAAGTTCCATTGTTCCTGATTAGTTTTCTAGATAAATCTCCCATGTGTTTATACTACAAAAATGGTTCAAACAGGGGTGTGGTTGAAGTAGTAACTTCTCGAATAACCATGTATTCCCCCTCTATCCTCTTCTTCAATGGATATGTCATTAAGTTCACCAATTAAGTATTGGTAAATATGATTCATAATGATATTTATCATTTGGGGAGGAATCTATTAAGTGCACTACATTAATGGAACCATTTATCAACTCTTCATCAGATGAATATTCTTCTTGGTGGGTCAACTATTGTGGTGTTGTTAGGTGAGCTGGTGAACATACATTTGATACAGTTGGCAAGAAATATTACAACGTAAAGGAAATCATTATCCAATACATGATTTCATTATGACAACCCTGAGTTTTATTTCAAACATAAACATTATTTACTGCATAAAACATTCACTAGATACAATATGGAAGATCGAGAGGTATAGTGTCTTTGGGGCTTAAGAAAATTATATAACAACTTAAAACATGAAATACAAAATCATTATTGAAAACTTCCTTTACATGACCAATACATTCCCTCGTACATAGCATTACATTGGATAACCTAAGGACATGCATAAAAAAGGGTTAGCTATAAAGTCTGGTAAGGGAATAATCATGGAATTAAATGAGGAATAGAAGACATGATAGAAAATAGGAATATAAATATAGCACAAATGAAGAATAAACATAAATGAATGATAAAGCATGATAATCATAACATGGAAATGTGGAAACAACATTTAACATGGAATTAGCGTGAGCCAATGTTCAATTGCACATGGAGCATGAGTAAATCCTCATTGAACAATTTGCATGATTAAAACCTCATTGAACTTGAATTATCATGAGTAAACACCCATTTCACATGACGTATCATAATACTATACTCTACCCAATACATTGGAGCGCTATGAGGGCACACCCTTCTTAAATATTTCATTTCACTCATAAGTGTGCAACATGGATCATATAACATTGATTCAC
Organism: Viscum album; assembly: GCA_963277665.1. NCBI lineage: Eukaryota > Viridiplantae > Streptophyta > Magnoliopsida > Santalales > Viscaceae > Viscum > Viscum album. Next base: position 1,221,153,128 of record OY728134.1, on the reverse strand, counting down.
AAAAAATAATCATTTATTCCATGATAAAGGAATGTGGAATTCATACATGGAACATTATAATCAATATGTTATTTTGTATAAATGTGAATACCTTTGATAGAGAAATGGGCATGGTATTCACGATACAATGACATTGGCTTAGAAAATCGGTGCAATTTCGGCAGTGTAACAACATGACATAAGTATTCATAAAAATGGGTTACGAGAGAGAATGGGGTGTCTCATAATATTTAAATGAAATGTAAAGTAAGGGGGTCATGTAGATACATGTCCCAATAATTTTAATGGAGTTTAGATTCATGATAAAAATGAATTTCTTGAATGTAAATGAGGAGAGTGAAATTTCCTTCAGAATTTAGGGATAGTAACGGGTGTACATGGGGCATTTAATGAGGGAGAAAGGGGGATCACACCATTAAAACATATATAGGTAAGTATTGGGTAGGTTTGAAACCATACCCCTGCATTTATAATTTAAATTAAAAGGTCAAAACAACTTAATGTGTATTGGAAAAAAACGAGAAAGGAAGAAAAAACCCTTTCTTGGAAGTGTTCTTCCAATGGCTTGAGAGAGGCTTTAGAGAGGCTTCATGAAAGCTTGGGGAACCTTGGTAGGATTCTAGAGAGTGTACGGAAGTGGTTGGACGAACTAAAAAGACTTTGAGTGAGGAGAAAGTGGTCTCTTGGTTGTGTTTATATAGGAAAGGTGAGGGAATTCATTGTTATTTAGGGTTGGGACTCTCATATTAAACTAATTCAAACCAAAAACCAGCCCATGGTTTTTGCCAATGGATTCCAAAAAAGGGGAGTGGAAAACAATATTTTATCTATCCAAAGTCCTAAATTCTTAATATAATGGGTTTTCATATGTGTAGGTGAGTCACACTCCCAAGGAACACAATTCAAAATGACAATATATTTAATAAGCATTGAAGGGTACATTAATGCTTTGTAAAATAAGTCAAACAAACCCAAAATAATATTATTTTAATGGTAAAACCATTATTGGCCGAACATAATTCATGTAGTATTTTATTACAATACTATTGTGTCATTATGATGTCATAAAACACGTTATATATTAAAACGATATTTAATTTTTACCCAAAAATTTTAATATCTCAGAAAATTATGAAAAATTTTCTGTTTGATAATTTCAACGTCATGATGCTAGAAATAATATTCATTTTATCTGAATAATTTCCTAAATATGTTAATTTTTATTTTTAAAATAAGATTGAAATTTATGTAAAATTCATGTGTTTTGACAAAAATGGCTTTCAAACCAAAATAAAAATTACAATTGCATTCATAAAATTATACGATCTTTTATATTTAATGAAAATTAATTTAATAATAATAAAATTAATTTATTATAATATTATTTAATAAAAAAATCCATTAATTCATCAAAAAATATTTATTGGTTGAATATTAACTAAATACACTATTTGAGCTTTAAAATTTATTTACAAGGTAAAACAAATAAAGTGAAAATATATTTATTATTATAAAAAAAACAATTTACATAACCATAGTGCTAAGGTCATGTTACATAACCATTTATAACACCTTCATAAGACTGAAGAGTAAGGTGTGCGATGGTGAGAGACTCTTGGGGTGGCACGGATAACATTGTTCGAGTGGTAATCTCTAAAAACATCCACTTATCTCATTGGCGGTTCCACTCGAGCTTAGCCTAATTAAGTTCCATTTGGGCTTCGTAAAGAGTGACGCATAATGGTGCCACCTGTTTTCCATGTTCCAACAAATGGGATTCATACGGGTCACATCTACTGGATGAGGCCATCTCTTCCATTATCTGAGTAAATTGGATTCATTAAAACCCTATATTTATACTAATCATGTTATCACGGTTCGATGACTATATTAGCAATGGTCACAATTCTTAACATAAAACCAAATATTTTGACATTTTATATAAACTTTTACATAAAGATACATTTAATTAGATCAAGAGGTATTTCCATTGATGAATGTTTGGGTCTTTACAATCATCTTATTTTTATTACTTTTTATTCTTATATCCATGTCGCTTATTTTAGGATTTTCCATTAGAGACCTAGGATTTTGATGATGATGGAATTGATGTAGTAGAAGAAGTAGGAGGCATAGTCCACTATTTCAACTCTGTTCGTAGAATTGAGTGAGTCCAGTTGATTATCATTCTGACTATCCAATCATTGAATTCCAATGCATTCAATCTTTTGACATCATTACACTCACCTTCATCATCTGGATCAGTTTCAAAATCAAATTCTACCTAGGATTTAGGACCATTCAGTTTCACATTCACAGATTCAACCATTATTTATATGAGGAATTTTTAAAAAACCATTTCTGGATGGGGTTCTCTAAAATTTAATGGATTGGGAAATAGTTTGGGAGATTATAGTTACATTATTTGTTAGGATTATTGGAATTTAGAAACTAGGTTAGGTTGTTTTCCAATGCTAAGGTGATGTATCTAGGAACTTGTTAATTCCAAAATGAATAGAATTTTTTATTTTACTCTTCAAACTATCTCCCCTTATTATTTTTATGATCATCATTATAAGGCAACGATTTTTTCTGATTCTTAGGAGGTGGATCCCTATAGTATGACGATGGATTTGATGTATTATCATGTAAATATTCCATTATTAATGTTACATTAGTAGCCTCTAAATTTAATTATATTATTCCCAGAGTTTATGGTATCACTTCAGATTTAACTTTGTAATATGTGAACGTATTATCCACCTATTTAGAAATTGATGGAAGGTCCTGAAACCCTCCTATGTATTTCATAGGGATTGATGTTGTGCACAAATTTTACGAGAGATTCAATCAAAATATATAAAACAACTCTTCCTAATGGATTGAAATTTTTAAAAAATATTTCAATCCATTCCACTAAGAAATGAAATATGAAACATATGTATTCTACCATTTCATCTAGTTCAAAAGATCTATGATTGTTGTCTTCTGAATCGTTGAGCTGAACTGGAAAATGAACTTCTGATGGAGATCTGTAGGATCGAAATATAATATGAGATGCTCAATATACAAGAGGGGGGGTGAATTGTATACTTTAAAAATTCCTTTGAAACTTTAAAGTTAGTTATGAATAACTAGAGTTTCCTTAAGAAAAGGAAAGGGCTAAGTTTAACAAAGTTAAACTAAGTAAATTCACAACACCTATAACACCGAACTGAACTTGGAAAGGGATTCCAAAAGTAGGTTCCGGAAATATGATTCCGGAGATTGAAACTTAACAAAAGTTACAATATAAGATTATACCTTAAAGCGTATAGAATCTAAACTAATCAGAGTAAGTAAGGAAGTATAAGAAAGTTATACTTTCCTTAAGATACAAAATTGCAGCGGAATAAAGACAAGTAGTAAAACTACTAGTAACAAGATAATAGTATTTTAACCCAAAGAGAAGGGTATCCAACAACCTTGGATAAAGGTCCTGTGATTTATACTTTCAAGCAAGTCTGTCTTACCCACACCAGGGTAAGCCCTCGATACGAAGATCGGTGTCTCTGTCTTGCTATCCCCGCAAGCCCTCAACTTCAAGGTAGTTGGCAACCTCTGTCCTTCTCAGCAAGAAAGCCCTCGATCTTTAAGGTAGTCGGCACCTCTGTCTTTCTCAGCAAGAAAGCCCTCGATCTTTAAGGTAGTCGGCACCTCTGTCTTCCTATCCCCGGAAGCCCTCGAATGTAATCACCAACATTCGGAGTCGCACGAAGCTTTGAGAGTTAATAAGAGACTCTTTCTCTAGAAATCACTTCAACAGCATGTAGGCACAAAACTCAGTTGTTTTTCCAACATCTTCGAGCTCTTTCAAATGAGCTCCTATTTATAGGTAAGGTCGGCTCCTTCTCCAACGGTCATATTTTCCTTAAAGTTCGGAGGGACCTGTACACATGTCACTTAGACAACGGTTAGTTTATAACAAAATGGACGACATCGTTTTATAACAAAACAAGTGTAACAGAATGTACGACATCGTTTTAAACTCTGACATAAAGGTTCGGAATAGAAACTTCGGAGTGAAGGTTTGGAGTGAATAAATTCAGAGTGTATAAAACAATGATAATCAGATTCTGTTTAATAGGAGAATTCGGAATGAGAATTCGGATTAGGAATTCGGAATAGGAATTCGTCATCAGAAATCGTAATGAGAATTCGTCATCAGAATTCGTAATGAGATTTCAGAATGAGATTTCTTCATTAGAATTCGTAATGAGAATTCTTCATTGAAATTCGTAATGGGAATTCTTCATTGGAATTCGTAATGAGAATTCTTCTTCAGAATTCGTAATGAAGCTTCTTCTTCAGAATTCGTATCCGGAATCTGGAATAGAACTTAGTCAGAGTTCATATCCGGAATTCGGAATGAAACTTCCTTATAGTTCTTGTCCAGAATCTGAACCCTAAAACAGAATGCTTTTATATCAAAGTTTTAATGACTCCGAGAAAATGAATCCGAAACTTATACTTATAAAAAATATGGATGAAAATATGATAAGGATAATTTTTCTTATAAAAGTGATTTTCTTTAAGGAAGCAATTTTCCTTATAAAATCAATTTTCCTTAATAAATCATTTTTCCTTAAAGATAAGGTGTTTGTGATTTTCAAAACAAGAAGGAATGGAAAAGTCATAAGGAAAACCTTATTGACTCAACAAGTTCATCCCATTCAGCAAACGATTAAGACTGTACACATATATACCAATCAAAGCCTATCCCTTATAGTGAATGAAAAAGGCATAATAGTTTCATTACATCTTGTTGTTTAGTCTTCCCCATCATATGATCACAAAAAGAGATAAAATTCATGAAGCATTTTTCATGATCTCCTGACCCATTGAAGATTATAAATTTTGAATTACCAATGTTTATTCGGAGTGGAGTAAGATCATCCCATTAAGGATAACTGTTATTTTCATTATGTACCAACTCATATAATTTTTCAAAAATTCCGATCAAGCTATTAATTACTCAATTTTATTCATTATCATTTGGGAAACATTTGGTTGAGCTGGAACCTAAAAATCTGTATCCGGTGGAGCCTGAACGGGTGAAATCACTTGTACGACCAATAGTGGTGGCACTACTGGATTATGAAAAATATAACCCATTAGGGGAAGGGATGGATGGTCCCTTAAGAGGAATCTCTCATCTCTCTCCACTCTTTAGGGTTTTCACCGCCTCCTCCGCAGCGATGAAACCCTCCTTCTTCTCGTGTTATCTATGGGTTTCAGCTTCTTCTTCTTGGATACCGAGAAGTCTTGGACATCTCAGATGGCAGTTTCGTTGCTTGGCCTTTTTTATTATGGAGGATTCTATAACGCCGCGATTGAAGTATGGTGGTGTGATGAAGAGGAGAAAGATGGTGGTCCACGTCAGCTTTAACCCAGATTTCAAGATCCGCTTCATCGGAGGTTATGTAAACATCATTGAAGGTGTGATTTGGTAGATGATCTTGGATCTGCTCGCAGTTAACCTATATCGGGTATTGGTTCAACCTCTCATCTCCTGTTTTGATGAGTTGAAATCTGCTGGCATTGTTTTAGGTCTGCAGAGGCATTGTATTGCAGCTTTTTTAGTTATTTTTGATTTGCGTAGACATGTTGTTGTCGTTTTTTTGGTTCATTTTGGTTCTCGAAAGAATGTCGTTCATGTTGCTTTGGTCATTTTGGGTTCTCAAAGGCATGTTTCCAATGTCTTCTGTGATGTTATGTTTGTGATGGCGGTGGATTCTGGATTTTCTCCCTTGTTGATCCCTGGCATTTCTCTGGAAACATCAATGGAGGCGCTGATGGTGTGGATTCATGAGGTGATGATGTTTGAGGTGTGGACGATTCAGAAGGTTGGAGAAGATGGTGTCAGGGCCGGCTTGTCTCGCCGGCGACTTGATCAGAGGTGATGTTGGGGTTACACAATGACACACAACTCGAGGTGGTGGTACGGCCCGAGGAGGACATGTGGTTCTCTTGAAGTTTGAATTTGAAATTTTGAATTTTGAATTGTTTCTGGAAAGTTTGAGGTTTTTCTAGACCTGCGGTTGATGTATTTTGGTGTTTGGTTGTACGGTTACTGGTTACCCTAAACTGGATTTTTGAAAATAAAAAATAATGATTTCCAGCACACATTGAGGAAGGACTCTGTAATTGTGGGAATTATTCATCTTCCTCGGTTCAGGTCAAAACTCTTTTTTATGTGTTCCAACTAGAAATTCCAATTGGGGATCTCTATGTAGAGCATATCATGTATGAAGGCTAGCTCATAGTATCTCTTTATTGATTATTCATAACTCCTTCATTTTCTATTCCTAATGTAAAAGTAATTCAATAAATGAAAGGGATTGACCCTCTTTAGGGGGAAGGTGATACACAGTCTGAAATTTTTCTTTTTCCCTATTAGGTACCTCTCGAGGTATAGGTGGTTTATTTTAGGGTATAACTTGATTCTGGGAAAGTTTTTGATTTCAGTTATGCACACATCCTTCATTTATTTGGATGTTACCCGCATCACGAACAAGAACATCCAATTGTGGTACCCCTAATTTGGACTCATGTTCTAGAGTACCTACAGTGATGGAAATGATGACATTACCCTATGGGTACTGCAATGAACTCATTGTGTCAGTATCTCTACGAGATCATCTTATTTCGCATCCCCCATAAGATCTTTTCATATTATTTGCAGATTCCACAAGAACTATCTGTATAATAGTAACCTAGAGGGAATCACCTGAATGTTTAGATGTTTATATCCAAAGTGAAAATGATGAATCTCATGATGGAATTATCTAAGAAGATTCATCTCAAAGTATCTTCCCTAATAAGTAGAATACTGATACATACTTATGAGGGGATTATTGAGTATGTGAAAAAGAACCCCAATCTAAGGACTGGGGGTAATCCTATTATTGCATTACAAACGGAAGGGATTGGATAACTAGATTTGAGGGTTTGGATAAAAAATCCCCCATACTAGTAGGCTAGGGTTGGTCCATAAATGATATGGGTGATATCAGTGTAGATAATCTTATGATTTTATGGATTTTTTTTCAATCGGTGGATGGGTACATTATCCGGAATTCACATGAATCACTTATTTCATAATAAATTTACTAGATTTTAGATATTTTTTCATCTGATGGATAACATCCTCTAAACAAGTGGCCTGGTCGATTTTCATAGATGCTTACTGCAAACGTATCTCAATATCTTTCTCTCTTTGTTCCTGAATGTGGTGAGAGTCAGTCAAGGCCTTCTCTTGTTGAGAATATCATTGGTCATGAAAAACTCCACTTGTTATAGCTGGCCTATGGACATAACATTTCATGATACCGCACATGGATGAATTTTATGGATAGAGAGTGAAGTTATATGCAATTCTCTATGTGCACCCCATTATATAATATGAATACCACGTGGGTTGTATATGATCAGAAATTTCAATCTCTATAGTGAATCAAAGATTTCATATTGATGGGATCCCTAATGCTTCTCAATTGATGGATTTCGGGAAACCATGAGATATTCCATTTCAATTTGGTACTGTAACCCATCTATTACATTTATAAAACATTGATACACTTTATAAGGTAATACCTTTTCTTTTAATAGAAAATGAATATTCTACATGTTGATGTGGATATCATGCATACAATCATCCACCATCATTTCTGGAATAATGTTTTGAGGAGTTTCTAATAGCCAAAACATGATTGGTATATCATTTTTAGACAATTTTTCCCTTATGTTCATCATATCCACTTTTTCATTAATCATGGGATTCTCAAACTAGTACAACCAGAGTGGATCCTTCACAGTTTATTAACACAAACAATTGTATTGGACGATATTTCCTATATTGTATAAGAAGTAAAATTTCCCAAGGGTGGTTCAGAGAATGATTGTGGGCTTGGGATATCTTCTAGCAGTGAACGTATTTCACATACCAGTGACTGGGCATCTAAAATGACTATTCATTTTAATGAATGTTCCCTGAGGTATTTATTATCACTACATTTATCATTGTAGTATTCTCTTGTTAATGTAAATTTCTACTATAGAGAGGAATTTATTTTGGGAACACCATAATGGGGAGGATTACCTTGATGGATTTCAAAAAGGAATATATGCAATTACTCCATGGACGTAGGTCCACATCAAGGGTTGTCATGGATCTCGTCCAGAGATATCTTCTCATGATTGAATGAATTTTCATGAAGCAAACCTTCATGATTAAGAGTCTGATGAGGACCTTCACTATTACCACTACTTTAGTAATTTGGTAATGGGAGGGTATGATCTTGAGCTACAATAGTTACATATCTAAGGGATTTTGGAAATCCGTCATTATGTGGAGCTCGATAGCATATTATCTCCTTATCTTCCAATTGTGTTTGATAAGACTTCTATATAGAGGATATCACATAGGTAGTTGGTGCCACATAGTGGTAGTAGTGTTTATCTTGGTCCAGTTTATGTGACTGCCTTGGAATTCCCATCAAGATAGGTAGATTATCCCATGTTGGGGTGGGTTTCTGTGCAATATCTAGTTGTCCATATGATATGGGAGAGTGTGCCCAGTTACTATCTTGGATTGGAATAGAGTTATGTATTTTCTTCATGGTGGAATGATGAAGATCCAACCTAGGTGTGGGGACATAGTTGTATGTTTATCCTTCAAGAACTAATGATGTTATAATTATGATATTCTGTAATGTTTTGAGGATATGGTCACATATTTGTGTCTTCCCATTAAACATTTCGTAGATGTGATGGGTGACGTTATCATCTTGAATGTGAATATACATCAATTCTGTATCTAGAGTTGGAGTATATACTTACTTTTATCAACCCTTTCCTTTTAGTCAATAGTGAACGTCATCATTTGTGGGTGTGGAGATTTTGGTATACAATAACCTTTTCAGTGGATCTTTTCAAATTACTAATGTGGGTGATTATAGATGAGGCTCCTGGAAGGCTTGGTGGGTGCAGGAAGGAGTATGTTCCTACTTGCGGGATTCTTCAAAATTGGGTAGGTTTTCTTTCTTGATTGCTTCCAAACAAGTCTTATTGAATGCATGATGATTGTAAGTAAGAGTATTTTTCAACTCATGACACTCCCATAGATTTGAATGGAAATATTTTTTATGGTCCACCATACGTTTCTACTGACTGGAGGGATGATAGCGGATGGGTGTGTGTGTCCACATGTTGTTTCCCAGCAGACTGGTATGGAAGGATTCTCTTGAGGGGGAAAAGGTATGAACCAGCTCCCTAATGGTTTGTTTTCATCCCTGGTGGTCCATCTTACGATCCTTGGTCTAAAGGACCTCGAATGAATGGTCGAAGGGGAAACCCTCATTTTAATAATGGTCAGCTGCTGCATGATGATATAAATGACAAGTGATGATAGGATCCACTAGGAAGGATATTCGTGTCTTCAGAATTATGAAGTGGGTGGAATCTTCATCCACCTCCCAAAAATATGTGGGGGATTTATTGATTCATTCACATGACAATATCCCAAATTGTTTGATAACTATGGTCAGTGTAGTCTTCTTATAGACAATGTTCCATCAATGGTCGGCGAAAGGGGGTGATTGTAGATTTGGAGGGATTATTGGGAGGCCTCCAAGTGTGGGATAATACTATGTGGATAGTTCCATAAAACTAGTGTGTTGGAGACCCCCTGTGGAAGATGATAATCTATGGTGGCATATTTCATGTGGATGAGGACTGAGCATGAGAAACAACTAAAATACTAATGGGAGTATAGATTAAAGAAGCCATCTGGATTAATGTAATTCTTGTAAAATAGTGCATGATGATATATGACTTAAATAATTAATAAGAAACCATAAAAGCATCATCTTTAAGGATGAACACAACATGATTGATTTCCTTGTCAGCCCTCTTCTATTGAAAGGGGCGTGATAGATGGGAAACAATATCAACGTGGTTAATGATTCACGTTGGGTTCAATATTTTTTCCTTCATAAAGAAGAATTTGTTAGAAATAATTTTTTTCAAATGGTTTCCTATGGTATTATTTCTGGAACTTGAAACACCGAATGGTTCTTTATCCATAGGGACCTACATTACCAAGGATAGTGATCATAATGTATTTTGACCCACGATGCATAATAACTCATATTGGTCAAGAGTATTGATGATTAGTCCCATCACACCCTTTTATGGGGAATTATTTCATAAATAGGAACACTCTCATAGATTTAAGATATTTTCATGAATCCATTATTAAATTACAATGATTAACAAAGGTTTTCCATCAAATTAGCAATCAATTATTAGAATTTATCGGAATGAAATTCTTTTATATGTATCTGATGGTCTTCATTAATGGGGACATCTATATATATATGAGGTTCTCCATCAATGGAATCCACTTATATGCTAATCACAATTTCTGTGGTCATTATCATGACTATGAAGGTTTTATATCCAAACAGTGGGAGACTCATGAATTTATTATCACCTAGGTAGACGAAAGTCCCTCAAGATATCATCATTATCTAGAGAGATAGAAGGTTACTCTAGAGTTTATAATAATTCTGGGACACGAAAGGTTTAATTGGAGTTTATCATCTTCTAGGTATATAGAATATTACATTGGAGTATATCATAATATAGGAAAATGATAGATTTCTTTAGAGTTTTTCATCATAAAGGGAGACAAAAATTATATTGATGATGGGATTGAACCCATAGATGGTCACCTATGTATCCCTATGAAATGAATCCCAACCCATGTAGTTTAGTGCCACATAATATGAAAAATCATACCTTTTATGGTAATGTGATAAGGACATAACCATAATGTTTAATGGCGTGTGGTAATGGTGTTTGGGTGGAAGATAACTAGTCAATGTTAGGGGTAGGAATTATACCCAGGCAGCCCATGGAACCTAGAATATATATGAGTTTTCATGATAAATTATCCCCTACTATGAATATGTCCAATAATGGATAGTTTTGACTTTTGTTGTTGGGAATGGTCCTCAGGGAGGTATCTTATATATCTTATATATATGGGAATTAATGACCAAGTAGTTAGGTATGTCTCAAAGGATAGTATAGTCCTTTGAGACTAATGATTTGTTTCTTAATCATGATAAGGATTGATTTTTAATAGGGTCAATGCGGGATTTATTAACTCTTGTAGATTTAAAGGGATTATTTCACTGCATATTTCTATGGAGGATTCCCATATTAAGGGAATTTTCATTGGGTTTTAATCCTGAGGAGGATACTCTGTGGAGGGTTCCATGATTGATTCCATGACTCATAGTCGTGTTTTTTTAATTAAGGGAATATACCGAAGGGGGATTCCCAGGTTGATGGAATTAGGGTTTCTAATTTCATTGATGAGATGATATGTAGCTTCGAATTATAGAAGGCTTTCTACGTATCCCAGTTATGGTGGGAAACATAGTTCTCATAGTTCATTAGTATCACAGAGGAGTATGACTGATTGGGATGATTAAGATAGGTTTTACTACTAAGGATGATTCTCGTACAAAATGGTTGTTTTTATTAGGACTAATATCTAGGGAGGATATACCGTGAACTCATGCCTTTGGGGTGTATCCTATGTATCATAGTTTTTGAAGTAATCAGAGTCGTCATAGTTCAATGAATCGGGTGGATCATGTGGGTGTTATGATCATCATAAACCTATAATTTGTTGTGATTCATGCACAGTTTCAGAAACAAGATTATCTGAACGATTCAACAAACCATTGACTTTCCTTATCAGTTGATGGATGGTACTAGAGCCCAAATATAGAGCGAGGATAATACTATCAATGTACCCATTTATACACTTCTTTTCATATCTAGGATAGTCACATTTGGTGATCTGTCATGATGTGTATTGGGTTGATTTAGAGAGGAGTAATACTGATACCTCTAACATGAAAGGCCAGGGGAATACGTTAGGAGGAGTTCTCCATAATAGGTTCTGTATGTATATGAGTATATCATTAACTATTGAAGGGAAATGAATGTGTGATCCTTCTAGTCATTGCTGGGAACCAGAGGCTCTGATTCAAAGAGGTGATAAGGGGAGAACAAAGTCCAATCCTCTGAATCCATTTCAAGGAACTCATCAACTCATTTCTCGGGGTAAGGTTCCATGTGACCATAGATATAAAAACTTATAGATATCCTGAGGATTCTTACCCTATGGTAAAAAAAGTGTGGGAAACTTCTGACTGTAGATATACAAATCCATATGAAAGACACAATGTTGTGACTTTCAAAAAGGTTTTTAAAATCAAGTCTCCCTAGTGGAGGTTTCAACATGATCATTTTTAGCATGGGTCCAATGAATAAGAATTAGTTCCTTTAAAGGATTCGGAGGAGGGTTCATGAAATGCTCACACAGGTTAAAGTGGTGAGGTAAACCCAAGAGGACCATGCATGGGGTACATGGTATAAGGTTTATTTAGGCAAGTGGGATTGGAATAATTGGTTAAACATTAGGTGGTGAACTACCTAGATTATTGGAAATGGTAGAGACATGGATCAATATTTTATGAGTCTTCACAGGTATTCCCATAAGTGCGATGAATACATTCATGTTTTAATAATGGAGGAGATCTTGTCAACATAAGTTAGGGGGGCTGGGAAAATGGGTAATGAAAATGTTATTAATTTCAAATATTCAATGGACAGAAGTCTCATTATCCACTTTTAATTAACATTCATTATGAGGTATGAAACAACCATAGAGGTTTTTTAGTACTTGGGTGAACCAAAAGGGAAATCAAGGAAGCAATCAGACTTTAGGGAAATTTATTTCAAACAAATGAATTACCTAAGGGTATATTTAAATAAAAAAATTTACATTGGTAAATGTTGTTTGGTCGCACTTGTGGTGTTTCCCGCAAGTTTGTGGAGTGAAAGTTCATACAAACTAATGATGGTTTTTTGGAGAAATAGGGAATACAATGGTTTATACAATGGGGGTTGCACCCCCGCAATGCTTATCAGGATCACTGTCGACCTACGACCCCATCCCATTAAGTATGTGCATTTACTTCTGTCACTAACCCCCAAGAAAAATATTGAGTAAAACTATGAACTTTTCAATATTGGTTGGTGTAATTTTATTTAACTGCACCAGGAAATCAAATATGATATTTCTTCCAATATAATGATGTATTTCTACATAACCTCACGATTTGATGTCTATGTGAGGATCACAACTTCAATTTAATAGAGAAGTGCAAGGAACACATTACATGGATTCAACAAAGGTTATGTAATTTTTTGATTAAGTATAATTCTAAAAATAATATATTAATCTTTGAATTATGTAAATGGAGATTACATATCTTGTTTTATAAATTTAA